>VIIQ02000131.1:0-302304 GCA_007449985.2 Desmodesmus armatus | reverse complement strand
TGCGAGCATTTTGCGGCGATTGGGCAGTAATCGGGGTGGAAGTGACAGTGATCTGGGTGGTAGGATAGAATAACAGCTCGACTGGTGATGGGTACGAGACTATACAGCACCGTTGGACCAAACTTGCAATCTCCAGCACCATCATTATCAAAGGCTCGGCTCACATCGAAGTTGAACAGCCGACAGTTGAATCTGACAGCTGCAGGGCTTTGACACACTGTCATCTCAACCCTGAGTTGCAGCAGGTCAAGGGCACAGCTCACAGAAACGTAGTGACCCAGAACTAATATTCATCCAGCAAGATGCCCCGCCCTTTCTGGCCAGCCCCTGTACCCCTGCCAACTCTCAACTTGAACACCTGCGGCACGATCCACTTTGTCCACTGCTGCCTATCTGTCGATCTTGGGGTTTAGATTCTACTGCGTGTTGTTGATTATGTTACATCCGCCCGCTGTCCCTGCCATCCAAATGAACACACTCCCTTCAGTAGATGAGACTGCAGTGCAGCCGCTGCAACACCTGCATATGCAGCTGCATAACCTGCAGCTTTGCTTGCAAGCAATTTCGAGGGGAGTACGATAATGTCAGCCAGCTAGTTCGTGCGGCAAGCAAGCAGGCACTGGGCAGACCACAGCCACACAACCCTCAGTGAGGGCTCAGAGCCGCAGGGTCACGGCATGATGGACATGCAAAGGCAGCCGCAGCGAGCCACACTTGAAGCCCTGGGCACTCTAGTCACTCTGCAGACCCCTCACGCCTTACATGTCACAGGCTCTCCCTCCCCGCACTCTCGAGTAGCCCACCGAACCCTCAAACCATGAACCCTCACCCACCGTCACAATGGCAGTGTGGCCAATTTTACATGGTTTCACTCAAATGGTGCTGGCTGCCGCAGCAGCGGGTTTGCCAGCCTACACACCATCTAGCTCTCGCTGCTCGCTGTCACCATCAGCACCCGCTGCGGCCTTCTGCCACTCTGGGCAATCAGAACTGCAGACGCCACGAGCCTTACATGTCACAGAATCACTCCTGAACCCTCACTCCTCAGGCTCTCTACAACACAGTCGCATTGGCAATATGACCGATTACTCAAGATTACAGGTTGTCACTCAAAGGGTGCTGGCTGCCTCAACAGGGGGTTGGCCAGCCTGCACATAATCTTGAACGCCAACTCTTTCCCTCAGCATCAGAACCGTCAACACCCACTGCTGCCTTCTGCCGTCGCTCTAAGTAGTCGAAAAAGGGCGGCTCGAAAACGCCATAGATGCGGTGCGCTCGCGCAACCTCCCAGAACTGCATACCGCTGCTGTCTGCTGCATATGCTGCTGCTAGGACGTCGAACAAAGCATCGTTGCTCATGCTGGCCTCTGTCTGCTGCTGCTCCTGCTGCTCCTGATGCGATGCTGTGGTGGTAGTGTAGGGTTTGCTGCTGCTGCTGTGGAGGGGATCTCCCAGGCGGTTTCATTGGTTGCGGTGTTCCTGCAAACATGTGCACCAAGCAGTGGATACACTTGAAGTGTACTTACAAGTTACTGGGGGGGGGGGGTATAGGCTACCGTAAATGCCAACGGGGTTTGCAGATATAGTGCACCAAAGCCTAGCGACCTTGCATCAATTGATGCTGCATGTGGCTTTCACACCAGTAGTAGGGTTCCCGCTGGCTTGGTCTATCACTTGCGTCCAAGCCTGTGCCCTGACCCCAGTGCGGTTGTTGATGTTGTTTTGAACACGTGGACGTGCCAGTTGAGGAGGGGCAGGGCGTAGAGGCAGAAACCTGCATGAAGTGCAGCATTGGATCTGGAGCTGGTGCATCTTTGACTAAGGACTGTTGGCCCTGACGAAAGATCGGATTGAAAGAGCAGCAGCAAAAGGTAAATTCTGAAGGCTCTACGTTGGGGAGTGAGCGCTTTTCAGGAAATACAGTTGGCAGTTGGATCGTCGGTACCCACCAACGCAGCGAGACTGCCCAGAAGGGTGCTAAGGCAACCAAAGTTTTCAACAGTACGATTGAACAGTTTACGAAGTTCCTGAGCTCGGTTCCCTAAAGGTAGCTGCCGACAAGATGCAACAGCAACAGCAGCAGCAAGTGCCATCCACACCATCTGGCACAGAGCTGCCCAGGATCATAAACGTCCAGCAGTTCGCAGCCGCACGTGAACCTGAGGTGTGCTGCTGCTGTTCCTTGCTGACCGAAACACACAATAACACGTATTTTCTGTCATGGCTGCACCCTCGGCTGCCCTGCTAACTTCGACTGCTGACGGCTGCATGGACTCTATCGCTGTCACTCTTTCTGTAACTGCAGTTGCGTGGTCTGTGGCAAACTTTGGATGCGTTGGGTCTACTGAAGCCTGAGCAGCTGCTGCTGAGGCACCTGCGCAGGTACGTACCAACCCCCGGGGTCCCCCCCCCCCCCCGCCCGCCGCCCGCCGGCCCGCCCCCACCCCCCCCCCAACCCCTCATCCCCCTCCCCCCCCCCCCCCACACACACACCCTTTGGAATGTGACATCCTTGGATGGTTGATGCATTGGCTGGATGCACTCCCTGTGTCTACACACACACCACACGCCGCCTCACCCCCCACCCCCCTCCCACCCCGACCCCCCCACATACTATATTACTCCCCTCCTACCAGATGACTGTGCTTTCAGCAGGGCTTGCAGCCCTGTACCACTGCCAAGCCGCAGTTGCATCCATGCATTGCACCATCTCACTTTGCCAATGTCTTCCCAGCTACAGCTCAATCAAACATCCAGTGCCCCTCCCCTGCCCGCCCAGCAGGTACACAACCAAATGGGATGACCCTGTGCTCTTTGCACTGTGTATACGTATCATGGGATCTACGTTCATGTGCAGGTTTGCCCAGTATGTCTCATGTACATGTGTTCATGTTCATGCATGTTCAGGCGAGCCACCAGCCACCGGAGGTACCTCCACCGCCGCAGACCAAACCTCAAGCTGACACAGCAGTACAAACAGAATGCTGCAGCCACACATACCACAAGCCCAGCACTAGCAGCAGCAGCAGCAGCAGCAGACCAACACACAGATGGTGCAGGTGCTGTGAATGGCGGTGCTGCTGGCAGCAGCAGCAGCAGCAGCAGCAGCAGGCGGCCGTTGAACCGTCAGCAGCGCCGACGGCCTGCCTTGATGCAAGCCAGCCTAGCAGCCGGCAGTAGCAGGACTACAGCACCACAGCCTTCAAACCCAGCAGCAGCAGCAGCAGCCACAGCAGAGGCAGTAGCAGATGCTGAAGATGCAGCTGCAGTAGCAGCAGGTGGAGCTACTGCTGCTGCTGCTGCTGCTGCTGGTGTTGGTGTGTTGCGTCTTGAGACTCATGTGTGGCATGCTAGGCGCATGATGATGTGTGAGAGGTGGGCAAGAGGGCAGGAGGGCGAACAAAGTACCATGCATGCAACAGCAGCAAACCCAGTATGTTACATGGACAATTTATGCATGTTGGTGTAGTGGGAATTCAGGTTTCATGCATGTTAGTTTATCTGGACTTCAGGGAGGGGCGAAAGCTCAGGGAGGGGCGAGAGCTGAGCAGTGGATGTGAGACACGGGCTACTGGGGCGGGGAGGGGTGTGTGGGGAAGCAATGGAGGTTGAAGACACACAACATCTGGGTGCAGTGTGGCCCCCTTGTGTTTTTGGCCCCCCTGTGTTTGGCCCCCTGTGGAGCCGAACATACAGCTTGCAAGGGCAACTCGATGCATGTCTGAACTTCGCATATGTGCTGTTACTACCGCCAATTCTGACTCTCAATTCTGCTGCTGCTGCTGCTGCTGCTGCTGCTGCTGCTGCTGCTGCTGCTGCTGCTGCTGCTGCTGCTGCTGCTGCTGCAGGTATGGTTACGCCCTGGCTGCAGGTGCTGTTGGTCGTGGCAGGGGCAGCAGGGCCCTGCTGCGACAGGCACTTACGCTGCCAAACACTCGACACAGCAAGTCACGCTTCTTCAAAACTGCTAGTCACACTGCAGCAGCAGCAGCAGCAGCAGCAGCAGCAGGAGGGACAGCAGCAGCAGCAGCGGTGGCAGCAACTGCAGTAGAACGAGGAGCGGGGGCAGGGGTGCGGCAGGGTGTAAGGGCGGTGGTGCATGATGCCTCTTACTGGAGCTGTCTGCAGCTGGCGGGGCAGCAGCAGCAGCTGGTGCAGCTGCTGACGCAAGTCAGGTAGGTCGTATGGTTCTTTGAGGCAGGCTACCGATTTGCCACTTTGGGACACACACAACTTCGAATGGTTGATGCATCGGCTGGATGCACTTCCTGTGTCTACACACACCGCCAGCTAGCGTGTGTCAGCAGAGAGAGCATTTGTGTGTGGTGGTGGTGGTGGGGCGTGTGTGGTGGTGGGTGGTGGTGGTTCGGGTGTTTAGCAGTGCAGCTGCTGATGAGTCAGGTAGGCCACATCGGATGTTGGGGCCGGGGACCCTTCACACGCACCGCACAAGCCGGTGTCAGCAGAGAGAGCATGTGTGTGATGTTGGTGGTAGGGTGTGACCTCCACCAGGTGGAGGGTGTTTCAGTAGTGTCAGTCGCAATGTGTTTGACATTGCATTCGACCAAACCAAGCGTGGGAAGCTCCCTCTGATGTTTGCTTGCTGCTGCAACAAAAACTGCTGCTGCTGCTGCTGCTGCTGCTGCTGCTGCTGCTGCTGCTGCTGCTGCTGCTGCTGTCTACAGTGACCCTGTCCTGCTGCGTCCAACCCTGTCCCGTCCTGAAGTGATGGCTGGGGCTGTGGAAGTACAGCTGCTGATGTACACCCCACAACAGCCCGCTGCTGCTGCTGCACCTGCTGCTGCACCTGCTGCTGCACCTGCTGCTGCACCTGCTGCACCCACTGCTGCTGCTGCTGCTGCTGCCATTGGGCCAGTCAAGCTGATGTGGCACCCAAGGCCACGCAGGCAGCAGCAGCAGCAGCAGCAGCAACAGCAGCTACAGCAGCAGCAGCTCATGGAACTCGACCAACAGCAGCTGCAGCAGCAGCAGTTGCCACAGCAGCAGGTACAGCAACTACTACAGCAGCAGTTGGAAGTTGACGGTCACCAGCAGCAGCAGCAGCAGCAGCAGGGGGGCTGCTGCTGGCAGCGGCGGCAGCAGAAGCAGCAGCAGGAGCAGCGCGTTTTATGGCTGTGGTGTCATGCCTCCTACATACAGCAAGTCACTGACACTCTGACAGGCTTGATTCAGCAGCAGCAGCAGTGTCGGGTGACACTGGTGTCACTCGGCAGCAGCTTGAGGAGGGTTGAGCTGCTGGGGCCCTCTGCTGATGCTGTCCTGCGGTCTGTTGTCACACAGCAGCAGCACTGGCAGCAGCAGCAGCAGCAGCAGTACCCCCAGCAGCAGCAGCAGCAGCAGGCTGCAGCCGTGGGCAATGTAGTGTGGGGAGCTCTCAGCTGTAGCCCCTTAGGGTTGTGGCAGTCTCTGCCGCAGGGTTCAGTGTTGGGACTGGCTGCAGTAGATCCCAGGCTGGCTAAACCCCCTAGGCACATTGGTGCTGGGGTTCAGCAGCCTGATCCAGCAGCAGCAGCAGGAGCAGCAGCAGCAGCAGCAGGGGGTGGTGTTGGGGCAGCGGGACGCACTTCCTTGCAGCAGCAGCTGGTGCATTGGCCGGCTAATGGTAAGGCATGGTCGTGGATCAGTGGGGGTGGTCAGCAATGTATCAGCCATGTGTGTGGATGGGAGGAGGGGGGGGGGAGGTGAAGGGTATCACAGTTGCTGTTTCACATGCGCCCCGCACGTGTGTGGACAATTTGACGATTTGAAATATCACAATAAGTTGAGCATGACTTTTGCTATCGTGTGTGCCTGCAGTTCGGCGCTGGTTGGGTACGCCAGGTCTGCAGCTGCAGGCCACCCTTGCCCACAGCAGCAGCGGCGGCAGCAGCAGCAGCGGCGGCGGCGGCGGCTGCGGCAGCAGCAGCAGCACCCCCTGGCCCCCTGCAGCCCCTCAGCTGCTGGTCAGCCTGTGGAGGCAGCAGCAGCAGCAGCAGCAGCAGCAGCTGGCACTGCTGGGGGGTACCCCCCCTGCACAGGGGGTACCTAGTGCACTCGTGCCTTGGAGACACCCCACCACTGCTGCTGCTGCTGCTGTTGCTGCTGGCAGTGGTAGTAGCGGTGCTACTGCTGTTGGTGGGGTGTGGCAGCCTCAATGTGTTAGTGTTTCCTTGGCTGGTGTGAATGTGTCGCCTTATGGGATCACTGGTAGGGCAGCAGCAGCAGCAGCAGCAGCAGCAGTTGGGGCTGCAGCAAGCTGCAACATGATTGGGAAGCAGCAGCAGCAGCAGCAGGTTCCTGCTGCTGCTGGTTGTGATGATATCACTATGACAGATGCATCAAATCCAGCAGCAGCAGCAGCAGCAGCAGCAGCAGGGGCGGTGGGGTGTGCTGCTGCAGACCTGGCACTGCTGCCAGTGGGGTGTCCACTGCTGCTGGTCCGGCGTGCTGCTGCAGCTGCTGCTGGTTGGTCGTTGCTGCTGCCTGCTGGCTGGGTGACGCCTTTCTGGGAGGCACTCACACACGCAGGTGGGTGGGGGTGGATGGAAAAGGGGGAAGGAGGGGGGGCGGAGGGGAGAAGGGGCGAAGAGAGAGGGGAGGGGGTCATAAAGGGGCTTTGGGGGGCAGGGGGTGGGGCGCAGGGGGGAAGGTAAAGGTTGAGCACTGCGCCGACGAGCATTAGCCCGGTCACCCCTTTCTCCGTTGGCCAGGGCTGGCTGGCTACTCACACCATTCATTTCAGCTACTGAAGTACAGTGCAGTAATAGGGGACAGAGTCCCAACCTCGGCGCTAGCCAGCGAGCCAGGGGCCCATGAGGGTGCCCAGAGGGCCTACTAACGCACCCCAGTCTCTCAGGTCAGGAGTGAGGGCGATCAAAGTCACCACCATGTCGTGGAAGGGGGCTAGCTGTGCCTAGAGATGCACTTTCGCATTGCTCTGAGTATCCTGCAAATGTGAACCCTCTCCTTCCTCTCTCGCACTGCACGCTCACACATTTGGGTGGGTCTGTCTGTCGGTATAAGGGGAGCAACCCAATTCCGGAGCTGAAGTCACTCACTCGTTTCCACCCTTCACTCCCCCCCTCTACCACAGGTGCCACAGCAGTGGGTCAGCGTGAGTGGTCCTGGATTGCTGCCGCCCAACATCAGCCCCAGCCCCCACTGGACTACCCAGACTCAGCCGCCGCTGCTGCTGCTGCTGCCGAGCTGCACTCACACACCCTAGCCGCCGCCCAGTTGAGGCCTAGGGGCAGGCTCAACAGCAATGCCTGCCTGATACCATACTTAGAGTGGGGGAGGGTTGGGCAGCAGCTGCAGCTGCTGCTGCCGGGGGGTGCTGTTGAGCAGCAGCAGCAGCAGCAGCAGAAGGGAACTTGTGCATTGGCAGCAGCAGCAGCAGCAGTAGCTGGTGTGCAGGATTGTTGGGCGGGGGTACACCGGCTTCAAGCAGCAGCAGCAGCAAACAAAGCTCGGGACAGACGGCACCGGCGGCTGCTCAAGAAGCAGCAGCAGCAGCAGCAGCAACCTGCGGGTGACACTACTGACACAGCAGCAGAGCAGCAGCAGCGGAAGAGTGCAGTCAGCCGCAAGGTGTTGCGGCGGCTGCGGCAGCAGCAGCACACACAGCAGCAGCTGATGCAGTGGCAGCAGCAGCACCAGCAGTCACTGCTGCCGGAGGGGTGGTGTGTGGTCCGCACTTGGAGAGCACTGCTGGCAGCATTGCCATCTGCTGCTGCTGCTGCTGCTGCTGCTGACCTGTCAAGCCACCAGCAACAGCCCGACCAGCGACAACATCAGGGGTCTGCACCAGCAGCAGCAGCAGCAGTGAATGGAGGTTGCATTTCAGCTGCGGTGTTTGCAAGCGGTCAGCGCTGCAGCAGGGGGATCCAGCAAGCTGTGAGGCAAGGCCGTGTAGCATGGGCGCCCAGGCAGACTGTTGCTGCTGCTGCTGCTGCTGCTGGCAGCGGCAGTAGTGACCAGCAGGTCGGAGCTGGCACCTCCACAGCCACTGAGGCAGCAGCAGCAGCAGCAGCAGCAGCAGCAGAAACGGATGGCGTGACAGCACTTCCAGCAGATGCTGCAGCTATGGATGTTGACGGCCCCTTCAGCACACACCAACAGCAGCGGCAGCAGCAGCAGCAGCAGGAGGATAAAAGGGGCGAGTGCCTTGTGCGTGTGGCAGTGCGTGTGCTGGGCAAGGGTAGGTGCTTGGAGGGGGCACTGCTTTTGGACACTACCCCTGCTGCTGCTGCTGTCAATGTCGGCGGCAGCAGCAGCAACAGCACTGCAGCAGCCGCCGGCAGCCTGCTGGGTTTTGTGACTACCGCCGTACCGCGCGGCGCACCTGCCCACCTATACCCTGGCGGTACTGGGTTCTGCAGCGTGCGGGGTTTATGGGCGCTGCGGTGCAGGGATGTGAGGCCGGGCGCCTCAAGGGTTTTGCGGGCGTGGCTGCTAAACCCTGGCAGCAATGCGCTGAGACGGGTGGAGCTGAGGCTGTTGTTGGAGCGGTGAAGCATTGGTGGGAAGGGTGTGATGTTGATTAGAGTTGTTAGTGTGGTGCCATGCTGGTGTTGTTGGAGATGGCTTTGTTGTGGATGCTTGGTTGCTTACGTGTGCTGATAGTCTGGTAATGCCCACGCAGGCAAAGTGGCGGGCGGTGAGGCTGGCCACATCGGCGCATTCAGGTTTGCACACAGATGACTGGGGTTGCGGGCACCTAACTGCTTGAGAGCACACACCAGTGTACGACCGCTAGAACAGACAATATCATGGTACTAGGCATGGGTGTGTTTGACTGAAGGAACACAGGCGCAGCCCATCCGTTCCAATGCAGACCAATGATAACAAGTTCGTCGCGTATATCCCTTTCAAATAGCAATCAAGTCATGCCGCTCTTGCTGGGCTGGTTTTCAACGAGAAGCAGCCCAGCACTCAGTAGACAGTGCAGAGCTAAAAAGTGCCTGACCGAAGTGACCAATGCTGTGCCTGTTCCAGCAGCCTCCTTGAGTGATGGCTGCATCGATGTACATACACTGGCAGCAGTCAAAACTCACTGCCGTCAATTGCTGCAGGACCAACAGCAGAACCACCTGCTGACAAACACTGCTGCCGTGGCGCCAAGTGCTGCGCTGGTTGCTGTAGCTGATGCTGCTGGTGACGGACTGCTACTGTTCCCGTAGCGTCGACTGCTGCTGATGTAGCGACGGCGACTGCTGCTGCTGCTGCTGCTTCCATTCAGAATAGAGCTTCAGTATGTGCCTGCCGACCGGTGTGAAGCTGTCTGGTTCATGCTGCAGCTGCTGCTGCAGCTCGTGTAGGGGCATAAACCTGCCCCACTCAACCTCACCATCCGCAAACTGCACAGGCCCGTCCCACACGATTTTGAAGGCACACCCGAACATGTGACAGACGTTGTCTTGGTAGGGGAACACCAGCAGCTGCTGCAACAGTGAGCGGGATAGGTCTGCTGGAATGCTGACCTCTTCTTGTAGTTCACGCACTGCTGTGTCTTGATACTCTTCACCCTGCAGCAAGCAACAGATTTTGCACATCATGTGTGATTGACACACTTTACATGTTACAATTTCACATACCACTCACTGTGCCTGATTGACAAAATGTACATGGTACCATTGTACATCATGGAACCACTGTGCCTGAATTACGCAAGGTCCCTACCATAGCTCACCCTGACACCGCTAGCGTGACTGCTACTGCATGACTACTATCCGACTGCTGTATCTTGAGCCTCCTCACTGTGGCAACCAAGCCACACATCAGCACAATGGTGTCTGTTTGCTGCCGTGCATACATTATACATTACATTGGTGTCTGTTTGCTGCCGGCAAGGGATTTGGACACCCCTGACTTCAAAGCTAGCTGTTGCCCACATACTCCCAGACACTGGCTGCTAGTGGAGCCTCTATCAAGTGTGCCAGGCATGTGGCGCTAGATGTGTCAACAGAGGGAGTACTTGGATACATGCAAGCTCACGAAGGCTGTCCTACTAGATAGGCAAGCAACAGTGACGTGTGTGTGGTCGGATCTCCTATAGGTGATGGCTTCAGAGGGAGCCGACTGCACCTGGTACTCCTCCTATTCCTATGCTAGTGTTGCTCACCCAGTTGACAACGCCTGAGATTGTGACGTCGAGGCAGCCGGGGTAGCAGTCCTTGCTGAGGGAGCGCCGGGACACAAATAGCTGCCCGCTGCTGTTGAAGAGCAGCACGTAGGCGCCCCTGCCTAGCAGGCGCTTGCTCACTGCAGGGCAGCAGCAGCAGCAGAAGCAGCAGCAGCAGCAGCAGCAGCAGCAGCAGCAGCAGCGGCAGCGGAACAGAGTATGGTAAGCAGAAGTAAGCCCGCACAGCAGAACCAGAAGCGCAGGAGGCCTTACTGGTGGGGGTTGTGGAGAGGGGGGGTGGTACGCTGCGTCCTGCCCTCCCACTGTGTTGAAGGGCAATCGGAGGCTTCATCAGAGTGTAAAAACTCTGATGTCAGCCAGTCAGTGAGTGTCAGTCAGTCTTCGTTACAAAGAGGCTCCAAGTGACCCACCCGACCCAATGCAAGCGTCGGGACAGGAAGTGCAGAATGCAGGGTTGAGTGTGTGAGGCACTGACGAACTACTGGTGCTGCCAGCAACGGCACGGAGCACTCAGTGTCCCTGGCCACTGAACGCAAGAGCAAGCTGAAGCCTACTGAGTCTGCATACCATGGTATTGTGGTCACCACAGTTCTGTGGACATACATACACAAACAGCAATGCACGCGTCATGCTGGCCTTGGACAATGCACACCTGTTTCTTTGCGTGTTGCTGATCCCACAACCTGGTTGGACTCGTCAACAATGACACACATCTCCGGCCGCCTTACAGCTTGCTGTGACTTGGGTTGGCCCCTTTGACAATCACTGCTGCTGCATGTGGCCATACTAGCAGCATGACGGCAATGAAGCGCCCTGACAGCTGCAGGACTCAGGTTTTGGGGGCCATGCCTGATGGCCAAGGAGGTACCCCAGGTATGCAGCGACAGCATGGGCCAAGTGCAATGATGTTTACTCTAGTTGTGTTTGACAGGTTGAAAGTTTTTTCAGTTTGAACGCTGCATCGAGAATCGGCACAGAGCTTGCACACCGTTGCACAGCTACTACTGCTGCTGCTGCTGCTGCTGCTCCAGATTTGTCACCAAAACAACGCCTGCAGAGGACTTGCAGAGACGCAATACTACAGGATGTGCGTAAATGTGGAATGTACGTTTACGGGCTGTATTAGTGCGTCAATTACAGCAGGGGGCAGTGATCTGCTCAAGTGTTTCGAGGCAGATCACTTTCACACTCAAGATCTTCTACAGCTCACAGGTCGGCAGACTCATCTGTACGCAGAATACACCTGGTGGCTATGGTTTGGTCTAATAAAAAAGGCTCCGTTGATGGCAGCGTCAGCAATTGCATGATTACGACAACCAGCAACCAACATATCAAGCGACCTGAGCCAAACCAAAACGTATTCAGTCAGAAAAGTAGGAGAATGTTTATATGTGTGGTTTTGGTAAGATTGACAGCTGATCTAGCTGACAGTTGCGCGGCTAGTCCACGCCTACAATCTTGAAATAACAATACAGCGCGCAGTGGGCATACGTGACCTCCTGCTGCTTGGACTGAGCTTGAACAGACGCTACAGTGCGCTGAATCTGCATGCTAAAGGACACCTGAGCGCTCGCGTGAAGGTAAGCCTCGGCTAGGTTGTCCCTTGTATACGAGCAGTTGCCACATAATCTTTGCCAAACTATCAACAATACATGCTGTTGAGTTGGAAAGCGCAGCTTGATCAGCGATCAGGCTCAGACGCCCAGTCGGTATCGCGGGCAGGCGGGAACTGCTTTGATCATGTTGGGAGGCCCGAGGAGCAAGCAACGAGTGTCTGTACGACATTTAACGACGTCATGAAGCAAACAAAATGCTGCTTTTAGGCTGAAGATGGCCTAGTCAGTCGGAACGGTGGTTGGCTGCATACTGACAGGGCTTGTTCAGCTTGACACATATCATGCTGCTGCTGCTGGCCTTCTTTCCTTATCCTTGCAGGAGCACAAATCCCCCCTCACACGACCCCTGCAGCAGGCAGACCGCACAGCGTGCTTGTACGAGCTCGCTACTGCTCCAGCTTGCTGTGCATGAGCACTTGATGGGCAGCTGAGCAGACCCACCTACAGAACACGCACACAACTCATGTCTTCCCTACAGCTTGAGGGCTGCAAAGGAGCTGAAGGAGGAGCAGCAGGCCGGGAGCCCTGCAGCCATGCCAGCCGCACAAAGCGGCGCCTGCACTTCTCCCCCAAATCCCTGGTGCGTCGCTGTGGCTGTGGCAGCAGCAGCAGCAGCTGCAACAGCAGTATGAGCAGCAGCAGCAGCAGAAACAGCGAAAAAGCGGCGGCAGAGGCTGAAGTACACCGTAGATGCTTTCCTTTCCTTGCGCAGTAATCTCAGCTGCGAGGCTGGACCTAGCGCTCTATGCCTTGGCTGCCTTGCCATCGCAGTGATCAAGACATGCACCTGTGCTGGCACTGCAGTTGATGCAGATTTCACCTGCAGCCCTTAGGCACAAAAGGACCAGCTGTCAGGTTCCACTCCAGAATGTGGCAAAGCTTATTTCCAGACAGCTGATCACCGTGCCATTATGTACAAGCTCCGGCCACAGCTGCTTGCATAGTCTGCCCCTTGCATGCATGCACCCGACAGCTGTAGAGCAAGCTAGGCACAAACAGACAAGAAAGGCACGCACAAAGGCATGTGGGCTGCAGCATGCAAGCTTGGCATGTAAAGCGCCAATGCACCATTTTGAGTCGTAGAGGTGCCCTGTTTTTGTGCCTGCACGCCAAGCAGGTGTCCACCTCAACTGCTGAGGTACAGTTGCAGGAGCATGTCCTCTATGATGCGCCTTCTTCACCCTTTCCCAGGCACCCGCACAATATCTCACTTCTGTTGTGCGTAATGCTGTACCCCTGCCCCTGCCTCCTGCAGCAGCGTGCCATCCATGCTGCCTTCTTTATCCTTTTCCAGGCACCCACGCACTCTCACTTGTATGCTGTGCTGTGCTGTGCTGTGCTGTGCTCCTGCCGGTGTGCCTGCCCCTGCCCCCTGCAGCAGCGTGCCATCCATGCCGCCTTCCTCACCCTTGGCATGGGACTCATGGCCACACCCTCTAATTCTGTTGTGTGCTGCGCTGTGCTGAGCCCTGCTCATGCCGCTGTGCTGTGCTGTGCTGTATCCTCACCCTCCCCTTGTGCAGGAGCGTGTCATTCATGCCGCGTTCTTCGTCCTTGGCATAGGGCTCATGGCTCCCCCTTCACCTCTGTTGAGTGCTGCGCTGTGCTGATCTCTCTCCTGTGCGGCTGTGCTGTGCTGTGCTGTGTCCTCACCTTACCCCCTGCAGGAGCGTGTCATCCATGCCGCGTTCTTCGTCCTTGGCATGGGGCTCATGGCCCCCCTGGCAGCCATCCTGCAGACCATGGACTACCTCAACATCTTCTTTGCAAAGTTCTACCCCTCACGCACACTGTACACTGCATACAACACCTGCAACCTGGTCGCGCTGGTGATTCTGTTCAAGTGGGGCGACCGGATATGGCCCAACAAGCGGTCGAGGATGGTGACCGGGTATTCGCTGTATACGGCCATCTTGGCGGCCCTGCCATTGGTGAGTGAACGGCAGCGGCAGCACGCGCATGTCACATGTATGAGTCATATACAATTGCCTGCGCCCCAGGGTGCAACTGGGCCCTTGGCTGGCAGTTGTTTTTGGAGAGAGGTGCAGACAGAAGGACTCTAGTGCTCCGGTTGCATCAGGACAACCACTGCTGCTGCTGCTGCTGTGCAGATACCTACCAACATGCAACAACCTCCTCCTCCCCCCCCCCCACACACACACACCAGGTCAATTAACGTGTCTGTGAAGGGGATTTGTGGGTTGGGGATGGGGGGATGAATTAGGTCAGGGAGGATGGTTGATGCATTGGCTGAATGCACTCCCTGTGTCTACACACCCACTGTGTGACTTGGGGCAGAGTCAGACTATCAGGCCTGCAGGTGTGAACTACGCTGCACTATCTGCATATGCGCTATCAGCTCATATGCTGACTTCCACCTCAGCATTGCTTTGTTTCTGCATCTGGAGCATATTGCTGTCAAAGGGGGGGAGGGTGTTGGGCTGCACACCTACTGTTGCTGTAAATGTAACTGTCACTGCCAAATGTTACTGTCACTGTTGATGACACTGTAATTGCACTGTTGTTTGTTACTGCAGATGGACTGCATCACCATTGACCTTGGCCACTGTATTCGTTACTTCAACTGTCAGGGTAACTGCAGACATAACTGTAACTGTCACTGTTGTTACTTTGTTACTGCAGATGGACTTCATCATCATTGACCATGGGCACCACATGCCACAGGCTAAGGCCATGCAGCTGGCCTTCACAGTGTGGGCAGTGGGCAGCTGTGTGGCTGGCTTCTCTGATGCCTTCATCAGCACAGTGGCATACAGCCAGGCAGCAAGCATCGGGCAGCGCTACACACACGTGAGTTGAGGATGATGCTCTCACTGACCTTCGTGGTGAACCGTACATTGACTTGAAGGGTATGCTGAGTGAGGGCAGTGTGTGCTGATGTTGATGTAGCGTTCATGAAGACAAGGAAAGTGTGATGGCAAGCTTGTGCCGGGGAGGGGGGTGGATTTGGCAAGCCAGTGCCGGGGAGGGGGGTGGATTTGGCAAGCCAGTACCGGGGAGGGAGGTGGATTTGGCAAGCTAGTGCCAGGGAGGGAGGTTTGGGGTTCAGTCTGGCCAGCCTTCACAGACAGCACCTCTGCAACCTACCTACAAGGTGCTTTCACACGCATGCTTGTGTCGGGGAGTTTGATCAAGTCCTTACCAACAAAATCTACGGCCAGCTACCGTACAAAATTACACGCATGCACAAGTGAACGACTGGCTGCCAATGATGCCCTTGCTGCTGCAGGCGTTTGTGGGTGGTCGTGCCACATCTGGTCTTGTAATGGCTGCCCTGCGCTGCCTGAGCAAGGGAGCGCTGAGGCAGAACTTGGCAGGCCTCAGGCAGAGCACATCCATCTACGTGATGATTGCCGCCCTGATCGTGTTGACCTCGGTGATCATTGCTGGCTTTCTGCTGCCAAGGCTGGCGTCCCAAATCGAGGCTATGAACAAGCCCACAGGTGAGCATGGGGGTTGTGAAGTATAGTGTGAACTTTGCCGTGAAAGCTGGTGTGAAGTTTGTGGTTGAAGGGTTCAAAAGGCCGGGTAAGAGGTTGCAAACCACAGGTGTAGCCTCATGTCAGCTGCTGGAGTGATTGGGGGTTTTGCGATGTGACCAGCTGATGAGTGGGAGTATGGTTGCAGGGTCAATACCCAAGCCTTAGGCGATGCTGTGCATTGTGTGGCATGGATGATACCTTGACAGATGGTGACTGGCGTTCTCAGCTTACAGCCACCCGGGCTCCTGTCCCAAGCATTACCTTTGGCAGTCGGTGCATCTGCTGCAGTCCAGCCCCTTGTGACCTGATAACACCTCACCCCACAACCCGAATATGCTACAAACACATCGAATTGCTAGCCCTTGCAAGGGAATGAATACTCACGGGCTCCCCTCTGTCCGTCTATCCTGCAGTGACTGTGACAGACGCCACCCAGCACAGCAGGTGCACAGTCTGCCGCTTGAAGTCCCAGAAGCAGATGCACGGCGGCTTGCCCCCTAAGGGCAGCTTGCTCCTGCCCACAGCAAAGTCCGGCAAGGCTGGTCTCCCGATCCCCATTACCGGTCCCTTGGACAGCAGTCTCAGCACTTGGGGCTCTTGCTCCCCGCTGCTGACGGAGACGAGCGGGGCTCTTGCGCCCGCACACTCGCTGGACCAGCACAGGGGACGTACACGCTTCAGCTCTCAGTGCGGAGGCGGCAGGGGCAGCGTCTGGGGGACTCGGCCCTTGGCGGCACAGAACAGCTACGACTTGCGGGAGCAGCAGCATAAGGAGGGCCTTGCGGCGGTGCTGGATGCAGCCCTGCCCGCTGCTGCAGGCGCAGGCGCAGGCGCAGACTTCCCTCACAGTCAGCTTACGCAGCAGCTCAGCATTGCGGAGGAAAAGGAGGACGGACAGCCACCCAGCCCACCCTGCGCTTCCCCGCCATGCATCGGCTCTGTGGTTCACTCGGAGTTCGCGATGACAAGCCCACGTCGTCACCACCACAACAGCCCGATCGCCGAGGTCTCCAGCGAGGGAAGCAGCCAGCCTTCCACCCCGCCATCAGCAGTATGCGTCGATGCTGACGTGGTCGTGTTGACCGGCAAGCACAGCATCGAGCTGGCCGCAAAGGGCCCTAGCGCCGAGCAGAAGCCTGAGCTGATCGTGGCACGTGATTCCAGCGCGAAGGATCAGCACATGGTCGTTTACCTGCAGAGCTACATCACAGCAGCACAGAGCGTCGCCTCGGAGCTGAGCAGCGACGCCGAGCCGCGCTGCACGTGCGGCCACAGCAGCAGCAACAAGGACGCCGCAGCAAGCACGCTCAGCTCCGGCACGAGTGAGAGCGGCGACAGCTTATCCAGCAGCAGCATCGGCGACAGTTGGTGGTCGTTGCTGAAGGTGGTGTGGCCGTTCCTCCTGGCCGTGCAACCTGCTCCCATGACCACAGCCACCATCCTGCCCCTCAACCTGTCCTCACAAGTCGCAAACGTGAGTTTGTGCCTTTGGATTCTGATGGAGGGAAGCTAGTTTCAGAGCTAGCTCTTTGATTCTCGTCGTGAGTGCTGGCCATGGCCTCAGATGTCTTACTTGCGGCAGCTGTTTGTGAGTCACCCTAAACAAAAGCAGCACCAAAGTGTCCACGACGGCTCGTTTTGCCCTGTTCCTACAGCAATGCTGGACTCACCCTGCGCCCCTGTCATGTGTGCTGCTGACTGCCGCTGCTGTTGGGCCTTCTGCTGTGCTTGCAGTGGCCTGTGGCGACCGCTGCCCGCTGGCATGTGCAGATCATGATGGTGACTGTGCAGGTGAGAGTGCTTGGGTGCTGCACACAATGAACGAACTGCCTTCCTTTCAGTGCGCAGATGATAAAGCCCTGCCTGTGATCTAAATCCCTGAACCAATGATTCAGCAGCCGAGCTTGAAAGCTTTGTGCTGGGTGGAAGAAGAGACCGTTTGTGGCCGACTCCTGTCAGCTTGCGCTGTCGCTGACAAACATGTGCCTGCTCTGTGCTACCTGCAGCTGTCTTTGTACTCTAGCCGGCATATACAACCACACTCAAGCATCACTGCAGCTCTCAACAGTCAGCATCCCTGCTGATAGTGCTTGCCGCCCTTGCACCTCCGTCCCCATGCACCCCCTGCCCCTCTTACCCTTCTATCAGCATGAGCTCTGTGAGTCTCATAGCTACAGGTGTGACATGCCTGCATGCCTGTCCTGTTGTATATCCTGTTGTATATCCTGGCCTGCAGATCGGCTTCTTCTTGGGTTCTGCTGTCATACCCATCAAGACACCACGGCGGCCTCGTGTCACGCTGCTGTGCATGGCCTGCCTCATGTTCCTGTTTGCGCCATGCTTTGCGGGAGCGCTCATGGCGCATGCACGGCCGTGGATCTTCCTGGGTCTGGCGTTATGCATGCACACCTACTCGGGGTAAGTGAAAACCTGCTGTGCTGTGATGCTGTGATGCTGTGCTGTGATGCTGTGTTGCGCTGTGTTGCGCTGTGAAACTATGTGCGGGAAGGACTGCTTGATCTGTGCATGCACACCTACTACTCTGGTTGAGTCCAGCACATCACATCTGTGCCTGGCTGCTTGCTTGAGTCCAATGCCAGTGGCCTTTGAGCCTTGAGCAGTGACTGCTGACAGCACACAGCTGCTTGCCGCCGCCCCGGCGAGAAGTGCATGTCACCTTGCTGCATACCATGGGGATAAATCAGCATGTTGTAAGCCATAGTGAAGAACTCTACATTGGCTCCACTTTGCATATGTTGCTGTTCAAGGAAAACTACTAATGCAACCAATTGGCTGCATTAAACAACACGTATGTACTCAGTCATGGCTGTGTAGACAAAGAATGTGCATCCAACCGTACCCGAGCCAGTGAAAAGGGAAAGTCAAAGTACTGACTCGTGCGTGTCGTGCGGTGTGGCGCTTGCTGCTGCAGGTACATGACCAGCACAGTGTTCTGTGTGGCCTCCCAAGGCTTTGCCAGTAAGGACGTGGTGCGTGTGCAGCAGCTGCTGGTGCTCAGCATGGGCGTGAGCTACGTCGTGGGCAGCTGTGTGTCCTGGATCTGGGTCTTCATTGGCCGACCCTAGACACCTCACACCTCATGGTCTCAGTTGAGCATGTGCAGCAGCAAGTCTCAGTTGGCCTTGTGAGCAGCAGCTTCTGGACGCATCGTCTGGGTGAAGGGCCCTTGAGCGAGCTGGCCGTAGCTGCCTGCCTTTTTCAGCCGTGCTCGCTGCTTGACGGTCAGTGGCAGGCCCTAGGGACATAGACCCAATGGTTTTGTTCAGCCGTACGTTCTGGACGCACCGTCTGGGTTCGGTTGTCACACAGGGACCTGTCAGTGGCTGCCTGCCCTTCTCAGCCAGCTCAGCATGCACACTGCTTGATGAACTACGGCAATTTTGGGGTACATGGGCCTTGTGGCAGTGTACATTGCTGCGTGCAGTGCGCAGACGGTGACCTGGCCGGTTGTACAGCAGATGCAGGCAAGAGGCTCACATCTCTGCTGTTGTTGGCGTGTACGCAAACCCAACCAGTGTCGCCACAGCTCCATGCATTCTGCAGCAGCGGCGGTGCTCCTGCTGCCAGAGCGGCAAATGCATTGCATGGAAGAAGGCATCATGCATGGCATGTCTTTGGCACGTGTGGCCGGTTTTGTACCCATTTTGGCCTGCTGGCGCCTTCCCTCACACAGCACATGGGCTTTGATGCAGAGCAGGGCGCAACGTTGCGCTGTTGACAGCAGCTGCACATATGGCATCTGCGCGCAAGCCTGCCTGCCTGCCTGCAGCACAAGCCGTGGTGGGGGGAGGGACCAGCAGTGACCGCAGAACTTGCTCCACAGAGCGGCTGCTCAGGTGCTCCCTGTAGCGTTCTGCATCGGTGCATTACTACACGCGCAATGTTAGGTAGCGCATTGCATCCTGGCTCTGATTCTCACCACTGGTGTCACTGCCACGCTTTCGTGGGGTGTGTAAACCACTCACAAATACATATCAATATAGTTGTTGGGCCTTGATTGTGAATCAGTGTTGAAGGGAGTAGCTGGTCGTACATGTGGGGTGTGTTGCGTACTGCGGGTGTACTTTGGGGCGGTTTGTTGAGTGGTTTGGCGTACTAGACACAGGTTGCTGCAGGCGCAACCAGCCGGAAAACAATAAAGTGCACAGAAACACCCTGAGAAGGGTGGCGTGCTCCTGTTTGTGGAAGTCTGTTTGTGCCTGCTGCAATATAGCATGGCCTGGGTCATGACTGATCAGTTGGTCTGTGAGAGTGATGGGGAGGGGACTGCAGGACCGCATGGATTTGAGTATGGGGGTGAGCCCCTGGCCTTGAAGTTGCACAGATCAGTTCGTGTGCTGCAGTTGCGTTCCCTGCTTCTGCCCGCCCTAGTATCAACCCCCTGTGAGAAGGAGGGTGCTAGGGAGGATTTAAGCACATGCGCACCGACAGCCTCAACTATGGCTTGTGTGCCAGACTGGTTTGGCGCCAAGTGTGGCCGGTCACAGGCTCATTGTGCGGAGGTGGGCCGGTAACAGGCTCGCTCCACGGAGGTGGGCCGGTCATAGGCTCGCTGTGCTGAGATGGGCCGGTCACATGCTCGCTATGTGGAGGGCTCAGGCCGCATAGAGAGCCCTGCAGGCTGGGTGCGCGCGCATGTGCGCGTGTGTGTTGTTGGATCAGACAGGAACCATTTCACTCTGGCCCCTGGTGGGCGGGTGCTTGTGCACACACCTACGTGGTGCGGCTGCAGCAATGCAGTGTGAGGTCAACACTGATGGCGCGCCTTTGTGTTTCTAGCAAGGTGGCTTATGGGGCGGGGTGTGCTGTGTGTGGACAAGCCAAACGGATGACTCATAGCAGTGCGAGCCATGGTGTGAAGGTGTGCTGGGATTGAGGCGTGTGCAATAGAGCAGTAGGCATGAACATGACGTGGGGTCTGAGTCGCTTTGCAGTAGCCTGCAGGGTGGAGGGTACTGCACAGTTTTTGGAGGTGCTGCAAAGCACACCGTTGGGGATGGGAATGTCATTCAAGTGGCGCACATACTTCAGCGCGGTGACTGGGCTGTGTTTTTGGGATGGCTGAGAATGGCCATCGCTGTATGTTATGTGATTAGTAGTTGATGTCATCCCACTGGGATGCGGTTTTGTGGGTCAGTTTTGTGGGTGTGATGCCACATCGTGCCTCAGGTAATCCCCAGTCATCAAGCCTGCCAGTCATCAAGCTACAAGCGTGCATGCTGAGCCCTGAACATGTTAGCATTGCTCTCTCCATGCCGTACGAGATTGCAAGCATACAGTCAGCCCACCACTCAATCCCTATTGCACTGCGAGGGCATGTTGGACAAGCTGTAGCAAGTCACAGTTGGTCAACCCACCAGGGAACGTTCCCCCCCTTTGAACCAGCCTCCTCCCCTGACGCGACTGGGAGAATGCTGCACACTTTTCTATCATCCTCGGAGAAGGATTCCGCAGGGGGAGGGAGGGGGAGTAGCAGAACGCTCAAAGCCCCCCCCCCTCAAAGTTCGCGAGGGGTCACAGAAGGGCGGCATCAAACAGCAGGCATAGCAACAGGCCCGTTGCCACCTGTCCGGCCGGGATGTGTGTGTGACGCAAGCCGGAGCCAGACAAGACTCAGACATATCGCCAAATTGTTCTGAAAACCAGCGGAAACGTCGACGATGGACGCTAGGGGTACCAGCGCTGTGTTGGCAATGACTGGATCGATGCAACCGAGGCACGCTGAAACACTACTGTTGCGCCTGCCATCAAAACTCAAAACAATGCCTTTGTTCAGCTTCGGCATCACAGCAACGCCAGAAGGAGGCGCCATGCATCAACCCCATGAGGGGGGAGTGTGAGGGGGGTCTCCCCCCCTCACAAAAGAGGCAGTGCCACTGCCAGTAGCTGCGTCGGCATCAAAGCAATGCCAGAAGGAGGGGGGACCCAAGTCCCTTCTGGGTTGTTACACACCATCCCCGCAGCCCACAAGGGCGGCAGTCAGACAGCTAGCACTCTGTTCCTAGTGACCGTCACGGTGTGCAGACTGCAGCAGCAGAGCATCACTGCTCCCCTGGCCGAGACACAACAGCAGTGCAGGAGCAACAAATGTACACAAGACCAACCACCACAGCACTCAACCCCCAGGACCACACCAGCAACCACACCACAACAGGGAAGGCACCCACAAAAAAAGGGGGGGCACCCCCCCTTCCTGGCGGGCCTGCCAGGAGACACACCACCAGAGGAGCATTCGAAACCCCCACCGCGGCCTGTTCGACGGGTGTAGCGCAGGAGCGCCGTTTGCAACCTGACTTGGCACTCAAGCTTCAGCTTGCGCGTTCAGAGGAGGTGTGACTCGGCAACGGTTGAGTCACAAACGCCCCTGGCAGATAGCCCAGACTCAATGGAGGAATCAATGTATGATTCGCTGCAGCTGCTACTCTCGCACTGCAAACGTCGCGTCAGATCATCACCAATGCATCGATCGAACAAACACCAGCCTTGTTCGGCAGTGTATACTGACAGACGTTGTGAACAAATTCTATGTGTGTCGGCCAGACGCCCTGCGCTGCATGATGACGGCCTCCTGCAAAGCAACTGATGACCATCCACAGCTGCATTTCCTCGTGGTTGCTAGTGCAGATGGCTGCTGAAGTAACATCATCGGTCTTGATCGTGTTTTAGAGCTGATACCTTGACCTAGGTCGTACCAAGATGTCCACCCCACAGTCAGTAGTGGGGGATGCTGTTGAGCTGTCCGCCCCACCAGCACAGCAGGGGGGCCCTGATATCCGCCCAAACCAGCAACAGCAGCAGCAACACATGCATCAGCAGGTACTGGCACAGACATCCCAACACCAACCCAGTGCCCACCCCAACCAACCACCCCTCCCCCGGCTGTCCCTCCATGGAACCAGCAGCATGCCTGTCCTGCAGCTACGTCAGCACAGCATGGAGCCTCTGTCGCCACATGCACCAGCAAGCCGCACCCCAAGGTCCAACACCCCCAGGTGATTGTGTGAGGGGTGGGGCATGAAGGTGATTGTGTGTCTGTGTGTGTGCGTGTGTGTGGGGGGGGGGGGGAGGTGTTACAAGTGGGTGGTTTTACTCTGGTTGGTACTTTTCAACAAGACAGCACTGCCATTGCAGGCAGAATCCCATATTCAGCAGAATCCCATATTCAGCGCTAGCCAGCCAGTGAGGGTGTGCATGAGGTGCATCATACACCCCACAAGCAGACTCTCATGAAGAGGCCCAGCTGGCAGCAGCCAAGCAAATGCAAGCTCCGCATTCTGTCCGGCCCAATCCTGTTGTGTCCGTTCTTGGGTGTTCCACAGCCCCATGATTGGAGAAACACCTGTGCTCCCTTGCCACCTTGTCACATCATCATTGGTAGGCCCACGAGGGCCCACCAATGCGTGCAGAGCTCCCAGAAAACATCCATACATTATAAACATACTCATCAACGGCTATGTTTCACCGCTGTTTGTGCTGTTACTGCCCTCAGGACACATCAGCACGGCAGTTTGGTCGCCCTCATGCAGCAAGCGCAGCGCCTGACAGCTGCAGGTAGCTCCGTGCTGGACCCAGCACAGCTCCAGCACAGCATGACATCCCCCCATGCGCATGCGCATGTGCATGGATATGCGCTGAGCGACCCTGTGCTGAGCCCGCCTGCAGGACTGCAGCAGCTGCAGGCAAGCAGCAGCAGGACAGCACGCCTGCAGCAGCAGCTCCTGTGCAGGACTCTATCCTCATCAGCAGCGGCAGGAGGCGGCAGCAGCAGCAGCCATGCAGCAGCGGCAGCAGGCCGCAAGCGCAGCAGGGTGGATGAGGTCAATGCAATGGCTGATCAGTTAGGAGCGCTGGCTGGCAGTACCCAGGCCGCGCGGCTGCTGCAGCAGCTCGTGACACAACAGCAGCTAGTGACACCTCCTGCAGCAGCAGCAGAAGACACCCTGCTGCAGGCAGTGCAGTCCATGCAAGCTGTACAGTCCATGCACTTGACACCAGCGTCAGCACAACTCCAGCACACGCTGCTGTTGCAGCAACACAATGCAGCATTGGCAGCAGCAGCAGGTTCCGCAGCCTCAAGCATCGCAGGAGGGCGGGGCCGGTGGGCAGGACAGCTCTCAGCAGACAACCCTACCACTGCTGCTGCTGCTGGTGGTGGTGCTGGTGTCTCAGACATGACAGCAGCAGCAGCAGCAGCAGCAGCACTAGGCCCTCCTGGCACTGCATACAACCCCAACCCCTTCCCTTTCCCCCAGGGTCAGCCCTCGCCCCTCCTGCTGCGGTGCCCGTGGGTAGTGGCCTTGGCTATTGTGCACCCCCTGGCGTCACCAGCAGCAGCAGCAGCATGCAGCCGGGAGAGTGGGGATACCAGATGGCCACAATGCAGCAGCAGGCGGCAGCAGCAGCCACTGCTTCCACCCTGGCAGCAGCAGCCACCGGGGATCCCACCGCAACCCTTCTCACACACCCCACTCTTCCTGCTGATCGATCAGCAGCAGCAGCAGGAGATAGGGAAGCCACTCTTGAAGCTCGCTTGGATCTCATACGCCAGCAGTTAAACAGAGTCTCAAAAACCATGCGCATGACGACAGCAGCAGAGCGGGACGCACAGGCCGAGGTCGAGGCGACAGCCGCTGCACTGGTGTCAATGGGCGCGCGAGAAAGCGCTGCCGCCAGCGCTGCTGCTGCCGCTGCTGCCAGCTCACAGGTCGATATCGAGGGGCTCGCACAGCGGCGGCAGTGGGCACTGCAGCTCAGGCAGCAGCATCTGACGCAGCTGCAACGGCAGCAGCAGCTGGCACAGCGGCAGAGTGAGAACAGGGCCCTGTTGGAGGTGTGGATGGCGCATTGGCATGCCGCGCAGGCAGAGCTACAGCAGCTCCTACAGCAGCAGCAGCAGCAGCAGCAGCAGCAGCAGCAGGGGGATGTTACACAACAGCAGCAGCAGCAGCAGCAGCAGGGAGGGGATCAAAGCGATGGAGGCAACCTGCAGCAGCAGCAGCAGCAGCTGGTTTCTTCAGTTGCAGGCACGCAGCATGACAGCTCCTGCACTGAACCCTTGCCGCTGCCAACAGCTGCCGCAGCAGCAGCAGCAGCAGCAGCAACAACAGCGGCAGCAGCAGCGCAGCCTATCTCAGAGCAGCAGGCTCCCCCCCTATCCCATCAAGCATCCCCCAGGGCTTCTGCTGCTGCTGCTGCTGCTGCAGCCCCTGAGCCTGATCCAGCAGCAGCAGCAGCAGCAGCAGCAGCAGCAGCAGCAGCAGCAGCAGGTGCTATGGAGCCCATACCAGCTGGCTCACCAGCAGCTCTTCCTGAAGCAGCACTCCCAGAAACAGCAGCAGCAACAGCAGCAGATGCACCCAGCAGCAGTGTACTTGCACCCACGCCCCCAGCTGCAGCCACAGCAGCAGCAGATGCAGCAGCAGACCCAACAGCTGACCCGCAAGCTACAGAGGGCCTATGGCAACCCCAGGCCCAGGATGCAGCAGTGGGTGCTCCTGCTGCTGCTGCTGCTGCTGAAAGCAGCAGACAGGGCGATGCTGGTGTCAGCGCAAGGGGCAGTGCTGGTGCTAATGCCACTGAAGAAGCCAAGAGCGCAGTGCCGGGCCCTGCACCATCCCCCTTCGCACAGTACCAAGCACAGCCCCTGCAGCCAACAGCCCCTGGGGAGCCCTCACCCCCAACAGACACACAAGAGGAACACCAGCCTCCTCTGCAGACAACCACACAGCAGCAGCAGCAGCAGCAGCAGCAGCAGCAGCAGCAGGAGGAAGCGGCCAGCCCCAAGGCTGCTGCAGCTGCTAAGACAGTCCCACCCTTACATCCAGCTACAGCTACTGCCGCTACCACTGCTGCTGCTGAAGGTGCTGCTGCTGCTGGCAGCCCCAAGCAGCCAACCCAGCCACCACCAGAACAGCAGCAGCAGCAGCAGCAGCCTGCAAAGAAGAGAAAGGGGGGCTGGCCCAAAGGCAAGCCCAGAAAGCCTAGGCCCCCTGCAGACACACCAGCACAGGCACCGAATGATGCGGCAGCAGCAGCAGCAGCATCAGAACATGCTGCTGCCACCACCAGCGCTGCCCCTTCCCAGAAGCATGCAGGCAATGACACAGCAAGGGCATCAACAGCTGCAGGAGCAGAGTCAGGGGCAGAAGCAGCAGCAGGGTTGGGTTCATTCAGGATGGCAGGAACAGGCACAGGAGCAGCAGCAGCAGCAGCAGCAGGGGCACTCAGCCCGCCGTCAGCAGCAGCCATTCGGCGCAGTGACTCACAGCATGGCCCCTTTGCAGCAGCAGCAGCAGCAGCAGCAGGATCGTTGCCACCACCACTGCCAACACATCTTGGAAGCCCATTTGCAGCAACAGCCGCCGCAGCAGAGCACTTGGGTCCTGCTCGTGCAGCATCAACACCTGCTGGCTGCAGCCCCAATGTGCATGCTGTGCTGCTGGCAGCTGCATCGCCAGCTAAACACGCACACTCACTAGGCATGCACCCAACACCACCAGCAGCAGCAGCAGCAGCAGCAGGGGGTGACACAGTGGACCCCTGGGAGCTGCCTGCTGGGCTGCTGTCGCCAAGGCCATCAGCAGCAGCAGCAGCAGCAGCAGCAAGGGGTATGTCAGGTGTGCCAGGGGACGGCACAGCAGAGCTTCCAGGGGTGGCTGCACTACTCAGCAGGCACCCTGACAGCAGTCCCCCTGCTGCTGCTGCTGCTGCTGCCGCTGCTGCTGCTGGCGGTGGTGGTGTTTGGAGGAGCAGCAGCCAGGGGCTTGGCTCAGCAGCAGCAGCAGCAGCAGGAGCCATCACCTCACAGCAGCAGCAGCGGCAGCAGCAGCAAGGCTTGGTGGCAGGGGATGAGGCTGCTACAGCACCAGCAGCAAGGCAGGGTAGTGCCGGCAGCAGTGAGCTGTACAGGAGCCTACTAGCTCAGCATCAACAGCAGCAGCAGCAGCAGCCGTCACTGCTTGCAAAATCCTGGTCGGGCCAGCAGCTTCTACAGCCAACAGGGTCCCTTCAAACCCCTCCCAATGCTGCTGCTGCTGCTGGTGGTGGTGGTGGAGATGGTGGTTTGGCGCAGTTGCTGCAACAGCACCAGCAGCAGCAGCACCAGCAGCAGGAACAGCAGGCCAGCTTGTTCAAGAGGCTGCTGCTGCTGCAGCGCAGGCAGCAATGCGTGCATCAGGAGCAGCAGCACGCGCAGCATCTGCATGCCCACCACCCCACCATCACCTCTCAACAGGCCTTACACCAGCAGCACCACCACCGCCACACCAACCTCCAGCAGCAGCAGCAGCAGCAGCAGCAGCAGCAGCAGCAGCAGCAGCAGCAGCAGCAGCAGCAGCAGCAGGTGGAGGAAGGTGTTGATGAACTGACTTACCTTGGCAGAGCCCGCTCAGGGCATGTAGTGGGGGTGACTCATCACCACTCACACAACCTACCAGGCAGCAGTCATTTTGCACACCCCACCCGCCATGCCGCACACGACATCGACCTGCAAAGCCTCTGGAGCAGCTTGCAACTACGGGGAGGACACACTCACCTGCCACAGCACTCCTCAAAACACCTGCAGCACCTGCAGCAGCGTGGGTCATCTCACCACCAACAGGGCAGCTACCCAGCAGCAGCAGCAGCAGCAGCAGGCAACCTCTCTGGTTCAGCCCACCTGCAATACCCTCGTCGGTCTGACACAGATGCTGCCGCTGCTGCAACAGCAGCAGCTGCTGCTGCCGGTTACTCAGCCGTCATGTCAGCGGGCACACGACAGCAGCAGCAGCAGCAGCAGCAGGGTGAGGATGCTCTCCTGCCGCCCTGGCTATCCTCCCAACTGCAGCAGCTCATGGCCCCCCCATGGACGGACCCTGCAGATGCCAGCCTGGCAGCAGCAGCAGCAGCAGCAGCGGGTGCCGGTGACGCCCCGCCGCACCTGCACTTATCACTTGGCAGGAGTAGGCAAGACAGCAGGGAGCTACAGGAGCAGGCACTGCTGCTAGCCAGCAGACCAGTGGGTAAATCAAGGCAGCCTCAAGCCAGTGGCCGACTTACAGCAGCAGCAGCAGCAGCAGCGGCTGCTGCAGGTGGCAGCAATGCTGGTGGTGCTGTCAGCCAGGCAATGAGGGCGGCCAGGACCTACAGTGTCACAGGCAGCGGCTTGAGGGAGGGCACAACACAGCTCATAACAACCTCACTCCCACCCTCACACCTACTCCCAATGCAGCAGCAGCAGCAGCAGCAGCAGGTGCCTGGGGCGTCACCAGCAGCAGCGGCACTGCACACAGTGCGCAGCCTGCCAGCATCAATGCACGGCAGGGCCCATGGCCAGCAGGGGGTGGTAGGCGGGGTGGGTGCGGCTGGCATCTGCAGCAGCAGCAGCAGTAGGCAGCCTGGGGGGCTGTGGTCTTCAGGCCCACTGCCTGCACCTGACAGGGGGCTGGGGCCTGCTGCGGTCGACATGTGGCGGCAGCAGCAGCAGCAGGAGGGCATGGATGCTGCTGAGTATGGCGCGTACACAAGGCAGCTCCAGCAGCAGCAGCAGCAGCAGGGCAGTCAGCGTGAGGGCCCCCAGAGTGCCAGCAAAAGTGCCAGAAAGACAGCAGCAGCAGCAGCAGCAGCGCAGGATGAAGCTCCGCTGCTCACCGGCGCTGAAGCAGCAGCAGCCATGCGGGATGCCTGGAAAATGCACGACCTTCCTTCCGCTGCTGCTGCTGCTGGTGGTGGTGACGACACCGACGCCGGCGGCGCTGAACCCGCAACCCTGGAGGATCTGTTATCTGATCTGGAGGATGATCCACTCCTGTCCCCAGAGCAGCAGCAGCAGCAGCAGCAGCAGGGGCTGGGGTTTTGGGCCGGCAGGGGTCCCAGGAGGGAGGTCCACTAAGCCCTCGCAGTCAGCAGCAGGAGCGGTACGGACCGCGCATTGCCAGGTCAGCTCGTGAAGTGTTTGGGTATGATCCCAAGGCTAGGAGGAAGGAGCTACAGCAGCAGCAGCAGCAGCAGCAGCAGCAGCAGCAGTTCCAGCGCCAGGGGTCTGGGGAGAAGGAGGGCCTTGCCTCGCCGAAGGGCAAGAAACCCCGTGGTCGAGCAAAAGGCTCCGGCAGTAAGACAGCAGCTGCGGGTGGCTCCACAGCAGCAGCAGCAGCAGCAGCAGCAGCAGCAGCGGTTGCGGAAGCGGCCAGACGGGCCGGCCTCCCCAGGGGAGGCCTACTGGGATTACCAAGTCCCTCTGCATTTGGCCAGCAGCAGCAGCAGCAGCAACAGCAGCGGCGGGGGACATCACCACCAGCAGCAGCAGCAGGAGAAGAAGAAGAAGGGTTTGGAGCCCCCGTGAGGGCAGAGCAGTATGACCGTCTGCTGCGGCTGTCAAGCCTCAACGGTTCTGTCACCAAACACGCCTCAATGGGGCCTCCTGCTGCCGCTGCTGCTGCTGCAGCCGCCGCCACTGCTGCCACTGGCGGCACTGCTGCTCGTGGTGCGGCAGCAGCAGCTCGAGGCAGCAGCAAAGGCGCCAAGCCGGCGGGGAAGTACAGCACGGCAGGCCCTGGCAAGGGTGGTTGCAGCATCAGCGGTGGGAGTTCACCAACGGCGGGGGGTAGGGTGGACTGGGGGGCTGGGCGGCAGCAGGGGCGGTCGAGGAGGGCGGCGGCTCTGGGGGTGGCGGCTGCCACGCTGGCTGAACAGGTAAGCATGCAAGGCGAAAATGCAAGAAACAAAATAAAAAATCATCAAAAATAAAATGAAAGTCAATAAAAAATAAAACAGAATGATCATTCAATAATTGGATCCTCAGACACTTTGCTAGGGATGTTGCTAAGCAGAGATCAGAACCCAGCAAGTCAACCCAGTGTTAGAGGTGTAGGACAGCAGCAGTTGGCTGGGGCCAATGCTTCTATGGACTTATCAGTGCACAGATTGGGTAACGTGTGTTTGTGGGTGTTATTGCTGCAAGTGTGTCAGGCATGCATGCATGTGGCACAGGGTCTGCTCCGACCCCAACTATGACACACTGACTTCTAGAGTACATGTGTCGGCATCGTCATTTTTTGGGGGCATACTGACTACTAGTACATGTGTCAACATTATTGTATGTGTGTCTGCAGGTGAACAGCAGCAGCAGTAGCAGCGACTATGAGGTCAGCAGCGGCATGTCGGAGGGTGAACAGGAGGAACTGGCACAGGCAATAGCGCTGTCAAAGAGGGACATGAGGCAGCAGCAGCAGCAGCAGGCAGCAGCAGCCCTCAATGCTGCTGCTGGTGTCAAGCAGCCGCCGGCTGGCAGCAGTGCTGCTGCTGCTGCTGCTGCTGCTGGTGTCAGGCAGCCGCCGGGCGGCAGCAGCGCTGCTGCTGCTGCTGCTGCTGCTGCTGCTGCTGCTGCTGCTGCTGCTGCTGGCAGAGCCGTCAGAGACCGATCTGTCAGCAGCAATGGCAGCGGCGGCTGCGGCGGCGGTGGCAACACCCCCCGATCTGTGCTCAAGCTTGAAGCCGGTGCGGCAAAGTTAGGCCCGGGCAGTGGGGTAACTTCAGGAGGGCCTGCCTCCGCCGCCGCCGCTGCTGCTGCTGCTGCTGGTGGTGGTGGTGGTGGTGGTGGTGGTGGTGGTACTGGCAGGGGTGACAATGAGGTACTGAAGGTGCTGTATGCTGCCTGCGGGCTAGAGTCAGGTGGGTTGGAAGGAGTGGGGTTTTGGTGTCGTGCTTGCGTGTGGTGGTGGTGTGTTGTGTACTCCAGTGTGGCACACATCAGGTGTGTGGGCAGTGGCACTGAGTGCAATTGTGACGGTCTGAAAAGCCGATGACACTTGTTGTTTGTTTGCAAGGGAGTCAAAAGGATGCCCAGCAGGGCCCAGCACCTTTGCGTGTGCAGCCTGTGCATGTTATCAACACAGGCATGTTGCTGCTCGCTGCTTTGCCCCCACCTTATCTTCCACAATGATTCCGTCTACAACACCCCTGCTGTTGCTGCTGCTGCTGTTGCTGCTACCACAGACGACGACCTGACTGACATTGACCTCTCAGACGACGAGCAGCAGCAGCAGCAGCAGCAGTACAATGCACGCAGCTTCTGGCCACAGCAGGACCAGCAGCAGCAGCAGCAGCAGCAGCATGCAGCAGCAGGTCCACCCTGCGGTCAGTCAGCCGTCAATCTGCCACCCTGCTGTCCCGACTGCCTGCAAGCCGGCGTTGCTAGCAGGCTGATGTTTGCTGCCTCACTCCTATCCGGTCAACCAGCGCTCACACCGCGCCAATTGGCGATATGCTGTCAGCGGCTGCTGTCGGCGGTGGAGGGAAGTGGAGCATCCTGCGGAGCAGGCTGGGCAAAACCCACAGGTGGGTGCAAGTCCGATGTAGTGTCAGGCATTTACACTTGCAGGTGTACAGGGTGAATGCAGGGATCTCCCATACTGTGGGACGACGGTCGTCTTGATACAAGTAGGTACTTGCAGGTATATGCAGATCTCTGCCATAGTTCGTTGTTGACCTTTAAAGGACCAAATTTGCACTGGAATGGAAGTGCATTTAGTGCCCTGGCAGCAAGTGAGGGAGCAGGCTGGGCAAAACCCACAGGTGAGTGGGTGCAAGTCCAGTACAAGCAGGTACTTGCAGGTGCATGCAAGTCTCCCCCACAGTTTCTGTATTTTTGGCCTTATGCAAGTGTGGAGAGCACCGCTCAACTTTGAAAAGTATTCAGTTGTATCAACCTCTCTCCCATCTCCACAAGCATCATCGTAACAGTAACAGTAACAGTATCTCTGCGCATTAGTGTGAGGCTTGACCTTGGGCCCCCGACAGCCTCGGCTGTTGTGTGTGGCTCAGTCAGTGGGGGTCCGCCCCCCTTGTCGTCACCCAATATTACAGTAACAGTATCTCTGCACTGGATCCCCTCCCCCACAGGGCCTCACAAGGTGCTTGCAGCTCCTGTCCAGCCGGCGCGGCGGCTGACTCGAGCCGCCAGAGGTGCAGCAGCAGCAGCAGCGGCGGCAGGCTATGGCGACTTGGCCCCTGCTGACACTGCATTACTGCAGCAGCTTGATCTGCTCGCTGACTTAGCCGCAGCGGAGGGTGATCACGACCAGAATCCGACTGCCAATGGCGACGGGGGGCGGGGGAATGCTGCTGCTGCTGGTGCTGCTGGGGATGCGGGTGGGGGTGGGGGTGGTGCGGCCACCGGTGGGGGTGCAATTGTAGGGGTGGTGGGAGGGGTTGGTGTGAGGGAGGGGTCTGTGGGTCCCATTGGCGATGGGAACATCCCCACAGGTCAGTCAAGAGGGGGGAGTGCGGTACCTACGCAGGAGAAGGTGTCTCTCAAGCCAGCGGGGGTTGCGCTGCTGCAGCTGCTGCGGGGTATGCCCGGGGTGGTGCTGCCACCCAGTGCTGCTATAGCAGCAGCAGCAGCGGAGGGTCAGCCGCCAGTGCCAGGTCAGCACCTGACCAGCCTTGCGATGAAGATGTTGCAGGATCTGGGAGCTGAAGATGTCCGGCTCGCTACGCAGGTGACTGCTGCTTTTTGTGACAATGCTGCTGGGGTCGATGACAGCACGCAGTGCTGTTGTCAGCAAGGTGATGGTGCTTGCTACTGCTGTTGCTCACAGAGATGTCAGTGCTGTTGCTGTTGACGGTAGGGTGACAGTGCTGTTGTTCGAGAGTAACAGTGCCACCTATTTCTCCTTTGCACCGTCATCCATCCTGTTGGACAGCCCGCTGGATGCGCACATGCACCTGCTCTGGCAATCTGCCGCAGATTGTCGCGGCGGTCTCATCAATGTGTCTGCATTCAGTTGGTCACTCCAGACATCCTGAAGTCTGCTCCATCAACAATGCATGTGGTGTACCCCTGCGCCGCCCACCCCCCTGTTCCTTCCACGTAGGTTGTGAGTCAGTGGCTGGAGCGGGTTGCTGTTTCACGGGCCAGCTCTGACGAATCAGCAGCACCAGACGCCCCAACATCTGCTGCTGATGATACCGGTGCTGCTGCCGGTGCTGCTGCGACAAGTGCACCAGGGTACCAGCAGCAGCAGCAGCTGCGCAACTGGGGTAGTGCTAGTTCACCTCCAGCAGCAGCAGCAGCAGCAGCAGCGGAGGCCGATGCAGGCGTGGGTGTTGTTGGGGGTGGGGGTGGGGTCACTCCAGGAGGTCTCCAGGAGGGACAGGGGGTGGGTGGCAGGGGTGCCGGAGTGTGTTGCCAGTTGAAGCGGGTGGGGCCAGGTGTGGTGTGGGCCAGCCTTATGCAGGAGCAGCAGCAGCCGGCGACCAGCAGCAGCAGCACGGGGCGCGCTTCGGGGAGCTGTCCTGCGAGGGAGGTGTGGGTGCCGCTGCCAGGGCCATGTGTGAACGGTGAGTGCTTGGGATTGAGGATGCATGTGTAGCTAGCATACTATGAACATGCACGTCACATGCAAGCAATCTATGAGGCACACCAACATAGTCTGACTAGGATGGCAAACCGGGGAGTGCATTGACGGCAGCTGGAGCAAGTGGTGAGTGGACAGTGGTAAGCGCGTTGGCTGGGGTGGAGTTTGTTGGGGTGTTGGGGTGTTGGGGCTGCATGGAGCTGGGGTGAGGTGTGTAGGGTTTTGGGGCAGTTTCTTTCCGGGAAGTTTCTTGCTGCTTCTGGTCAGCTCACTGTCAGCTTCCAAGGTGCCATGTGTGATTCTGTCGGGGGGGGGGGGGGGGGGGGCGTGGATCTGGTCATTCAAGCCCGTGGAATTAAGCCGCACTCCTATGGGACAGTTTTACACTTTTGACTGTGTCGTGTTAAGATGCAGTGGTTCGTCGTGCATCATGCACCCACATATCCTATGCTTCCCTCGCTGCCTCTGCAGGCATGCCAACAGCAGTCGTCACAGCAGCAGCAGCACAGTCAGACGCCGCTCTCGCCCACCACTACAACACAGCACGCCGCCGCGTCTCCGCTTTCTCAAGCCGCTACGAACACGTCCTCGACGTGTTACACCCCGCCGCACCACCCCCAGTCATATCCGCATCCGACCAGCAGCCGCTGTCACTCCTGCTGACTTGGCTAACTGATCCAGCAGCAGCAGAGGTGGATACAGCAGCAGCAGAGGAGTCACTACAGCAGCAGCAGCGGCGGCTGCGGGAGCAGCAGCGACGCGAGCAGCAGCAGTTGGAGGCTGAAGAGCAGCGGAAGCTGCACAAGCGGCAGCAGACGCAGCAGAAGGCCCTGGAAAGGAAGCAGAGGGAGTATGCGAAGCGCGTTGCCGGGCGAGGGGCTGCGGGGACGCAGCCGCAACCAGCAGCAGCAGTTGGTACTACAGCAGCAGCAGCACCAGCGGCAGCAGCAGCAGCCGGGAAGGTTGGCACTGGCTCGAAGCCAGCAGGCAATCCAAGGCATGACGGGAAGGGGTCGCCATCTTCTGCTGCTGCTGCTGCTGGGCTGGCAGCGGCCAAAGAAGCAGCAGCAGCCCCACTGCCTCCTCCCTCTGCAGCAGCAGCAACAGCAGCAGCGGCAGCAGCAGCAGCAAGCGGCGGCTGTGGCAGCAGTGGGCAGTCCGGCCCGGGGGGGCGCAGGCTGGTCAAGGCCACAAGGCAGAGCAAGCAGGGCAGCCCAGTGCAGCAACAGGGTAGGGCTGCCTGTGAGCCTAGCGAGGCTGCTGCTGCTGCTGCTGCAACTCCTGGTGCTGCTAGTGCTGGTGCTGCTGGTGCTGCTAGGGCATCCCCAACCCCCTTGCCAGGAGCAGCAGCAGCAGCAGCTGGGGCAGCAGCAGTTCAGGTCAAGCGTGCTCGGCAGGGTGCGCACAAGCCCACAGCAGCCGCAGATGCAGCAACAGCAGATGCAGCAGCCAGTGCAGATGCAAGGAGGCCTTACAGGCTTATAGGTCCCCCAGGTGATGCAACAAAGGCAGCACCGGCTGCGCCAGCAGCAGCCGTTGCTGCAGCAGCAGGAGCAGCAGCAGGAGCAGCAGCAGGAGCAGCAGCAGGCGCAGCAGCAAGAGCAGCAGCAGGAACAGCAGCATTGCCTGTCAGGAAAGGTGCAGCGGTCGCCGTGGCAGACCAACACCCGGCTGCTGCTGCAGCGGCATCAGCCAACACAAAAGCCAAGCCTGCCTTGCAACAGGTGGGGAAGCCAGCAGCCGGTCAGCAGCAGCAGCAGCAGCAGCAGGAGCAGAAGATCAGCACAAGGCTGTCACCTGGTGATGCAGGTGCTGCACCTGCAGCATCTCCATCTGCACCAACAGCAGCAGAAGCAGCAGCAGCAGCAACAGCAGCAGCTGGTGGTGCTGCAGCAGCAGGGCAGCGACGAGGGGTGAAGAGGGCATCCCCTGCCGCTGCTGCTGCTGCTGCTGGTGGTGCTGGCAAGGCTCCTGCCAGGCCCCTCAAGCGCCCTTCACTTACTTCAGGAGAGCAGCTAGCCATGCAGCAGGCAGCACAGGAGGGGGTGAAGCGGACATCCCCTGCTGCTGCTGCTGCTGCTGGTGGTAACAGGGCCCCTGCCAGGCCCCTGAGGCGGCCCTCCCCCACCTCAGGGGAGGAGTCAGCCATACAGCAGGCAGCACAGGAAGGAATGGAGTATGGGGCATGGGCGGGGCGCAGTGGGACCTCCTTCATAGGCAGTACACCGCTGAATGTGCTGCTGCAGCTGCTGCGGCAGCAGCTGCCTGTTCGCCAGCAGGCAGACACAGCAGCAGCAGCAGTGCAGGGCAGCGCAGGCACCAGTAGAGCTGAAAGGCTTCTGCGCAGGGCCAGCAGCAGCAACCTTGGCAGCACCAGGTCAAGCCCAGCTCCTGGCGGCAGCAGCAGCAGCAGCTTGTTCAGTGAGGCTGAGCGGCAGCTGCTGCTGCAGCTGCTGCCGGAGTGCGACAGGGCAGCACTGGAGGGCTTCTGTCTTGCTGCTGGGAGCAGTGACGCTGCCGACACTACTGCTGCTGTGTCCGAGGCAGCACTAGAAGCACTACCAGCCGCCGCCGCTGCTGCTGCTGCTGCTGGTGGTGGTGGTGGTGCTGGCAGCAGAGACAGCGGCAGTAGGGATCAAGCTTTCTTCTGCAGTGGTGTGTTCAGGGGGGCGCTTGAGCACTACCAGCAGCTCCTGTCTGCTGGGCTGCTAGAGGATGCAGCAAACAGTACCTGGCTGCAGCAGCAGCATGTACAGCAGGCAGGGGCTGGTGTGCCTGTGGCCTGCATGTCTTCGCACCTTACTAGGGCAGAGCGGGCTGCTGCTAGGGCAGCGGGGAAGTGTTCACCAAAGGGCAAGGGTGGTGGAGATAGGCGTCTTGGTGGCAAAGGTGGTGGTGGCGGTGGTGGTGGCAGCAGCAGTGGTGGTGTTGGTCGCAGTAGCAGCAGCAGTAAGGGTGGCAGTGCAGCAGCTCCTGCTACAGCAGGGCGATTGTCACACAGGGTGGGGTTAGGGGAGGTGGCAGCAGCGGGGGGAGGGGTTGGAGCCCCGGCAGCAGCAGCAGCAGTAGGTGGTGAGGGGCGGCGGTCTATTGGGGTGCTTGGGTACCTTGAGCGTGTGGCGGGGGCTCCAGTTGCTGCTGCTGTGCTGGCGAGGCGCCTTACTGTGCCTGATGCGCTGCTCGGGCTTACTGAGTAGTTAAGTTTCAGGTGCCTGCATCATGCTGGCGCCAGCTTTGTTGTTTGGAGGCACTGCAACAGTGCTGAACCGTGTGTTTGGGTGGTGCTGCAGCAGTTGGAAGGGCAACACACGTGTGTGCAAGGGTGTGTGTACGTAGTCGTGGTGGTGGTGGTGCTGCTGCTGTGTTCAGAAGGCTACTGCTGCTCCTGACGCCCTGACGGGGCTGACCGAGTAGTTACCTAGGCAGGGTGCCTTCAAGGCTTGTTGTGGGAAGGCCTTGCCTGCAAGGCTTTATCGTCCCCCCCCCCCCTGTTGTGCGCTGCCAAGTGATGGGGTTTGGCATTGAGGAAGGATCAATTGGGCTTGACCTTGAGGATTCAAGGCGACGGTTGTCACCAGCAGCTGTTGTTGTTCATACGTTGCAGCTCTGAAGTAGGGTTTTGAAGGGAGAGGGTTCAAGGCAGAGGCTGTTATGTGCAGCTGTGTTTCAGATAAAATTTAATTGAGCAGCACTCACCATTGCGGCATTTGAGCATGCTGGGGTTGCACAGTTGTCTCCACATCATGATGCAGCTGTCTGACTGTATGTTTCAGCTGTGCTGTGGGCGGGAGGGACCCAAGCTTGTATTGAAGTTGGTCACTGCTGTTGGTGTGAAGGGCAGCAGAGTACTTTTGGAGCTTTGCAAGTCCGTCCCAACGGTGGTCTGTTGTAACATGGCTCATCACGCTTGCCAGGAATCTCAGTAGCTACTACCAAGCGTTTTTTTGTGGTGTTGCAACGCTTGAAACACACAATGAACAGACTAATCAGCATGCAGAGGACAGGAGGGGCGGCCGCCATGTTCTTTTGGTCACAGACACTCCATGGCTGCTGTGTTGCCTCTTTCAAATGTCAACAATTGCCCTGCTCACTCATTCAGTCAGTTGCCCGCATTGCCCGCAACGACAGTCAACATTTTACAAGCCTGCATCCGCCCTTGCAGCCAGTCAGTCTCAAGCACATATGTCCAGAGGATATGCAAACCATCCCACTGAAAGTGCCTCGCACTCCACCAACCTCACCCAAGCCAGCAACTAACAGAGGCTGCTGTCCCACCACACACAGGCCAGGAGTACCAAATTAGAGGACAGCAAGGAGCTAAAAGGGCGAAGCTAGGCCAGCACAAGACAAGCACCCTGCACAACATGATGGGCTGCTCAGCCCACAGCAACACGCAAGGCGTCACCAGCAACAGCACGAGACAGCACGAGAGACAGATGGTCTTTCACGGTGGTAGTACATACACCCCTGCCTGCTGCCCTGGCCATGGCATGCTGACAGCATGTGCCCCATGTTTGACACAGCCAGTCGGGAAGCCACAGCCGGGGCAACAGCAGCTCCTGAACCTGCAACAACAAGGCACTGCACTGGGTGCAGATGCATCAACACCAGCTGCAGCGGCACCACCGGGCTGCAAAGCAATACACATGGTACCACACCCGACATGCCCAGCTAACTCCTACTACTATCCTACCACCATCACAATTCCCAAACCACAGCTTGACGAATCTGCGAGCCGCACTTGTAACACAACTGCAAGGCTTCCCATTGTGAAACCTCAACATTTTCAGAGCACCACTGTCCAGTGAGTGACTCACTGGTTGGCTTACTACTAGAATGTTTGCCCACTAGTATGTTTGCTGGCAAAGCAGGGCGCCGCTGAGCCTTGCCATGCCTGCCTCGCCTACTGCTAGGGCGTCAGCACTTGCCATTGGCCTGCAGGCAGCTGGCGCACACGCAAGCACCTCTGCTGTGTGGCGGCGGCTGCCCAAGCAATCCCCGCCCAAGGACGGCTAGCATCCCAGCTAGCACCAGCCCTTGCAGCACACCAAACACCGCGTCATGCTCCCATGAAGACCCAGCCCTTGCAGCGCACAAGTCTCAATTGCTGTGAGACTGGTCCTGCTGCTGCTGCTGTTGCTGTTCATGGTGCTGCTGCATGAGCTCCTCCACCTGCTGCTGCTGCTGCTCCCTTGCTGCCTCTTCTGCCTCCGGGTGAGCCTCTATATACTCAACAGCAAAGGACTTGAAGCGCCGAGGCAGCACAAACAAGAAGATGCCCCAGTACAACGCCACAGGCCCTGCTGCTAGCAGCGCTGTCTTGCTGAGTTCTTCGTTATCAAGCCATAGAGATGCTAGGACGAATGCCACGCCTGTTGCGATGATCATCGGGGGCTGCAGCCACCAGGGCTGGTAGTGCCTGCGCAAGAAGACCATCAGCAGGATGCATGTGCAGCACAAGCAGACCATCAGCAGGATGCATGAGCAGCATGAGCAGCGCAAGCAGTGGGTGACTATGTTGGTGCTGTGCTGGCTGCTGAGACCCCTTGCATGCACCCTCTCACGGTCTGCAAGGCTGAGCAGTAAATGGGGTTGAGGGATGGCCTAAGACTCTGGAGGGCCGTGCCCGCATACTGGATGCGTGCTGCCCTGTTGACCAGCAGTCATTTATATCTGGGACAGCATGCAGACCAACGTTGCTCTGACATGTCTGACATGCTGAGTGAAAACCCCACTAGCGATCTAGGCGATCTAGGCGACCAGAGGGTGTCAAGGAACGGAAGAACCATGGGAGCAACTGGGCTGAGGCTGGTGCAGCTGATACTGATGCTGCACAGGCTAAGTTGAGCAAGATAGATGTGTTTTTTTACTTCCCACGCACCAGTAACTGAGATCCCACTCCTCTGGATTGATGTGATGCTCTTGTTCACTCTGCTGCTGTTGCTGCGGAGTCGACTCCTGCTGCTGTTGTAGGGCATGGCTGGCCGGCTGGTATGCACGTCGTTGCAAACGGGCACGGGGAGCTTTCGTACAGGTTAAGGGCCCAACCAGACGAAGTGCTGAACTCCTACTGCCTGCAGGCAAACAGCAAACAGCAGAAAGCAGAAGGCTCAACATGGGCTAGACGTGAGGCCTGTGCGCCTTGCTTTGCAAGCTCGGACACAACTCAACGCACTTGTAAGCCCTTGAGACGACGTTGCCAGCATCTTGGGGCTTCCCAACGAGGAACGGAAGAGGGCCAGCAAGGAAGCAAGTTCGAGAAGGATAGAGGATCAGCTGAGATAGTGACGTGGACAACAAAGCGAACAGTGGGAGTGGACAGGAGTGGGTGAACGGACAGTAGGTTGACACAACACATTGATCTCATGTGTGTCACTCCACCGACCGAGTTACAGTTGTGCTTTGCCATGCAGGGTGCAGTAGGGACAGGTAGAAGCTCATACTATGTGTGCACAACTGAAAGTGACTATGTGGCTCTTCGCCACCACCCGCCTCCCCCCTCCCCCTCCCCCTCCACCACCCCCACCCACCCACCCCCCGTGGACGGCCCACTCCGCATGTTGAACATGCCATGCACTGGGCAGGGACAAGCTTGTACCAGTGATCCAGACCAAAATCTGTGTCATTTGCGACCCCTTTGAGCTGCCATCACTGAAAATTTGAAAGAAGGGATAGAGGGACACACTGAAAGGCAGGCTGACAATGAGAGCATGTAGAGTGCAGGGACTCGTTGTGACTGTGCAGCTCTCACACTACCGGACATAAGTGATGTCTGGGGCACACACACAGCAGTTGCTGCCGCCTCTTGCTGCCGCAAATTTCTTCCTGCCGCCACCTTACAACGCGTCATTCCAGGCTTTGACAGTGCATGACGAGCTGCCAGTATCAGGGTTCAATGCTAGCATGGCGTGATAGCCTTCAGAGACCAAATGCCTTGATTGTGCTGGTGCACCAGGCAGAAATGCCATTTCTGTAGATTCTAGCCAACCTTGTGGGCCACAAGGTTGGCTAGAATCTACCACATTTCAGTTTGAGAGAGCTCAGTCAGCACGCTGTCAAGATGCCTGTCCTGCCCCACATGTGTACATCATCTGATTTCAGCTGAACCCTCCCCCCACTACTAGCCTGCTGCGCAGCACTTGCCGCCACCAAATTGCAGAACCTCCACTTGTTACAAGCCCCCCCCCCCCCCCCTAAACCCGCCCCAAGGCCATTCACCCACAACATTGTGTTGATTGCAACACAAGAAGCACCGATTTCTGGGCCAAAGTCAAAGGTCATACAGCACTGGGCAAAGGGGTTGTCTGAACACAGCAGGAGCTGTAAAAAAGTATATACGCCAGCCAGACATTCCGAATACACAGACTCCGTGTATGCTATGCAGCAGCAATCGGCCCTTGCCGCCTCAACCCTCCTGCTCAACCCTAACCCTGCGCTGCATGTAAGCCTGCTGCCATCTGCAGCCGTGTTGCAGCACTGCTCTTGAATCCAACAAACCAGGGCGCCTGTACCCCTGCGCAAACCAGATGCCCTCAAGCCGTATTCTTGACAAACCAACACCTCAATCTGTTGGATTGGAAGACTGATACGGAGGCCAGACAGTCACATCACCATACTCAATCCTCATTGGTGGGATGGGGCTTGACTCATGCGTGCCTGCTGCTGCTGCTGCTGCTGCTGCTGCTGCTGCTGCTGCTGCTGACTGCTGGTGCTTTGGTGGCCTCGAATCAATCTCCGCAAGGCTCTCAGCTGCCGCCGGAGCCCTCCACACAGTTCGCCTCTGGCTAACTGCCCCATGTAAGTGCTGCACCACTTGCCCACTGGTTGCCCTTGCAGCCCCAGATCACCGGCCTCTGGCAGGCGGCCCAGCTCCTCCACATAGTCGCGCAGCGCCTGCATCTGAGGCTGGGCACGCCGGCATGGTGAGCATGAGCATATACCCTGCTGCTGCAGCTGCTCGTAGTCCAGACCTAACCCTGCGCTCCATCTAGGTGTTTTGAAAAACTCCCCTTGCAACACCGGACACAGTTCGGCCCTCTTGTATCGCAATGCGTAGTCGCTGCACCATGCGCCCAGAGGGTGCCCTGCCCACTGCTCACCCTCCCGCGGCAGGCGCTTCCTGAACCGCACAAACTGTCGCAGCAGCCGCAGCATGGGCCCAGCCTCTGTGCACTTGTCGCAGCCAGGGTGCGAGCCCAGCCGCCAAGGCCTGAAGGCAGCCCGAGCTGTGCGTCCCAGTCCCATTCCCGTATGCTAGCCAGCTGCTGCGCCTGTGCTGCACACAGCTCCCCACGGCTGTGTTTGAACAAGCAGGTGCTGCACCAGAAGCCCAAACTAATGCCACGGACCTTCTCATCGGACCCCGGCAGGCGGCGGTGCTGCCGTACAAAGTCGCGCAGCAGCAGCAGCTGTGACTCGCTGCGCTGGCACGAGGAGCATGTGCAGGAGGGCGGCTGCGGCCCATCTTCTTCACTGTCGCTGTGAGGGCGTGGGGCGCTGCGCGGCGCTGCGGCTAGCCGCCGCCGCGGCTGCGCACGTACATCGCCATCGTCGCTGCCGGAATCATCGCCGTCACTGCTGCCCGCAACACGCCGCCTGGCAAGGCCAGCAGCAGGTGCTCCTGGCTGCCTTCCCTGCTGCTGTTGCTGTGGCCCCTGCCCCCAATCAAATCCTATCTCATCCAACTCATCCCTCAGCTCTGCATCCAGCTGGTTGCGGTGGTACTTCATCCTGCACTTGCTGCACCACGCGCCCAGGGGTTGACCCTGGAAGCTTTCGCTGCGGCTGGGCGGGCTGTCGTGCTCCTCCAAGTACTGTTGCAGCAGCTGCAGCATGGCCCGATCTGTCAGTCCAGGGGTGCTGAAAGCGATGGCCTGCAGGAATGCGCTGCCTTCGGAGGCATTGTTGGCATCCGCCTGAGCGTCTGCAAGCTTGAAGACCTGCTGGAAGTCGGGTGCTTCTGAGAAGTCAAACTCAAAGTGACGCTGTCCCTGACTAGCAGGACCGCCTCCTCCTTCTTCGTTTTTGTTCTTCTTCTGCTGCTGCTGCTTCCTCTTCTTCTTCTGCTGCTGCTGTTGCTGCTGCTGCTGTTGCTTGCTGCTGCCCTGCGCGTTGCCGGCTGCGACTTGCCGGGGCGCGTGATGAGCTCCTGCAGGAAGGAGTCGTCTTCGTGCTGCAGAGCAAGCAGGAAGTCTGCAACCACTGCAAAGTTGCCGCGCTTGCTGGCGCTCAGGTCTTTGCGCAGTGCTGCATTCCTTTCCTCGTCTGAGTGGCACGCGTTGTACGTCTTCATGTTGACATGCACCATCAGCACCACAGTGCCGAGGTCGTCAGGGCCGTCACGATCGCTGCGACGCGTTGCGCGCCCTACTGCCTGTTGCGTCAGAGTGCAAGGGATCGCCAATACAGGGCAGACAGACATGGCAGAGGGCTGTGTCAGCACTCAAGCTCCAATCAATCTACCCAGCATATCACTTCGATTGTACGTTGTATGAGGCTGCTGTATGCGTGTCAACTTGCATTCAGCAGCCCCCAGAAAAACCTGTTCCCAATTATCAATGATAGTGTTGAAGATTTGCAAGTGCAGACAGCTTGCCCTTGGCGGCGCTGTCGCACATCATGGTTCCACCCAGGCGGTAGCTGGATGAGTGACTTCTCTGCGTTTTCAGTGCCTTTGATGCCCTGCCTGTCGGTGGCCTGTTTGACAGTGGTGTGCCCTGCGCTCTGTACAGTACGGATTATGTGCATTACGCAGCCGCCTTTCCCCGTGAAAGTGCTAGGGTCCTTGCCAGTTTCAGGCTAGGTGCACATGGCCTTGATGTTGCTACTGCCAAGTTCCAGTCCTGCTCTGCTTTGGGTAGAGCTGCCAGGTCTGACTGTGCTGCCACATATTACTGCTTCTGTCAGCAAGGCCCAAGTCGGGAGATGAGCTGCATGCAGGTTGCTGGGTGTGTGACCTGTGGCTTGATGCTGTGCCCCTGTGTCTACACACTGACATGCTGGGTTGTTTGGGGACTTTGGTGGGTGGACTGCGGATGAGTATACATTGCCTACTCCGATGCACTTTATGACACTGGCGCCAATTGAGCCGCGTTGGCTCCCTACGGGGTGTTCAGGCATGGCAACAATAACAGGAACAGTGTTGCTGGGTCAGGGTGCAACCCTGACTCAGGGTTGGCGACGGCTATATATCAAAAGGCCGCGGAGTTGTTATGGGGCCATGCAGCAGCAGGCGGCCTTACCTGGATGGTTGCCGAGTATGAGCCCTTTGCTTGCACAAACACCACCATGTTGGCGTTCTTGGTGTCGACACCTTCACCAATCGCGCGGCAGGAGGCCAGCACGAACACGTCGGGTGCCGATGGATCCTCGGCAGGCGTGACGTCAAACTGCCGCAGCACCTCTTGGCGCGCGCTGTGTCCCGCAATGATGCCCTCAAGCCGCATTGACCGCGCCCAGTTCGCCCTAAACTGCCCCAAAAGCTGCTGCAATCGCTGCTGATTCTCTGGGGTGGCGAACTTCGTGACGCTGCCGGTGCGTTTCTCTGCATAGCTGTGGAAGGTCAGCACACGACCGGCGCGCTGCCGCGCGATGGATCGCGCAAGCACCTTTAGCACTGCATCATCTGATAAGTCATCTGGCTCCTGTCTGTCCCCCTGCTCTCCCCCCACCTCCTCTTGCAAGGAGGAGTCCTCTTCTGCCAATTCTTCCTCATGCACTTCCTCATCATCTGAAAACCAGCTGTCAAGTGAGGACCGACGCCGACGCCCTCCTGCTGCAGCTGCAGCTGCACTGTACCTCCCAGACGCCCGCCCACCATCAGGGTCAAGCCCGGCTTGTGCTGTGCTGTCGCCACCTGTGTGGAACATAACCAGGACTTTGAAGTCCTTGCACACCCCATCCTGTACTGCCTTTGCCAGGGAGTACTTGTACAGGATGCGGCCAGCATCGCCAGGCCTGCCGTCCCTGTGCGGCAGCATGTGGATGCCGTTGGCGTTGCGGGGTGTAGCTGTGAAGTGGAGGCACTTGGTGGCATGCTGTTTAAAGCCGTCAGCAAAAACCAGCTTGGACACCTGTTCATGCAGCAGCAATGCAACAGGCAGGGTGTGTGATGATTTTGCGCATGCCAGTGGTTGTGTTGAGCCTGTTCAAGAGCTTGATAAGCATCAGCCTCAGGCTTTTGCAACAAATGGGTGCGCTGTTAAAACCATGTCATGCACAACTTACAAACACTGATGCATGTTTGTAGCCTACACCCGTGTGCGTGTGTGCTGCACTGAACACATATCACACAAGCTATCTCAGATGAAGGTGTCATATTACGGCTGCTGCTTCAGGCGGTGAGCTTCACATGCTCTGCTAGCAGGCAGCACACTGGCATGGCCTCACCTTATTGGCAGTGATGTGGTGAGCCTTGTCAAACATGACAAGGTCCAGCTGCACCTCCTGGTCCTGCACACCCTCAAGGAAGGTCTCAAAGCTTTGGTAGGTGACCAGGATGATCTGCGTCACAGCTGCAGCAGGCGTGCCACTGCCACGCCGCCGCTGCTGCTGCTGCTGCAGGAAGCTGCCAATTCGCTGCCTGCTGGTGGTGTAGAGGATGTCTCTCTCTCCCTCCTGGGGCGGCAGCTCGTCTTGACAGCAGATGCACATGACGCTGCAGCGCTGGGCGAGGCCGTACTTGCGAATGTAGTCCCGGGCAAACTGTGTGATGAGGGCGATACTGGGGGCCACGATGGCCACCCTGCTGCGAAATTCTGCATTCTCTATACACTCCAGCATAACCCTGCTCTTGCCAGTGCCACAGAACATCTGTATGATGCCTTGATGCTCGTCACCCTTGAGGAATTCCTGGATCTTGTCGAGGGCTTCTCGCTGGGCCGGACGCAGGGGAGGCTTGACAACAGCTGCTGGGGGTGACGAAACAACTGGGAGTAACTGGAGTCAGGGCCTGGCCACTGCAGTATGACTCTGCCGCAGACAGCGGCTGTCTGTGACCGACTGGCTGCAATGAAGGGCCCGGGTCACCCCTCAAGGGCCTTGAGGTGCACCAGCAATACCTGGGCAGATAGCAGCAGGACAACAGCAGGACAGCAGCAACCAAGCAGTTGTGAGTACTTTAGCGTGCTGTTTGATTTTGTACGTAAGGGCATAGCTGCTACAGTACTGTACACTGTCACAATCCGAGTGTGAGTCTGCACGCGCAGGCGCCCCTGCTGGTGGTGTGGCATGTGACACCTGGCAGCAATAGCTACTCCCCCCGGGAAGCAATGACCATGACTGGTTCTGGCGTTGCCCAGGAGCCAACAAACACAGTAGCTCACCGTCGTGCGTTGTCGTGGCCTCCCACGCACCTCAGGTCCTGCTGTGTTGCCGATTGAGGCGATTTGGCGGGTTGTAGGCGATATTTGGTCCTCATAATAGGCCTAAATCGCCTAAATCGCCTTCAGCTGCCACTGAACCGCCTAGACTTCGCCTTGGTGAGGCGATTTCCCACTCCAACCTATCGGCAACACTGCCTCAGGACCTAACCACAGTGTGCAACGCTGGACTACTACTAGTGCATTTTAAAACGTACATCCAACACAGAACGTTGACGCAAAAGCAGCGTCAAGCGACACGGAGCAGTCCCCAAAGGCTGAGTTGGGCGGGAGTTTATAAGTGACACGTGGACGACTATCAGCTGTTGTTGTTTCGTTGACGTACTGCAGGGGACAATTCTGCACACATTTTGGTCGAGGATGCGTTGTGTTGTGCTGGCCAACATTTCTAACATGTTACGGCTGTAGCCCGGGGCCCCTACCCCCGAAGGCCCTCCGACGCCAGGGCATCCGAGACACACGTGAAACACTCCAAGTGTCAAAAAGCTGCCTGCTGATCACTCTATCCCGTCCTTGCCTCTTGTTGGGGCAGCTGCTCGCGCTGCCGGTGACATTGAGACGCAACATGCACGAATATCTATCAAGTTTTGATTCTGCACCATTTGCTAATGTGGTGAACATCCCGTGCAACATCCAGCAGCATCAACATAGGGGAGCACCAGTGCACTTGTGCTGGGACGTCGTCCCAGCACAAGAAGGTGTAAGGCCACATTTGAAACAGGCGGCACGCGACTACAGGTGCAGGAGTTACTGCAGTCACACAACCAAGCTATCTGTTACACAGGCATACCCTGCCAATGCAGCTTGGTTTGTTGGTGGCATGTGTCATCATGTGTAGCAGGAGCTGTGAAGATGCTGTACAGTTGGCAATACAGCACAGTGACAGCACAGTGGCAGCTTGATGCAGCGGCACTTCCATCTCCTTCGAACCTTTCATAATGCTATGTGGTGGGGGGCCGCAGGATGGCTTCATGTATGGGTGTTTGCGGCTTCCTCAGCGTGTGCATCATGCCGCAACCCTGAGGGTTGTGTGGCCGTGGTCTGCCCACAGCCGGCTTGCTTGTCGCACGAACTAACTGGCTGACTAACGCGCATTCACCCTCGAGCTTGCTTGCGAGCAAACCTGCAGGACATGCAGCTGCATATGCAGGTGTACAGCTGTTTGTGTTGGCTTTCTTGTGTTTGTTTTGAATGGCTGGACTGGCGGGTGAAACAATTACTCGTTGGCAACAAGCAGTAGTTTTCGACCCCCATGATCAGCGCACATGCAGCAGTGAATGAATTGGATCAGTGTAGCAGCTTGCAAGTTTGGCAGAGGTACAAGAACTGGCAGAACAGGGCGGGGCATCCTGCTGGTAGAATCCATTTCTTTCACTCTCTGTGCACAGCTTGTCGACCTGAGTCCTGTGATTCGAGATGACAGTAAAGCTGTCAGGTTCAACCAGAGGTGTGCTTGGGTGCCAGGGTGTCGCAGGAGAGATGGTGTGCCCCCAGATCCACGGTGCCGAGGATCAACACTCTCATGTTGTTGCACCACCTCCACACAGCGTCTGCTGTACAGTCAGCAGTGCAGCCTCCATCCACCCCAATGCTGCAGCCCCTGGCGACCTGCCCGCCCTTCCCCACTCAACGCGGTTCACCGATTCGAACACAATTGGCTGGAGTTCCCAGATTTATGGGGGAGCCCAATCAGCACGCTTTCAGGACGCCTGGCCTGCCCCTCAATCCAATACATGGATACATGGATCTCCTGTCAAACCCAACTAACGCGTTGATACGTTCCCCGCTTGCTGCAAAGCCAAGCTATATCTGGTGTTGGTCACGAGCAACAAGATGTGGGTCACAGAACCGCCAATCAAATGAGACACATGCTGCACAGCAGGTGCATGTTATGGCTGTCGCAGCTGCTCCAGACAGTACAACAGACAGGCTCTGCTTGCCTGTTGTTTCGTATGCAACACACCTCGCATGCATACCTCTGCCTTGGCAATCACGGCATCTCTTGTACCACAGGGCACTTTCTCACACCGTGGCTGCACGGTGCACCCACACACTGGGGCAGACAGTACAAGAGACAGGCTCTGCTTGCCATGCCTCCTCAGGCAACACAACTCGTGTGCATCTCTGCCGAACAGCATTTTGCACCACAGGGCACTTTCTCACACTGTGGTTTGAATTGAAGGGTCCACCCATATACTGGGGCAGAGAGACCTTTCCATGCACCACCCCACGCCTGCACTACCACACTCACACCTCACCGCAGGTACAGAGAGGGACACGCTACGCTACACAAACATAGCTGAAGGAACCTGCATCATGCGTTTGCAGCGAGAGCAGCAGCCTCGACTGGCTCCACACTACCGACACCCACTGGGATTGTAGTCAATGCCAGATCGGGGCTCTTGCAAGCTTTGACGCCTAAACTCTCAGGCACAGAGCAAGAGCTGACAGCAGCTGGGCCTTAGGGTTTAGAGGCCTGAGACCCTAAACGTAAACCCTAAAGCCGAGCTGCAACAGCAGGCCGTTGTGTTGATGCAAGAGACACCCAAACAACTACAACAAGTCCTCTTCAGCTTCCTCCTGCAGCCCTCACAGCAGCTGCTGCTGCTAAACCCTGGGTTTAGCAGCACCTGCTAAACCCTAAACCCAGCTGCTGCTGCGGCCACCTTCAGCTCCCAGCCACAGGGCCTGACCACAATATACACACACAATATTTGCGGGGAGCTGAGGGTAGGGCCGCGTGCTTGGCAGCGCTGTTGTGGCGCCGTGCGCAACGGATCAATCGCGCCTGTCCGTTGTCACAAAACAACACACCACGGGCTGCTGTGTTATAGCCCTGGTGCTGACATGTGGGGCGCATGCACAGTGCACACAGGCTGTGTAGTACCGCACAGACTGAATCTAGTCACAGCACAGCACAGCACGGGCAAGGCAGGTAGGTACAATCAAGCACATGAACCCTTGCAGGCCGTGCCAAAACCCCAACCAAACCAAACACCACCAAAGCAATGCAGGAACCACCAAGTGTATATGCTGCTCAAGTGTATGTTGAGCAGTGAGTTACCAAGCCGGAGTCACAGACCTTGAATGCAGGACCGTGCAAGGGCATACCACATGCATTTTGTAGCTGCAGGTGCAGCTTGATGTGTGCTGCTGTATGTGTCAGCAGCAAACCTGACACCTATTATGTGCCATGGCTGTTGCATCGTGTGTCTATGCATCAACTACTGTTGTTGGCATGACCAGGACGCTCGTATGCCAACAAACCCCCCTGAAACTCACGGATGCCGTAGAAGCGTATAGCTTCCTTGTGCATAAACCACCCTGCCTAAACCACACACACACACACCCATGCGACCAACCCCCTGTGAAAGCCCCTCCACATGCATGTTCCAAGCCTCTCAATAAACACACCCCTAGTGAGCTGCACCCTGTGTCAACACATGCCCTGCAGAGAGGCTCTTGCAGCCTGTGCAGTAACTGCAACACATGCGCGGGGTGCATGGGGAGTCCACATCACACATCAAACATCACACCACCTGTGCTGGGCCATACCCTTGCAGGACACCAGCATGCAGCCTGCAACGGGTGCTTTCACACACGCTATCACACCATCAACAGCTGTGCTGAGGCAACTGCCTGCAGGACAAAACACCACTCCATGCACTGCGGCATGCAGCATACATGTGCTGTGCTGGCCGCTGCAAGCATACTGCCTGCACCCAAAACCTGAAGCAGCAGCGCAAGCAGCGCTGCATCCAGCGCTCTGCTTGCACTGCTCCGCTGTGCTGTCAGGAAGTTATGCTGACATACATATGGGCCATGCCGCCTGCTGCTGCCGCCACTGCCGCCTTGCAGCATCTGCGCCTTGCTGCAGCGGCTGCTGCGCCGCAATTTGCAAACCAGCAGCTGCTTTGGCTGCATGCTGCTCCTGCCGCTGCGCCACGGCTTGTCTTATAGGCAGCCTGGCGGCTGCTGCTGCTCCAATCCCTGTGACAACTTGACATGTGAGCAGCTGCTTGTCCCGCTGCTGTTCCGGCGGCTGCTGTTCCAGCGACTGCTGCTGCTTCGCATCATGTGACGACCTCGAGATGTCAGCACCAGCTGTTTCGGCTGCTGTTCCGGTTGCTGCTGCCGCTTCACATCATGTCCAGCCTGTTCTTCTTCACAACCTCTGCATACCAGTTGGCGCTCATCTTGGGGATGCGCTCCAACGTCTAAACACAGCAACAACACAGCACAACAGAGACACATTGGCAGGTGCACCAGTCAGTGTAGGCTCAGCCAGGCAACATGAGCGATGCGGTTGTTCCAGCTCCTTATGCACCGAGTACACAAATGCGCAGTGGGGGTGTATGTGGCCACCAATCGCCATCAGCACGTGTGCAGGGACAATTAGTTCCCTGGCAGGTTTCAAAGCCCGAGCTGTCAAGGTCCCTAGGCGAGTACAGGATCTGATGTGCAATGTAGGCAGCGGGCAAGGCTGGTTGGCTGGCTGGCCAGGCAGTGTGCTTGTGTGCCTCCTATCGTACTCCCCCTGGCCACAACATCAGTCGCCTGTCTCCCCCCCCTTGTATTTCCCCTGGACACGTCGGAAGGCGCCTGTCTCCGTCTGCCCCCCCCCCTTATCATGTTGCTCCCATGTATCCCCCCCCCCCTGGCCAAACCATCAGGTGTCTGTCTGCCCCTGCCTCCCCCCCCCCCAACCCACACCCACACCCCACACACCCCACGCACCTGCATGTCCACATAGTGCATGCCGAACTTCTTGGTGTAGCCGTAGCCCCACTCAAAGTTGTCCAGCAAGCTCCACACCATGTAGCCACGCACGTCCACGTCGTCGTGCAGGATGGCCTTGTGCACCTGCAGCAGCAGGGTTATAGCAAGGCATGCGGCCGGCAACAATCAGCAAACCAAGCTGGGTGATGAGTGCTGACACCAGCTTGGGGCCAAAAGACTTTGCAAAAAAGCTCATGGTGTGCCCCTGTGCCAAGGCTGGGTGATGAGTGCTGACACCAGCTGGAGGCAAAACGACTTGGCAAACAGACCCATAGTGTGCCCCTTTGGCAGTAGGGATGACTCACAAACCACTGCTGCACATGCAGGCTTGGTGCCAGCTGCAACGCTGGGTACATTGGAGACAGAGGGGATCGAACCCCCGACCCTCTCGATGCGACCGAGATGTCATACCACTAGACCATGTCCCCATGGTGAGAAGGTTATTCATGGCACTGCCTGCCTGGCCTCTCCCTACCAAACATCCCGTGTCTTTCTAAGAAACAGCCTGGCGGCCGCTCCCTGTGCGTACCCTCACCCCCTGCCACCCACCCAGCCTCTCTGCTGTCCAGCCACCATGCCAGGCAGCCGCTTCCGCCTTGGGGGGGGGGGGGGTAGCTGCTTGATCACGGTGTAAAACTTTTTCTTCTTCCTTGGGGGGTGGGTTGTATAAGGGTGGGTTGTGTAAGGACAGCCGCCTTCCCGTGCTGGTTGCGCCCCTTCTCTGTGTGTCATCAGTCTGTCCCAAGCCGCAGCCCGTGAACCTCAACCCCAAACCCTGCATCCAACCCCTAAACCCTCAAGCCAAGGCCCTAAACCCTCACCTCTGTGAGGTAGCGCTTGAGGTACACCGCGCGCTCAATGTCCTTCAGCGCCTCGTCCACATCGTCCTCTGCCACCGCACAGCCGTTCTCTGTGATGATGATGCCGCCACGGGGGTGGAACTCCTTCTGCGGGGGCCAAGGACAAAATGCGGGGGGGGGGGGGGGGGGGGGACAGACAGGCAGGCAGGCATGGGGGTGTGAGTGGGAGCTGCATTGCATGCAGAGAACAGAGGATCTGTGGTGACGGTGCATGTGGGTGTCTGGGAGGTTTGGGTCTGGTGAGAGGCGGGGATGGGATGCATAGGGTGTGAGGATGTTGAGAGGGCTAGGGGACAGGGGACACCCATGCGACTCAATGCGGCTTGGTTGATTGATGCACTGTTGCCGTCTCAGAAAGTTACTGGACAATGCAATGCAGGCTGCGATGCGAGATGGTACATGCATTGGAGCCAAGCCCATGCTCAAGATGCTCCTCCTCATGCATGCATGAACATGAATGGCATGAACGGCCTCCATGTGGTGCCATGCGTCCATGCCATGGATGGGCCAGGAAGGCCATGCTGTGCTCCCATGCTGTGGTATGCTGTGCTCCAGTGTGCAAGTGCCATGCACATGCCATGCGCGGCAGGATGCCGATGCTTGCACATGCCCATGCACCATGGCAGGGTGCTTGCATGCTGAATGCGCCAAGGGATCGCGCCCTTGGAGTGAATGCGACAGCTGCAAGGCATGACGTGCTTCACAAGCAGGATGGCATGATGGTTCGGTGAGATGGCAGGTGTGCATGCATGCATGCAAGAATCAAGCAGGTGTGCTGGGCCTCACCCCCTCCCACGCGCACATCTTACATTGCATTTGCATGTGTATGACATCAAACCCTTTTACTACACACCCACATGCCGCAACTCGCTGCCCCTGTCGCACAAAGCACCCAAAACCCTGCACCCGAAACTTGAAAAACCCGAAACCAGTACTGACTTGGATGTAGTTGAGCATCTTGCGGATGCCCTCGGGGTATACGCCCCAGCCCATGTCTGTTGTCTTCCACACGTCATCATCTGACTGGTCCACACTGATGTCCTGCCAGTAGCCGGTGGACTCGATGTAGGGGTCTGAGGGGATCTCTGTGGGAGCGGAAACAGGGCACGAGGGGGGGGGTGTCATGAGTACAAGGGCAAGGGAATGCAGGACACGCAGTAGCAGGTGGACTCGATGTAGGGGTCCGAAAGGGATCTCTGTGGGAGCGGAAACAGGGCACGAGGGGGGGGGGTGTCATGAGTACAAGGGCAAGGGAATGCAGGACACGCAGTAGCAGGTGGACTTGATGTAGGGGTCCGAAGGGATCTCTGTGGGAGCGGAAACAGGGCACGAGGGGGGGGGGGTGTCATGAGTACAAGGGCAAGGGAATGCAGGACACACAGAAGCCGGTGGACTCGATGTAGGGGTCCAAAGGGATCTCTGTGGGAGCGGGACAGGGGCACGAGGGGGGGGGGGGGGAAGGGGGGGGGGGGGACAGGTCATGAGTGAAGGTGTGAGGGCATTCAGGGGCAGACACAGGACACACAGCAGCCTTTAGACTCGATTTAGGGATCCGAAGGGATCTCTGTTAAAGCGAAACAGGGGGACGGGGAGCGGGGGAGGGGGGGAACATGAATACAAGTGTGAGGGCATTCAGGAACCTACAATAGCAGGGACTAGCACAGCCCCCAACATGAAGTACGGTGATTTCACTCACCGTCATCGTCCTCCACCAGCCGCACTTTAGAGGGGTCAGGCTGGCCCTCAGGCGGCACGTCACCCTCCTGGATCTCACTCTCACTGGCTGCGCGCTGACCCGTGACCACAGTCATCATGCGCTCAATCTGCGCACCCAGCTTTTGCTGCAGGGAGCAAGGAGGGAAGCCAAGCACAGCAGCAGCAGCGGCAGCAGCAGCAGCAGCGAGAGAGAAAAGGTGGGGTTCAGGTGTTGGCAGGGCTTTTGTTGGGAAGGGGTGCCTCTGGCCCCAAGGTCAGCTGGGCGATGGGTGTTTTGCGCAGCAAGGAACTGCGCTGTGCATAAGACAGCACAAGACGATTGCTACGACATGGCACGACAGCCGCTCAACACTGCTGCTTGAACTCTACACACACCTACTGATAAAAATCAATATCAATGTATGCTGAGAAAGCAGGCTTTACCCGATTAGACCCTGGCTCCCTTGTGAGTTGCACGCCTTCGCCGTGCCCAACTGCTTTGACTGTTGCTGTAGTTGCAACTGCTACACCTAGTACTAATTATCAGTCAACTGCCACACCCACCAGCTTGTTCTCCCGCTCCTCATCATCCTGTGCTGGCGCCAGCTCCTTGTACCACGCGGGCTGCTCGCACAGGTGGCTGCTGTAGTGGTTGAGACCAAAGAAGTCAGCAGAGCCCACCAGCATGTTGCGCTGGTCCTGCGTGAAGCGCGGCAGACGGTTGCCGCAGCGCTCACGCATCACGGAGGGGTAGTCGCCCTGCCGCACCACAGCACAGCATACCACAGCACACAGCACAGCAGGAGGTGAGGATTCGAATCCCAGCACAGGTGAGACCAGCACAGCACAGCACAGGACGGAACAGAAGAGCAAAAACGGTGATTACACCATTCATGCAGGTCGACAATTATTCGACAAGCAGCCATGCCATGCCACAAAGATTGAACATGAATGAGAACAACGAGACCGAAGCCTGAGAGTGTTTCAGGCAGGGGATACATTTTGAACGCTTCGACACAAGCCTCAACACATTGTGCGGTGACACCCATCAACACGCCACAGCATGACACAGCACGCAGCACGGCAGCAGCAGGGTTGATTCATGCGCACCTGGTACACGGGGCGTGCAAACCAGCCGATGGTGAACTCCAGGGCGCGCTCTGCTGCCTTCTCGTTGCGGCGCTGCTCGCCCAGGTCTGCTGCGGGCTTGGCCTCGTACCAGTCGCCGTTGAGCGCCAGACCGATCTTGCCGCGCTGCTTGCGCTTGAAGGCACGCCTGCGAGCATTGATGACGATACAAGCACACAGACACAATGATATGAGAGGTGCAATTTTTGCCGCGCTGCTTGCGCTTGAAGGCACGCCTACGAGCAGTGATGACGGTACAGGCGCACAGACAGGGACACAATGACATGAGTGGTGCAAATCTTGCCGCGCTGCTTGCGCGTGGTGGGGGTACAGGTGCACAGGCACACAGGCGCACATACAGGGACACCTTGTCTTGAGTGGTGCAGTTCTAGTCAACATAAGGGCACACACCATGACTACTGCTGACTGCTGACCAGTGCAAGGTGCGACGTAGGTGTTTACTTTTGAAGCTGCTTTTGAAGGTAAACAAGCACACATGCAGGGGGGGGGGCAGTCCAGTCAACTTTGGACACTAGGCTGGACTTTGACTTGGTACTTTCACAATAGATTTATAACATTATAAATAACATATGGTAAGAAGAAATTGACAGCAATCTGAGCAGGTTGAAAACAGGGGGGTGGGTGGGTGGGTCAAGCTGGGTTACAGTAACTTCCTGGCATGCTGTCAACTTCTTGTAGGAGCAGCGGATGAAGCTGGGAAGTAGCGCATTCAAAAGCTATCGAAAAACTGAGTTGATATAAGCATGTTCTGACCATCTTTAGGTACCATTACCCCTGAGGCTGCCCATGCCAGTACTATAGCCGTGGCACGGTGCCCGGCACCAAGTCAGCCCCCATGATGCCAGTACCCAGACATGCGTCACAAGAGTGCACAGACCAGCACCAAGTCAGCCCCCAGCACCAACGGTCCCTGCAAATGTCCCTTTGTGTGACCGTGACCCACCAGCTGTGGTTTGGAAGTACCACATGCTGTCTCACTGGCAGCAGATGCACCCAGACCACCACAGCCGACAACAGAGGTGCAACAGGATTGGTGTGTCCTGCTACAGACTCTGAGCAGGTTTGAGGGCACATGTAATTGAACAGGCATGCTGATTGGTTGTACCAACTGTGTTGTTTCATGTGTGTTTCTAGGGCTGCACAGCAGTGCTTTGATCACGTCGCTGACCGCCGCTGCCGTGCTCCACAGGTCTCTTGACTGATAGAACACAACAACACCCTTGTGGCCATCAGAGTACCTCAGGAAACATGTAAAAATATATAATAACACTTTAGGCCTTGCATAGGCCAGTAACAAGACGTTCAGAGGATATTTAGGGGTGGGTGGGTGGGTGGGCGGGGGGTCCCAGTTTCAACTTCTTAGCCTAGTGTCCGACAACAACCTTAGCGCCCCCCCCCCCTGACACATGACACACTCTGTGCAGGCAAGCTCAGCTGCAGCTTCCACGTCATCCAAAACAACAGTTTGACCGAAGCTAGTGGGTGTTACATTGAGCGCAGATAAGACACTGTCTAATGTGGAAACAGATAAGACACTGTCTGATTTGAAAACAGAGAAGGTGCTGCTTACTGGTACATCTGGTAGGTGCGTGCGTGTGCGATGAGCATGTGGTGTGCCACCTTGTACACCTCACGGGCGGGGTCCACGGTGCGCCCGGGGGCGTGCTGGCCACCGCTGTCGTGGCCCAGCACAGCAGCACACCTGCGCGCAGCACAGCACAGCACAGCACACAGCAGGGTCAGCACACATGATGCACAAGCAACAGCAGCTTGCACACGAGGCTGCCAGTGGTTTCTCCGATGTGGAGCCACCAGTCGAGCAACGCAAGCAGCAAGAAGCTCAGCCCTAGCTAGCTGTTCAACAAAACAGCCACCGCCTCACCATGGCGCATTGATGCTGAATCCCTACACGACCCGGATAAGCCTTGCACCCAACTGCAGCCCACCCGTCAGACCCCAACCCCAGCTAGCTGTACAGCCCGGCAGTACTGAGTGCTGCCACCAAAGCGGGGACTGCAAATCGTATGTGCGGGAAACAAAGGTGGCTATAGGCCTCACCATGGCTCGTTGATGGTGATCCAGTACTTGACACGGTCACCGAAGCGTGTGAAGCACATCTTGGCGTACTTGACAAAGTGGTCCACGATCTTGGGGTTGAGCCACCCATCCTCCTCAATCTGAGGGGGGGGGGGGCAGAGAGGCAGGTAGGTAGGTAGGCAGGCAGGTAGGGATAGAGGAAGGAGGGGTTATGCGCAGGCAGTGTGAGATGCGAGGCCATGGTGAATATTTTATCAGTAGCAGTGAGCGTGAATGGCTGCCAATTGGTGGTTGTGACACAACTGCAAGCCATTCAGGACCATTCGACAACTGCACTTACTCAGCAGCTGAGGTCCACATGCGCCTGCTGCCATCGCTGTTGCATCAGGCACCCAAGGATGTGATCCACCCCAACCACACCCCAAGCAAGACAGTCAAACCAGTCAAATGCATGGCAACATTATGTAGCTCAGCGATTACGTAATAGTGACACACCTGCAGCGACAGCGGCAGGTCCCAGTGGTATAGTGTGACCACGGGCATGATGCGGTTGGCAATCAGCTCGTTGATCAGGCGGTTGTAGAAGGCCACACCGCGCTCGTTGACCTACAGGCATGAACATGAACATGAACAGAGATGCAGGCAGGCAGGCAGGCCGCTGTAAGATCAGTGAGTGGCAGGGCTTTCATTGGACGCAGTAAACAGCTGTCATGTGTTTCTTGCTGGGCACCAGTCACGCACGGGTTTTCATGTTTGTGGCTGTATTGCAAGGCAGCCAGTAACTGCAATCCAGCAACCTTGCAGGCACCAGCTACACCACCCACTGTCAGCATTGTCGGGTTCCTTGCAGGAATCTGTTCAACCCTGAACCCTGCTGGGACCCTGCTAGCCCCAAATCTCAAAAGCCCTAAACCCCTCGCACCTTGCCCTTGCCGTTGGGGAAGATGCGTGACCATGCGATGGACATGCGGTAGTACTTGACACCCATGCTCTTCATCAACGCAACATCCTCCTTGAACCTGAGCAGCAGCAGCAGCAGCAGCAGCAGCAGCAGCAGCAGCAGCAGCAGCAGCAGTGTCAGTGACAGCAACGTCAACACCAGCCTGTTATTGCAGGGCAGGGAAGAGCTGCAGTATGCTTTTGTTGATCAGCGCCTGTCAGCTTGAACACCTTGTCTCTAAACCCCAAAAGCCCTTTTGCCCCCAAACGTCAGGCCGTTTCAGAGAGGGCGAGGCCCATCCAGATCTGCAAGTGTTTTTTTTGCGGTTTCTACAATTGTCGAAGTTCAGACAGTAACAATATCGCTTTCACACTGCTTGGAAAGCTCATCACAGGTTCTCACTATAAAATTTTAGTCAACTTTAGTCAACAACACACCTGTAGAAGTGGCAGGTGGAGATGTCTCCGGTGGCGTTGCCGCTGATCTTCCCAGGGGTGTGGCAGAAGGCGTCCCAGATAGACATGCCCTTCCCCTCATCCTGATATGCACCCTCAATCTGGAAGGCAGAGGTCGCTGTGCCCCACATGAACCCCCGGGGGAACTTCCTGATTGGGGGCTCCTTCTCAGGCTCAGCACGAGCTGCTGCCTCTGCTGCTGCCGCTGCGGCGGCTGCCTCTGCTGCTGCTGCTGCCTCTGCTGCCTCCCGCTCTGCTGCCAGAGTGGCTTCGTCCTTGGGCTTGCCTAGGAGGCCGGACAGGCCGCCGGAGCGGGCACGGCCCAGGAGGCCACCGAAGATACCCTTGCCACCCTGCGGGGGGCAATGGAGGCGGTGGTGAGGGGGGCAGGTGTGTCACAATGACGGTCAGTAGGGGGTGTGGGTGGGGGTGTGGGTGTGGGTGTGGGTGGGGATGGGGGAGGGGGTGTGGGTGTGGGTGGGGGGTAAGGTGGGGGTGGGTGTTGGGGTGGGGGTGGGGGTTTGTAGCCTGTTCAGCTTTGCTTCCCTTCCCTATGCTGTCCTATAAAGTGCACGACAGCCCAATGTAAAGAGTTGACTGCAACATGTGCGTCCAACGTTGATCCAACACAACGAAGCTTCCTGTGCACATTCCTGTACACAGCCGTAAATTACACTAGCGCTGCAACAATGACTAATGTATATGTACTGTAACTACAGGAATTGATATTTTCAGAGTGCCTTACCTCCTTCTGCTCCTCCTCCACCTCCACATACTGCTCCTCCTCCTCCTCCTCCTGTGTCTGCTGCTGCTGCTGGAGGCTCTCCTCATCCTCTGTGCCCTCATACGCTGCTGCCCCGTGCACGTGGTGCGCAGTGATGCCCTCGTCTTCTGTGGCCACGCTTGCTGTGCGGGCGTGGTGGCTGCTTTGGCTGTGGGCGGTCTCTGAGGGCTCGTCGTCACCACCCAAGTTGTAGACAGCGGCGCCGTCGGGCTCTGAGATGCGGCTGCTGCTGTGCTGGTGGGTAGGGTCGCCCTGGTATGGTGGGAGGGGGGAGGAGAGGGGTGAAAAAAGCGGTGGTGAGTGGATGGGGTGTGGGCAGGGCAAGAGGGTGTGAGCTGCTGTGCTGGTGGGTGGGTTCGCCCTGGTGTGGTAGCAGGGGGAGGAGAGAGGGAAGGAGGGAGGAGAGGTGGTGAGTGGTTGAGGTGTGGGCAGAGCAAGAGATGCGGCTGCTGCTGTGCTGGTGGGTGGGGTCGCCCTGGTATGGTGGGAGGGGGGAGAGGGGTGAAGAAAGCGGTGGTGAGTGGATGGGGTGTGGGCAGGGCAAGGGGGTGTGAGCTGCTGCTGTGCTGGTGGGTGGGGTCGCCCTGATGGGGCAGAAGGGGGGGGACGCAGCAGGAGGGGAGAGGGAAGGAGGGAGAAAAGGTGGTGAGTGGATGGGGTGTGGGCAAAGCAAGGGAGCAGCAGCAACGGTTGGTTTGAGGTGAAAGTGCACCTGGGAAGATGGTAAGGTTACTATCAACTGACCATGCTGCTGAGTGCAACACGTACGCTTATGTGTGCATCCCAGCAGCCTCGGCTGTTGTGTGTGGCCAGCCGGTGGGGGTCCGCCCCCCTTGTCTTGACCAAAAAAATTGGTGCGTACCTGCTGTGCGTAGGTCACGCCTGGGTAGGCCTGGCTGGGCTCCTCAGCCTCAATCTCGTACTGGTCCTATGCAGCATAACATAATAATAAGCAACAGCAGCAGCAGCCCAGCCAGAGGCAGCAGAAAGGGAGAGAATAGCTTCAGCTGAAACAGCACCAATGGTGCAGCTGGCCGCAGGCCCCAGAATAAAGAGACATTGCCCCATGATGTGCTGGTTGGCTGCATATATAAGCATATGCCTGCTGTTCACTGTGCTGATGTGGATATAGAACTACCGTAAGCAGCACACAGACAGGTGTTTATGCTTGGTGTGTCAGGCAGCAGTCGCAGCTGTGTGGTAAGAATGGAATTGGTAACTGATTGGCAAGCACAGTATGCCCTTTACTCACCCGGCTGGCCCTGTGGCGCTGGATGCGCCCCACAAAGCCTGTCTTCTGCTGGTCATCGTGCCTGTGTGCAGGTTGAATCACAGCAAACAGATTGAACACAGGTCCGGGTGGTCAGAGTGCAGCTGTAGCAGGGCAACTTTGCTGCTGCAGGTTGATCACACCACAACACGCGGAAAGCTGCTTGAGGAACCACCGTGTAATGACTGGATATCGAGTTCACTTACGTGTCCACGTCTGCGCCTGCCTCCTCTGCGTGCTCTGACAGGCTAGCAGAGCTCCCGCGACTCTTCTTGCTGCGTCCCAGGCTCAGCAGCTTCTTCACACCCTTTTTTAACTGGAACACTGCTGTCTGCTGCTGCATCAGCTGTGTATGCGCTGCCGCTCTCACTCGGAGGCCCTGATGCCTCGCGGTGCTCCAGACTGGCATCTGTCAGGTTGCCCGAGCTCTGTTTCCTGAGCAGCCCTTTGAGGAAGCCACTTCCAGACTTCTTCATTTTGCCGCTGCTGCCTGCATTTGCGGTGAGCTCAACGACCCCCTGCTGATGGTGTGAAGGTTTGTCACCACCGTCAGCCAAGCTATACTGTTGCATGGCTTCTGTTGTCAATTCGTTTGACACTGCATTGTCTGGATGCGCAAAGTCCCTGGTGCCCATGTTCTTAGGCCCGAGGGGGTGCCCTAGTGACACCCGGTGAAAACGATCAAGCGCGAGCTGAAAGGCAGGCAACAGAGTCGCGTGCAAATTCGATTTCTTGAAGCGACGCTTGGCCGTTCACTCCACAGAGACATCGCCGAGCTTGGTCAACAATTGCACCATCAACCAACCGGGGTATAGGCAAGACGTCGGGCAGCTGTGCAGTATCTCAACGACATCAAGCAGCACGTACATTTGGGTTGTATGAACGTCGACATGCAGTCGGGTGTGCTGTGTCCACCTGGACAGGCCTGCTAGTGCTGCTTGACTACTTGAAAGCAACACAGCCTCAATCGTTCAACTGCAATTGTTACCATCAAGGGCAAAACTAGCTACCAAACGACCACCACCATCACATATCCATCCACTGCATCCAGCACACGGGCTGGCCAGAGTCAGCATGAACGAGCTGTGTCAACCTGCCACGCAGGCAGTGTTGATGACACAAAAACAGCCCAAGTCAAGGCACCACCACCACCACACCCTGATGCAGACAATAAGGTTGATGCCAGCAACCCTACTGCACACAAGTGGTGTGCCTCCTTTGAATAGCCGGCCACTGCGTTGGAAATCACAGTGCCAGCACCCACCCTTCATGGAAACATTCCATGCAGCAGTCAACCGCATATACACAACACAGCCAGAATGCAGAACGCCGAAGTGGTGGGCTGCATGTAGTGCGATTGCTGTGCATGTTTTGGCTGGCTGACGCGTGAAGCAACACTCCTGCATTGGGCATGCAGTGCATCTCCACACTGACAATCAGCCAGCCGGGCCAGGTTGCACATGCTGGATGGCCAGCTGGTGCAGGTCCTTCAAACGCAAACCTTGTTGGACCCAGGTGCAAACCGTCCCCAAGACATTGCTGGCACCACACACCAAAACCAGCTGAAGGCGTTACAGGAGCCCTGCAATAGTGATAGCCTGGGACAATGCTGCAACAGAGGACAAGACATGGGCAGGTAGGTACACGCACTGCCCAATCGATCGAGCACCAAGGAGGGTGCGAGGGGCTTGTGCAGGACAGGAAGATGTGACAAGCGTTCAGAAGCACTCATAGCCGGGTGCAGCCCCTGATTGACCTCCTCCGCTCTGTGCAGTCTCACACTGTGGACATCAGGCACAGGCGCAAGCAAACACAGGGACAAAGAAATGAACCAAGCCAAAACAAAGTGAGTAAGTGATGGTCCAAACAAACACTCCAACACCAAGAAAGAGTGCTTGCTGGCATGCTGAAGGCAAGCCATCTTGCTGCTTGCAACCAATGTACCCCTGGAGTGAAGCTACAAGCACGGCTTCACAGCCGTACACATGACATCCAAGTAGCACGCTCATGGCGAACCAGGCGCTCATGGCCAGCCATCGCTGGACAAACATTGTCAGACCACAGCACCCTTCCCATCACCCATTCCCACCCCCAACCCACAATCTTTGCAGACCTCACAAAGCAAAACAACAGACGCAACACCCCCAGCAAAACACTGAAACGCCGGACAACAACCACAACACATTCAAACCCTCAGCTGAAACTGGCCCGGCATGGACCAGGGCACTTGCCTCCCTTGAAAGCCATCAGGTCACAGCAAATCCAGGGGGGTGCACAACAACACAATCTGCCAAAAGAGCAGCACTGCTACCTTGCCACAACCACACTGCCTACATAGTTAGCACAAGGAGCAAGCAAAAGACACCCCCTTCCAGCCCGACGAAGGCATGCGTAGCAAAGCGGATGATGGAGGAGTTGCTTATCACAGTGACGACTGTGCATGCATGGAACTTGGGCGGCCACTAGCTGGCCAGGCCATGCATGCCACAAACAGAGTACGCCCACAGATGCAACATGCAGAGTGCCAGCATGCATGGTAGCACGACCTGCTGTGTCCCGAGTCAAAACACAGCCCCCCGCTGCAGGTCAACCGCGACTGCCACAAACGGTGTGAGAAAGACAGTCCAGCACGGCAACGGTTGAGCTCAGTTGGCTTCAACAGGCGCACCCAAGCACTGCCTGCGCAATGAAAAGGCATCACTCTGAACAGCCGCTTACCAACAGGCAGTGCCTTTACTGATAGGCTGCCTCTGTTTGGACCACCAACGAGGCCAAGTGAAGGTGAGAGCCCACAACAACACTGTTGCAGCCAGCGAGGCACAGGGTCCCTGCAACTGCTGTGAACACCGTTGCTTGCTTGGTAGGGCCCCCAGTGTCTCGCGTTGGGGGTCGTTCAGAGTCCCAGTACCTGTGCACCTGACACGGCTTGTTGTGCATTTCTCATCAAGGAGATGAGCAGCAACGCAACCTGCGCAGAATTCTGACAGGAAATAAACAACGAGACAACCGCACCGATCAGGGGCCACCACCCCAAAATGGACACTATGTACACCGGCCTCCACAGATAACCCATCTACCTACCGCCAGTTGCTTCCGCCAGCCCACTGTATGCACCAACAGTCACTTCCAACCCACTACCTGACTGCAGTAATAAACCTCCCGTGTCTCTCTCAACGTGCCTGCAAGCTGCTACATGCACTGGGACACACACCAGCGCTGCAAAACAACGCAGTCAGCAGTGCGGCAGAGGGTAGACCGACGCTCAGGGACAAACACCACGTTGGGACATGCATGTCAACCCAACACACACACGCACACACACCACACACACAAAGAGTCAAGGCCTGTTGATTGTCCAATGCTTTGCACTATGTAAGAAAAGAGCCCAGCAGGAGTCAGCTAGCTCAACAAGCTCGCAGCATATGTGCACATGTGCAGAGCACATACAACAAGGCGGAGGCTCCATAAAGCTGCATTGAGTTGGAACGAGACAAACAGCGCCTAGCCTCCCCAAAACTATCAGCGCCAGGCTGCCATTGAATAGCAGCCAGCATGCTGCTGGTGAAGGACGCACAGGTCTGTCATAGCACCGCTAGGCACCGCATACCGCGTAGATGGCCCACTACCATGTGCGCACAGATAACAATTTGCGCCAACACATGTGCTAGAGCACAAGGCCAGCCTTGGACCTGGCTTGTTCCAACCTAAGACTGCGGACACAGTCCACCACACAGCAAACCCTAAAGGCTGGCAGCAAACATATGCCAGCATGAAACAGACAGGAGGGCAAAAGGCGCAAGGGCTGTTGAGGGGCTCAGGAGTAGAGCCACAAGCACACAGTTGCCGCCTGTCACCATGGGCGCTGCTTGCTGGTTCAGCAGCCAAACACCCGGGCGACCCAAAAGCGCCAAAGCCTGCACAGGCGCGCAGGCTTGCAGCATGTTGCGGTGGCTGCAGGCCGGGCGCAAGAAAGCGCTGTGCGCTGGCGCGTCGCTGATGTGCTGAAAGCAACAAAGCGGCCCCATGCTATACAGGTATAAGGGACTTGCTAGCCCGTGCTATACAGCTCTAACGGCATCCCAGCTAAGCAAACGGCAGTACAAGCCTGCTGCACACACCTCGCTGGGAATGCCATCTACTGTGGCCGCGGCTGGCCTTAGCTGCGACGGCAGCCTGTTGTGCGTTGCGCACGCTTCATGCGTGGGAAAATAGCAGCATTGCACCACTGCCAACACTGGCAGGAGCTGGCATCCTACTTCTCAGGCAGAGCACATCAACAGAACTGCCTGCACACAGCATCCACCACATGCAGCCATGCACCACCTATGCTGCAGACAGAGGAAGAGAGCCTAGCGCACAAGAATATGACAGTACGAAAAGACGACCAGCTGCAAACAGCGAAACAAGACAACCACTCAGGAACCAGCCCCAAGGAGACACCCCATGTTCCACACTCGACTGGGGCGCATGCCAACACAGGGAGTGGGGCAATGGCCCGAAACCATGAATTTGGTACACATCATTTATAGTCAGTCAGTCAGTCAGTCGGTCAAGAAAGTCAGCAGGAAAATCATCCCGTCATAGTTACTGGACAACAGTGCTGGGTCAGTGCAATGAAACAGTCAACAGCACAGTGCATGCAGGCACAGTCCATTTACGATAACATGATGGCTCAGCGGGGTGTGACGTCAGCCAATCACACATCAATGCCGTTGTCTGCTGGAAACCAACTGGCAGGGTGGAGGGAAGCCCCAGTGCCGCTGGAGCGGGGATGGCCTCTGGATGCGCAGGCAGCCATGCACCCTCAAAAGACCAACAGGCACGCCTTTGAAAGGGCAACCACACATGGGTCAGGCCAACAGCCGGCCTGACAGACCCCATCACCCAAGCACCATGCGACACCACTTTGCTTGTGTGCATGCCTCAAGGCAGTAGCACGAACCCGTCAACCGCAGTCCTCACACAGGGGAGAAAGGAAAGAAAGCAGCAGCAGCAGCAGCTGGCATGCACTGCGCACACCCCTGCTGCATTGGCGTGTGGACCACAACCCAACACTGCCATTGCGGCGGCCCCTGCACCTGTGCAGCTCAGGAACCTGCAGACCCTCCGGCGCAACCGCTTGGAAAAAGGTGCTGCTGCTGAGCAGCAGAGGCTGCAGGCGCCTGGCTGATTTATGTAAGGAAAACCAGGTGCTGCAGGGACCGCCGCAGATCCACCAACGCCTCTTACATGCAGTACAACTTCTCCTCAATGTGAGGGGGAATGGGCTTGATCTCTGTACCCAGCTCCTGCTCAATCTTGTACCTGAGACACCAGAGCAACAGCACGCGGATGAGCTACCAGCATCTGTACACCAGATGCAATTACTACGGGTGAGGCACTGATGAAGATTGGATATTCATGCAGATAAGCTGGCAAGGAAGAAGTGGCTCATCCGCTTCACATCATGGTAATGCCCAGGCCAAGCAGGGGGCACTTACAGGTTGATGCGGTCATCATAGGTGATCAGGTTGACAGCAAGGCCTAAGTGGCCGAAGCGACCGCTGCGGCCCACACGATGCAGGTATGTCTCACTGTTCTTGGGGAAGTCAAAGTTGATCACAACATTGACACTTTGAATGTCAATGCCGCGGGTGAACAGATCTGCGCAGCAAGCAACAACAGCAGCCCTTGTCAGTGCCAAACCTCCTAGCCATGCATGCGGTGTGATGGAACCATGCAGCTGCCACAACGCAAGAGGTTTCATAGCGTTGTTGCCTGAACACCACTCGCAAAAAACTAGCAGCACACAGTGCTGTGTTGCACTAAGGCAGAAGGATGACAAGATAAGTTCAACATCAGCCCTCACCAGAGGACACCAGGTTGCGGCACAGGCCGTTGCGGAAGTCGTGGAACACCCTGTTGCGGTGGCTCTGCAGCATCTTGGCATGGATGTAGAAGCAGCTGTAGCCCAGCTCGGTGATCTTCTTGGCCAGCAGCTCCACACGGTTGACGCTGTTGCAGAAGATGATGGACTGGTTGATGCGCAGCTTGCTGAACAGGGTGTTGAGGCAGTGCACCTTCTGGCGCTCCTCCACAAAGGCATAGTACTGCGTGACACCCTTGAGCGTGAGCTCGTCCATGAGGTTGATGATGTAGGGCTTGCGCAGGAACTTCTCCTTGAACATCTTCACCGTCACTGGGAAGGTGGCACTGAACAGCATGATCTGGCGGTCCTCTGGCAGGAAGGAGATCAGCTGCTCGATGAGGGGCTGGAACTCAGGCGAAAGCAGCTTGTCAGCCTGTGCAGGGGGGGGGGTAACGTCATAACCACGCAGGGATTGACCGACACTGCAGCAACCAACACTCCCAATCATCAACACCAGCTAAGCTGCATGCAATAGATGCTCACCATGCCCACGGACGAAGCCCTTCGCCTCTCATCAAGCGGCTGCTGTGTGTAGCCAGGTCGTCGTGTGCATCTGCATGCCGTGTGCAACATGCACAAGTCGCCTGCATGCCTGCCCTGAGCACACCCCGCTGTTGCGCAGTCCCCCCTTTTGCCCAAGGAGCAGCTCAGCTCACCTCATCCATGACCAGGATCCTGCAGGCGTGCAGCTTGCAGACGCCCTTGTTAGACAGATCCAGAATACGTCCCGGGGTGGCCACCACCACGTGGATGGTCTGGTACAGCCTCATAATGTCATCCTTGAGGCTGGTGCCTCCCGTGGTGACCATCACCTCCACGTTGGTGTGCTTGCCCAGCTCCCTGCACACCTGGGCTGTCTGCAGCGCCAGCTCACGGGTGGGCACCAGCAGCATGGCTGCGCACAGCAGACGGAAATGCCAGCAGATGAGCACAGCAGGCACACATCAGGCACCAGCACCCCTGCTCTTGCACCCAGCCATGCGGTTACACTGTTGCTGCCTGAGCTTGACAGCTGCTCTGCAGTCCGTGACCTTTGCCTTGCCCAGCGCCCTCTTACTAGGGGGCAGGATACAACTTGCACCCGGGCAGCTTACCCTGAATCTCAGGCTTGGCGGTGTCAATCTTCTCCAGCACTGGGATGCTGAAGGCTGCAGTTTTGCCTGTGCCATTCTTGGCCCTAGCCAGGATGTCACGACCTGTCAGGGCGATAGGGATGGACTCCTCCTGCAGCAGGACGAAAGGACACAAGCACGTCGGTACTGATGTTGCCGGACATGAGCCCCAACAGCTTGCTGAGCATCATGCACAACAACATGCAGACACGAGCTGATGCTGAAGTGCAACCCAGCATGTGCACGGCCAAGGACAGTCGCCCAAGTGCACACTCAGCTGAGCACTGCCAGCTACTGAGCAACCCCAGCTGTCACCGTGAAAGCGCAGGCTCACCTGAATGGGACTTGGCTTCTCAAAACCCTGCAGTGGGCAAATGATCAAGGCAGGAGATGGGAGTTCAACACACAGCAAGGGGCTCAAGCGAGGCAGCTGTTACGCAGTCATCCTAAGAGCAACTCCTGCTTCTGTTCCACATGCGTGCACATCACACGAGCACCAAACAACACACCTTCTCGTAGATGCCCATGAGCAGTTCACGCTTCAGGAAGTAATCCTCAAAGTCATGACCCTTGGTGGCGGTAACATCCTGCAGCATCGACAGACAGCCGGACCACACGGTGTTGTTGGATCGATGCTATCTGCAGAAAGGCAGGTATCACTGGCGTGGCACAGGACACCAAAACACTTCACAACAATCAAGCGGTTGGCCTGTTCAGCCAGCTAGGTGAGTGGATGGGGGTGATCACTGGCCAAGCAGCAAGGCAGCATTGGGACAGCAGCAGCAACAACCCTGGGGCCCCTGGGCGTGCGAGCAGGAGCATTGTCAGGGGGAGAATGGCTGCCTAAGATAGTTATCAATCAGCAAAGCCCCAAGGCAGGCCACCTGGCAAGCCTGGCAACCAGCAAAGAGGTCAGCACAGCCATCGCCACCCCACAGCAAACCGGCATGTCTAGAGCTTGCCTAGGGGCCCGAAAGCCAACAGGTGCCAAAACTGCACGTAATAAAACAACATCAAAGCACACTGTAGACGCCATCGCAAGCACCAGCCACGAGGAGAAGGGGCCGATGAGAACATCCCCACACGCCCCAACGCTGCGCTGTCCCAGGACGTTCCAGCCTGTAGGTATCCCGTGACCGCCTCAGCGGCATGTGGGGACGAGCTGAGGGCTACGCCTTCCTGGCCGAGGCCGAAGACTGCACTCCAACCAGCTACCTACCTCCGTGCGAATACGCGTGTCCTTGGGGGGCAGGTTGAGTTTCGCCTTCCAGTCAGCACCTTCGGGACCGGCTGGCTGAGCCATGATGCGAGCGTCGAGCAACACAAGCAACCAACAGAGAGATGGAGAGAGAGCAGCAGGCGAGCGACGCAGGGTCGGGGGCAGAGAGCGTAAGCGGTAGAGATCTGGTATCAGAAAGCTTGTTGTGGGGAACTTGGCCACGCACGGGGCCTGTTGAAGCAAGACTGGGCCTGCAAGAGTCATACACAAGGGTCCAACTAAAACCGCTGTGCTCCTGTCCAGGCAAAGGAGTGTGCTGCAACCAAGACACCGGGAGTGATGAGTAATCAATGCAGTGTTCAGTGGGGGCCTGGCCATGTGCAGGTCGTCCCAGCTGCCAATGTCACCTCCCCTGATCTGAGGTGTCTGGTGGGTGAGGCTGGGCCAATTGATCAATGGAATGAGGTTATCCTTCCTTGTTATGAGACCACCTCTGGCACCACGAGGGCGGCCAGGCACTGGCCTTGACGGTGCTGATCTGTTGCCTCCACCACCTGCTGGTGCACCATTCAGTCCCCAAACCAAGGGGGCTGAACAGGGAAACTGCCAACTGGCCGCACTGAATACAGTAGACACCATTGGTAACTTACCAGACGTTCAGAGGCTCGAACAGCCAGCATGCAATCGCTAGCTGGACACAAACAGCTTGCCCAAGGGAGGGGGGACCAACAGCCGCGTCGCCGATGACAAGCGTGTGCACCACCCAAGTAAGGTGCTGTGCTGTCGTTCCCGTCAATCAATCACATCTAAGCAAATGAACCAATCCCCGTGTGAGCAGCTATCCCATACACTCATGTACCCTGCTCCAGCCTCCCAGGCCCCTTCTGCAGCGTCCCAATTTCAACAAGCACCAGGAAGGCATATCGTCCTGCCTGTCCGGCAATGCCCTTGCCCAGTACCCCGCCACTGCCGCCAACTGGCATGCCTGGCAGCACGACCTTGTCTTAAACAGCCATGTGCTCAACCAGCCAACGCAGAGTGTTAGCCATGTGGGGGTGTGCAGCTGCTTGAGACCACTTTGACTGGCTGCCTCGCCAGCAGCAGCACAGGAGTGGCTGCCTTTCTCATTTCTCTCACAGCTACGGAGCCCAACCCTATCACTCTCACCCCATGCCCCCTCCCTCGCCCTCTCCATCACCGACCTGGACAGCACAGTGCAAACAGGCGCTGGCTGTGCGGGCACCTTGTGCTGTGCTGCTTGAGGTCCCTGCAGCAGATCACAGGCGTGCCAGCCCCTGCTGCAGAAGAACCCTGCCTGGTGACGTGGCATTTGCTTGCCCTGCAGGCCCTGACGGGCTATGCAGTACTGCATCACTAGTGATAGAGCTATCGCCCCCACTTTCTTTGCAGGAGAAACAGCACTGTGATGTGACACCGGTTGGTGCGCAGCCTGTGCATGCTAGGCTGGGTGGTCCCGCCATCGCTGATGCGCGGTTCAGCTGGTTCAGCTGGAGCGTCCTGCTGGAGTTAGCAGGGAATGAGCCCTGCTGCCAGTGTGGCAAAACTGGCTCGACCCTGGTGGACATTGCCATCAGGGTTAGTAAGGGCCTTTACCGAAAAGGGGTAGGCTACCCCTGAATGACATTGTTGTTTGGCAACAATGTCCATGTAACATACCCCCCCCCCCCAAAAAAAGCTTTTTGCTGGCCCACGGTGGGCCAGGCGTGGCTGTGCTGTAGGGTTTGCTGTAGGGCCAGCTTGTGTTGCTTGATCTGTGTGTTGATGATCTGTTTGTTGGAACTCTCGTGCTGTTGGGTGTGTTGATCTGTGTGTTGAAGCTTTGATGTTGTTGGGTGCGTATCAGCAGTACCGCAGTACTGACAGCACAGTACTGCCACGAAAGTGCTGTGGCAGGCAACAGGACGGGAGCCTCCAGTGCAGCATCTGCAGTTTTGGCAATGTATGTTTGTAACCCTTTGTAACTCACACGAAGTTCGTTCAAAATGAGTCGACGCAACTGACAGGCCTGGCCAGGAGGGTCTATTCTATTGTTGTAAGAAAACAGGGGGAGTCTCCATCCAGCCGCTGAAGCCAAGGTGGCCCTGTCAGCATCAGCTGCTGAAGGCAGGGTGTACAGCACAACCGCCCAAAGCTGCACAACAGACATGCAGGCACTCACATGCACACTTGATGCAGGCACCGATGTGCTGTGCGATCACGGACAAGAGCTGCATATGTCGCACGGGGATAGTCCTGTGTGCCCCACATGCACAGTGTGCAGGCATCCCTAGTCATCACATGTAGGCAGGCCTATCAAACTGGATGGGAGTGCTGGTGTGCAGGCCGACACAGGGAAATACAAACTGACGAGCGCGCTGCCGCTCCGGCGGCCGGATCATTGTATTCCATGACTTGAAGGGGCATCCCAGGACCACATGCAGATGTGTGCCAGCAACGCAAAACAAAAACAATATGACCTTATGCATGCATGTGATGGTGGTGAATGCAACACCTGCAACAAATTACTTCAGCCTTCTGGACAATAAAGCCACACAGCCACTAATGCTGGGGCATGCCCATAGTATGCTACCCAAAGACTTTGAGGGCATGTAAAATCTGTGCACTTGGCACTGCATGCCTCTCAGACAACTAGCTGAGCATATGCCATGCATTTCTAGGGCTCAATCAGCATGTGACACCCCTGCCATGATCCATGATCGGGGAGCTTATGAGCAAAACAGCAAGCATCATGTGTCATGATGTGTGATCATACCCTCCTGTGGCATAGTCATGGCATGTGCCAGCCATGCAGCAAATGCATTGCAGCATCGGCACGCAGCAACAACAGTCAACAACTGTGCAATCCCTAGATTGTCAACATCACTCCTGAATGGAGCATTTCAAAATCCCTGTTCCTGTCAACACATCACCCGAACACTCTTGTGTGCACCCTGACAACACAATTGCAAAGACATAGAAGCTTCAAATCCCCACCAAAAGCAAAATGTCCGCTGCTGATGCCTTTTCTTGAACCATGCAGACTGTGTGAATGGCAAGCAGTTGCAACCACCACCCCAACCGCGCCCCCACCCCACACCAAAAACAAATTTAAAAGGGTCTAGCTGTGACAGCAAATTCCCGACCCAACATCTTGGGTTACCACACAGCCCCCAAAGCCTCTGCCAGAGGTGCGTCGCCAGCAGCAGCCCCCTGCCAGCTGTCCTGCACCTCCTGCAGCCACCGGCGGCTGCGTTGTCCCGCCTTTTTCCGTGAAGACGCAGCAGCAGCAGCAGCAGCATGCGGGCCTACCCTGGCTGCCTCTACAGCTGCTGCACGCAGGAGCTGGGGTTTTGCCTGCAGGGGCTGCGGCTGCTGGATTGTGGCGGCAATCACTGCTTGGTGTGCTTTTGTTACCGAATCCACCTTCCCAGCTTGCGTAGCAGCAGCAGGTGCAGCTGGTGTAGTAGCTGGTGGTGGGACAGGTGCCACAGGTTTGGGTGGGCTGGGAGTGGGTGGCGCCAGCACCGCCAATGGCGAAGGTGAGACAGCCGTAGAGGCAACCTGCTGTGGTGGTTGCCTGTTGTCTTGGTGAGCCTCCTGTGGCAGCTGTGGAGGGGATGCCACTGCTGCTGGTGCTGCTGGTGCTGCTGGTACCGCCACTGCTGCCAGTGCTGCTGGTGCTGCCATGGCTGGTGGAGGCACTAGGGAGGGCGCCTTGACATGGGCTGTGACTGTCTCAGCAGCTGTGCTACGCTGAGGTGGTGCCGAGATGAGGGGGACGTTCACTGAGGATCCTGCAGGCGCTGCACCAGATGCTGCTTGTGTTGCAGGGGGCATTGGCTGCCTGTCTGTAGGTGTGGCTCCTGCTGCTGGTGGTGCTGCTCTTGCTGCTAGTGCTGCTCCTGCTGCTGGTGCTGCTGGTGCTGTTGAAGGTACTGGAGGTGCTTCAGGCACTGCCACAGGTGAGAGAGCTGCACCTGTGTCAGGCGGTGGGGACACCACAGGGCTTGATGAGGAGCCGCGTACTGCAGTGCTGACAGGAGTTGGCTCCGGCGCTGTGGCTGAGGGTGCAGGGCTGGCCTGGGCTTGTGCTGCAACGTGCTCAGGGGATGAAACTGAAGCTGAGAGGTGACTTGTGTTGGTCGAGGTGGATGCTGGGCCTGATCCACATGATACAGCCGGGGATGATGTGATTGATGCTACACATGATGAGCTTGACGGAGGTGACGGTGATGAGGATTGTGTTGGTGCCGAAGAAGGTGAAGGGGATGGTGAAGGGGAAGGCAGTGGAGGGGCTGTGTAGGCTGGCACAGGTGCAGCCGGCCACGATGCTTTGCCCTCGTAGAGCCAAGTCGGTCCGTAGGGTTCAGTGGCATTGGCGGGAAGGGGGTCCACGCACGCGATGCGTCGCAACTCGCGGAAGTAGCTGTAGAACGGGGATTGGGAGGAGTCGATTTCGCCGCCGAAGTGATGCCTGCTGTTGTCGGTCCACATGGAGAAGCTGACGTGCATCGGCCGATCGGGTGACACGAAAATACGCCTGCAGTATATATAGCACACCGTGCTGTGACTTGCATGCCATGCAACAGTGTGGGTCAATAGAAAAAAAACAGTGTGGGTTGGGTGACTGCCTGCAAATTGAGGTGAATGGTCTGCAGGACACACCGTGCTGTGAGTTGCATGCTAGCGCTGTGGGCGGGGAGACTGCCTGAAATTCACGTGAGTGGTTGAAGCACACAGAGGGCAGGGCGGCAGCCATGGGGCAGGAAATGCTTCTTGCACGATATAAACTCACTCGAATGGTTTTCCCTTCATGTCTGACCACCTCACAAGCTCTCCCGTCGTTCTCCTGAGGAGTGGCACTCCATTGATGGCCCACAACACATGGCTGGGCTGCCATGAGAAGGTGTAAGTGAGCCACGTGTTGGTGTTGTTGGCGCTGCTGCTGAGGTTTAGCAGCCGCTGGTAAACCTCAGGCGTGGTCAGCTGCTCGCCCCTTGACAGGCCCCTGCATGTTCAACCAAGTGATGTCGCAACAACCAGCTTGGAGTGAGATGAGTGGGCATCTGCTGCTGTTTGAGAGGTGTGGTGTTTGCACAGCGATGTGTTCACAGCCGTCACGCAGCCGCCACAAAATAGCAGGCCCGCAGCAGCCACACAGTAGTACTAGACACTGGCAGCACCCACTTGTGGTACCACAGCTACCGGTAGCTGTCCGGTAGCTACCATAGCTACCATACAACAGTGCCAGACACTGGCAGCACCCACCTGTGGTAGCTGTTGAACCAGACTGAGTTGGGTATGCCTGGGTGGCCATTCAAAAACTCCACATCGATCTCCTCAAAGTCCCCACTGTTGTCCTGGTTGTACTCATCACTGTCCCTCACCTGCAGCAGCACACAGCAGACAACTGAGACAGATGGGATGTATCCCATTGCTCCGTAGCCTATGCATTATGGCTGTGACTGTTTGTTTGCATACACTGTAGTGGCATGACAGCCACACTACAGTGTTATCAAATGATCTGCAATCGCAAGGCAGCCCGCCATACCTTTGCTGTTACTCGCTACGCCTTCAAAAGCCTGACCATGTGCATGCGGGCCAGGAAGCTAGCAGCTGCAGGGTGCGGGGCTGTGTGCTGCCGACCCTGATGCGGCCAACTTTGAAGGTAATGAGGCGGCCAACTTTAAAAGCTTTGAGTGCACAGTACTGAGGCTGGCAGCACCACATGTACACTCTGCATGCAGCAACTCACGTAGAATGCTGTGACGGCGCCCACTGCCTCTGCCACTTTGGCTGTGACCTCAAATTGGCCGTACAGCTGCGCTGGTGCCTTTGGCCGCACCCGGGCTCCGCTGCTCCCCTCCATCCGGATGCGCATCTGTGCTGGCAGGTCTGTCGTGTTGGCAGCTGCTGCTGCTGTTGGAGTGAACTCTACGTTGTGTTGGTTGTAGTCGACGGAGATGTCTTCTGGGGTCAAGGGGGTGGGTACGATTTTGCACCAGTGCGTAGCAGCCACTGCAGTGCAGGAAGGCATAGGGCTAGTGGGTGACTCAGCTCGCCCTGAAACCTGACACGAGGCACGCGGGTGTGTCAAGTGATAGGCCCTTATTGCAACCTCATGAGCCCTGGGCTTGCTGGCTTACTGGCTGGCTGGTGCATATGATGGGGCCTTGTCCCCGATATAGCTGTACTGTACTGGACTGTGATGGGATGCACTGCTCTGTACTGTCCTGTGATGGGATACACTGTGCTGAGCTGCAGTTTACACAATGTATGACCATGTGCACTCACAGTCATGCTGGTAGAAGCCAGCTAATCCAGGCCCTCCTGCTTTGCAAGCGCTGATTGGCATGGTAGCATTTGCTTGGGGGGTTGCCAGGGCGCACCAGCAGCGCAACGCAGTGCTGATAAACGTGATCGAGAAGTTTCCTTCTCTGCATGCTGCTGGGCAGCGGTACAGCGTGCTGGCTGTGTGTGGTGCTTCCTGCAGCAGAACACGTCACATGACCAGCCAGTGTGGCGCCATTGCTGCACTGTTCAAAGCGTCCTTTGTGCAAAGTGGTGTGTATGTCAGCTCAGAGCAACACGCACGCAAGCGTGTTTGCCGTCAGCAGCTGCTGCCCAGACGAGGGTAAAGTCAGGTTCAAGGCCACCTGCAGGTGGCCAGCAGCTGCTGGTCCCAATGCCAGCTAAGCAAGTGTGACTGCACCGCCTGCTGCACACTCACCCCTGTCTCACGCAATCCCGGAAGATTCTTCACACGTTGAAGGTCAAAGCATCCCAGATAGGCGCCGAGGGGTGCTGCTGCCGCTGCTGCTGTTGAGGCTCCTTGGCTGTCTGCGCAGCTGATGCCAAGGGCCAAGGACAAAGCTGCCAGCAGGCAGAGCTGCAACGGTACACGTGAAGAGTGGGACTTGATCCACCACCACCAAACTGAACTGTCAAGCTTGTTGGCAAACTTCAACGATCCATCAAGATTTGACCATGGACAGCCCAGCCTCCCATACCTGCTTCTGCATCATCCAAAGGGGAGTTGAAAAGTAGCTGTTTACACACATTACTTGGACCACAGCTGTCCCTTTGCACTGCAGTGCAGTTGCTCCAACGCGCCTCCACGTGCACGGCAAAAGCGAGCACCAGCAATACCAACAAGCAGACTGGTTTCGAACAAAACCAGCGGAAACGCAGCAGCAATGTACTCGTTGACGGTAGCCTGCGGTTGCGCGCTCTTGCAGGACGCGGCCCGGTTGCCTATCACTGCGGTCAGACTGAGTTCATCACAGCAGACCACCACCCCACCTGGGGCTGGCAAACTTTGACACCACTGGCCATGGCTTGATACATGACCTGTAACTGTCTGTCAAATCAGTTGCTGAATGAAATTTCGAGAATTGGTGATCTGGTGGCACCATCTGTGGTGATGGCAAGATTGCAGCCAAGTGCCAGTGTGGGCCACTGCTGCCGCAGCTACTGCTGCCATCGGCAACTCTCAAACAGTATGCACTGGTAAATGCACAGGGGAAGGAGATGTTACGCTGTGACGTACAGCCCTGCACTCCCCTTCTTAGCACTTGAAGAAGTTACATTGGTAACAGATGCCTGGTGATGTCCACAATCGGCGATTGCAGGCCATGGTGTGCCCAAGCACATCGCCCACCACCACCACAGATGCACTGATGTGTCAGCCAACTTCTGCCAACAGGCAGGGTTGCCACATGACGCTGTCAGCACCAGCATGCCTTTTCATCTGCAGCATACCAAGTGGGAAGGTACTACTAGTAGTACTAACACAGGACCAGGGGGTCTTGCGGCACCGATTGATCCTCAACCCAACTGCTCCTAGCTACAGGTTGCCCAAGAACAGCACACACAAAACCGCAAACATGTAATACGGAGTACACATACAAGAGGCACCAGGAAAGACAGACCCACAGCAAAGGAGCACTGACACCCACTCAAGCGGACAACGCACACCCACTGGGACAACAGAATTGTGTTTCAAGGTCTTCATAAGTGGCAGTGTTCATCATTCCCACAATCACCCACACTCAAAATTCCCACCATCACCCACAAATGGGACATGCAGCACTAGACAGTTCGTCAGGCACACAAAACAACCTGCACACCGTGAGTTGTCTAAGGGCAACAAGGCTGTGATAGCCCATAATGAAGCCAAACAATCGATGTACACAAGCTGTGTACACAGCCTGCCAATCAACACCATTGATAGCCAGCTGCCGCAGTATTACTGTGTGCCTGGACGCAGCTGCTGCTGGACGCACTGTGCACAGTCTGACAAGAAGAATCGCCCAAGTGTTTTTGCCTCAAACCTTGAGCTCACCACACTGTCATGCACAGTCAGAGACTGTGGTATCCCTGAGAAAGATACAGGCTGGTCAACAAGCATGCATGCAGTTCAAGCAGTTAATGGCAGCTTGACACATGATTCAGACACTCTGTGCAGCCGCCACACTTTGACGTGAAAACACGACATGTTAGCCAGCCATGAAGTAGGGACCTGGAACAGGCTGATATGCGGGCAACATGGGGTCGCCTTGCCCCACAGCCAAGTGCAGTTCATGCTGACCACATGGCAACTACGCATGATGCCACACAAGGCACACAACAACACAACACATGCCATAGTGCCTCAAAACCGCTGTAAGTGCGGCACAATCCCGCCAATTTGGTACTCGGATGGTCGCACCAGGAGGCAACTGTTGTTCGGATGGTCGCACCAGGAGTTGCCTCGAAAGCTTTGAAGTGTGGACATAGAGAAACCAAGTGGTGGCTAAAACACTGTGCAGCCTGCAGCACTGCAGTGAACGTCAGTGCGCGGGAATGCACAAAACCAGGACGCGGCTTGGAACATGTTACAGCCTGCGGCAATGCAGGCTGTCGGGGTCGCCAGGTAAGACACAGCAGCCCAAAGCGCAGAGGGGCTGCTGCTTACACGAGCCGACCCCCACTCACATTTGAAAACAACAAAACAAAGCAAAGCCAAAGCTCCTCACGCTCCACGCATGGGTGATGACAGACCAAGTATCAGGAAGGTTCATGGTGATGCACCTGATTTGCCTCCACAGGTCACCTCAAAACTTTGTGTCCAACAACATGGCAAACGCACCACCAGCCATGGGTCACTGCATGAGCCTGCCATTTGCAGATGCCTGCAGGGACAGGGTGCATGCCATGCACACCATGGAAAACGCTGCCTGTAGGACATTGACATGCACACTGAACGGGTGGATCAATCAAGTTGAATCAATGCAGCTCAGTAGACCGAACGCACCCACAGCAAACCAAGACACCACCGATGGTGCTTGGTATAGCAGTATGTGAGCGGATGTGGATTATGTGCGATATTAGGGTTGTCCTGAACCCAGTCAATCCAAAGTGACCACCGTAGCTGACAACAGGCCTCAACCACACATGACACCTACAAAACCCAGACCAGCCGGGCTCAAAAGAAGTGTGTGAGTATATGCAGCGCAACATTGCAGCTACAGTGTGCCGCACGATGCAGTAAAAGAGTGCGCCAGGGATTCGTATTGAGAAAGTGCAGTTTGAACTGTGCCCTGCAAACTGTGCCCTACATGCAATGCAGGGACGAAGCGGAACCATACGAGGGATGCAGCACCTGCTTGTGAGCATTAGCAAGCGAAGCAAGCTGCACCAACAGCCCAGCTCCCAGTGCAATCCTTGGTGACATATGTGCAGGCCCAAGCTATGGGGCACAAACCCCCTAACCAACCCAGCGCAACTTGCAAGCAGGCATTGCGCAAGCGCCAAACAACCTTCCACTTGCCCCACACTGGGTCCCCTTCCAAACGCAAACAAACGGCATGCACAAACCACCCCCTGCACACCTCAACCGTAGTGACAGCAGGGTCACGTTGATGGCTGCCACGCAACACAGTCCAGCACAGACAAGGCTATGACCAACCGCAGAAAGCAGTACAGCAGATGACAGTTGCTAACGTGGTTGTCAATGTCCAAAGGCCGCAAGCAAGTATCAGCACACTCCAACAAAAGCATGGCTGTTGAGGGTGCTGGTCCGTTCGTATGGCAACCCAGCACCTTCACAGCGATGCCACAGATGTTAGCAAACCACAAAACAACACAGCCCTGATAGATTAACCCCCTCTGTTCCAGCCTGATATGCCTGCCGATCCACGCACCAAACCGCTCGCTGCGCAGCAAGCAGCCAACCAACCTGGCTTCTTGTGCGGCCTTTCCTGCAGCACACGATTGCACCCTCCCATGCGCAGCACAGCAGGAGGCTCCGCCGCTCATCGCGGCCAGCCATCCCCTTGACAGTAGGTACTGGACGCAACTCCCCACAGCACCGTAAGTACTGCATTAGCTGAAGCCGACACCTTGCACCTGCCAAAATCAGCTGCCCCATCTTACATTCCGCAACACAGACCGCATCCTCCTCCTGCTGCCGCGCTACTGCTCCCGACGCGCGGCCTCAAAGCTGACCTCACTCCAGTCCATCTGAGCTGCTCTGGGGGCTGCGGCACTCCTGTTCCCTGCTGGGGTGGTGGCCGCCTGCGGCACAGAGGACCCTGCAGCCGCAGCCTCTGGTGCTGCTGTTGCATGGCACACGGTGCGGCGCCACTGCCGGCGCTGCTGCTGCTGCAGCTGCGGTACGGGCTGCTCAGGGAGGGGTGGCCCCAGCCACGCAGGATGGAAGGAGGCGTTGCCATCTATCCAGGTGTCCAGAGCCTCCAGGATCTGCGTGAAGACGGGCCTGTGTGACGGCAGCATGTGATGGCAGCATGAAAAAAGGCGGCGGACAATGAGGTCAGGCCTGCTGAATGTTGATGTAGCGCTTGTCATTGCAAGGGAAGCCGGCGGCACCAACCAACGCGAGCCTGATACGCCTGTCCTGCTGGCCACCACACACACAGAGAAAGGCAGCGGTTGAAGTTGAGCCTGGGGATCACACATGGGCAGCTGAGGTTTCCAATCTCTACGGCCTGACACCTCTGACCTGCTGACAGTGCCACACAGACTTTTCCAAAAAACGAACTGAATTCAGCAATGTCTCACACACAGCCCCAGTAGTGTTTTTCCAGAAGCATTCCAGCTCAGCGAGCGCACAATGATGCACCCGCCGCGTCTGTGGGAGCTGCTGTGCTCAGGTGCCCATCAGCATCCGCCATCCCAATCCTGTATCCAACATTCACCACCATCCCACAGCAAAGGCAGCACGCACCTCTCTTCCGGCGTGTGCACCCAGCACGCCTCAGCCAGCTGCTGCAGGGGTCTGAACACAGCTGGAAGGTCCTGCGGCCACTCAGGCCGCAAGCCCTTGACAGCAACCTCGTGCGGCAGCAGCGGCAGCGGCACTCCTGCGAGCAACAACAACACAGCCATGATGACAGCTCATGAGCCCTGGCTTGATTGCTTACTTGAGTATGGATTGACTGGCCCACACACGTTCACCAGACTGATGTTCTGCTTGCGAAGCATTGCCAGGGTTGCAGCAGTGGCATAGGCGCCTCTGCTGCGCTGGCAAACGGGAGGACATGGGCGCAGGCCCTATGGAGACGTTGCCATCACACACTGCGTGTGCTGGCATGGAAGGGAGGAACCCCTGGCTGAGCAGCATGTGCAACAGCACGGCACTGCGCCACCACTGTTGCGAGGCATGGATCACCTGTATACGCCCGCTGGCCAGTGATGAGTTCATGCAGCAGCACTCCAAAGGCGAAAACATCCCCAGCTTTGCTGACATGCCCATGCATGAAACTCTCGGGCGCCTGCGCACGCAAACAGCACAAGATGGGCTGTCAGCTGTGCAACACCGTCCATGCACGCACCCACGCCAGCTGTGAACCTGGTGTCAGTCCACACCAGCAACCATCGTGCTGATCAGTGTGGCCACTGGGGCCTGCACAACAAAAGAATGCTAGACGCGCTTACACTGGAAAACGCCGGGTGCCATCGCTGCAATACATAACCCCCTGTTGACAGATGGTGTGAGAGAGGCATGCCAGGTATGTGCGAACATCAGAACGGTGCACAAGTACTACCCTCCCGAATAGGCACAATCTAACCAGAGTCGCTCACCATGTGGCTCGGCGTCCCGCGCGCCGTCAGGCTGGCATGTGTCTGTGTGGGTCCCAGAGGCACCGCAAGGCCAAAGTCAGCTACCTTTGCCACCAGCCGCCGGCCGAGGGTCTGACCCCAGGCGCTGTCAGGGTCCGCGCCAGCTGTCGCCAGCAGCACATTTGCGGCCTTGAGGTCCCCATGCACCACACCCTCGCTGCATGAAGTGATAGTCATATAGGCGCACAAACGTCAGTGCATGAATGCAAGCAATGGGCGTGTGAGTGTGTATGCGTAGCCGAGCCTTGCACTGCAGTGTGCAGGCCACGAGATCAAACTGCGAACTCTGCCATAGTAACACCCGCAACAATACACCACCATCGCTGCATGTGCACACCAAGCGACAGCAACACTTGCATCACACCCCTGTGTGCGCCGCTTGCAATATGGCAACTGCACAAGCACAGGTCCACAAAGCTAGCAGGCGCTGCAGCAGAGGCGCACGATGCAAGACAGACGGCAGGTGGCGGCCTACCTGTGAAGGTGCAGCAGAGCAGCAGCCACGTCCCGAGCCAGCATCAGCACCAGCATGGGGTCAGCAAAGGGCGCCCCGCGCAGCTTCAGCACGGCCCTGTCCAGCGCAGAACGCAGCGTGCCCTGCAACCCATGGACAGCGGGGAACAGACACACACACACATCATCATCATCATTACACGTGTTTCCGGCCAGGTTCATTGCCCAAGCAGCAAGCTGCCAGCAGCAAATCGACCCTGGTGCAAGACAAGCAATACACCACCAGGCGACCAGTGACCTAGGACACTAGAAAGCCTGTGCCAGTTACGGCCACAACGCAGGCATACAAAAGGCATAAGAAGCAGCAGCGCTGAAACGGGCTGCTGCAGACCACCCCACACATGCTGCTCTGTGGTTTCAAAACCAAACTACTGTAGAGGGATTCCCCAGGACCTGTGGTCAGCAAGTCGCAAGAGTGCCCCAGGCAAGCACCAGGCGTAGCTGGGTGAGCAAAGCTCTGCAACCCACAACAGTAGCTGTTCGCCAGGTCACCACACCAGCTGCTGTGCAACCACACATTGAAAACCCGCCCCCAAAAACCATCCATGTGGCATCCATATGTCCGTGTTATGGGATAGGGCGGGTGATCCTGTGAGCTGTGTGGCAGACAACTCGATCACAGCCACAACACTCTCATGCACTACTGCTGCTGCTGCTCCCTGACTGTCCACGCAGCTAGGCTGCTCCTTCTTCGCCACCTGACGTGGGAACCCTCAAAGATACCTTGCCACGGCATCACACCACACCAGATAGCTGCTGCATGTAGTCGCTGCTGCTGCGGGAGAATGGACATGTCCATATTAACTGTCTAGACCCCCGAGCATGCTGCCTTTGCCGCATGGACGGACTCTCCGGCTTGGGGAAGGGCCACATCGAATATGACTTGCTCTAATTAGCCATCGGCTAGCTCCAGAGACGAGGCTCGAGCGCAGAGCGCTGGCTGCTCCATCACTGCATCGCTGATGTTTCCAGGACCACCGCGAGGAGGTTGCAAGTCCCTAGTCCCACATAATACACACATAATACACACACACATAATACACACACACATAATGATAAATCGCATAGCCCATACAGGATAGGGTGCTTTACTGTTACGGTATGCAGTAATTCAGCACCTGCTGCCAGTAAGGTATATGTCGCTACGCTGAACCATGACAGCATAACGTGTGCTGCCACTCTGAGGGCAATGCAGGGAAACATGCGACAGGGCAGGAGCAGCTGGTCTTGAAGTTGGGTTGTAAAGAAACTCTGTGACAACTCTGGCTGCATAAGCTGTATAGGAGCGTGACACCGACTTCCAAACGTACTTGAATCCTGCAGGACTGCAAGTGTGTGCACGGGCAGCTGCGCTTGCATGAAGCTGCTGCCGATTGTCTGCTCAAAACCTGGCCACAAGAACTACTTCAAGTACAGCAACAATGCCAACGCACCTGGTCACATAGCTCCATGATCAGCTTCAACGTCCAGCCACTGAGCGTTGCCGTGTCCTTTGCTGCCGCTACTGCAGCAGCAGCGGCGGCCGCCTTTGCCACTTCGAACGACCCCAGCCCTCCTGGGCCAGCAACCACAGTGGGCGCCTGGCTTTCAGAGCTTGAGCTGCTGCTGGTGCCAGTTTCGCCACTGCCGGTGTTGTTCACGTACGTCAACAGTGGGGTCAACATGTAATTGTAGACCTGCACGACCTGCAGGCACAGACATGCGAGCAGCAGTCCTGTCACGCAAAGTGCCGCTGGATTATGTCATCATATTCCACCAGCAGCAGGTGGCTGTCGTCATAGTGCGATTGGCTCGACTGTTGCAACACATGTGTGTACGTCGCGCCAGGTTGGCGCAGAGCTCAATCGCAATTCCCCCACTCTGTGTTGGCTGAACAATGAAAAACATCCCAGAGCTACACTTTATAGAACACGACAACATGGGTGAAAACATAGCCCACCACAATCCATGCAGAACACTCACGTTGGGATGTGAGCACTGAGAACCCAGCACAGCCTCCATCACAGCAAAGTGGGGTGGAGTCAGAGCCTCCGCCAGCGGCTGCTGCTGCTGCTCCGCATCCTGCTGATCCAACAGCAGACACGTCGGCAGGTGCATGACCTTCACCGCCACCGATATGCCCCGCCACACCCCCAACCAAACCTGGCCGAAGCTGCCGCGCCCCAAGACCCGCTTCAGGACAAGAGAGTTGGCGCCCGACGCCCCATCGGCCTGCTTCTGCACAGCGCCCTGCTGCTCTGCTGCCGTCGCTGCGGCGGCTGCACCCTGCCGCAGCTGCTGCTGCGCTGCAGCATCTTGCGAGTTCTGCAGCTCCTGGCAGCAGCTGCTGCTGAGGCTGGATGCACCAGGGACATCCGACAGCTGCTCAACACGTGTGAGCGGCACCGAGTTGCTGAGGTGCTGCAGCCCACCTTCGTTCAGCGCGCTCGCACGCTGCTCTGCCAGCCGGCGCTCTGCTAGCTGCATGGTGGTGCTGCTCACTGCGAGGCGCCACTTGTCCAGCCCAGACGCCACCGTGCTGGCGAGGTCGCCAGCGTCATTGGGCTGCACAGGTGCCACAGTCGAAGCTGCAGGTGCAGCCGCAGCTTCTACCTCTGCCTGCTTGCGAGAGGCAGAGCTGCGGAGAGCAAGACGGGGCAGCGAAGGCGAGCTGGAAGCCCCTGATCCCGCAGACGACCCGCCAAGATTATGCACCGGGACCCCCTCAATGACCGGGAAGCACCCCGTCATGCGGTGGTTCCCATGAGGAGACCGCAGCGGTGGCTGCAGGCCCAGCCCAGTTGCACGACCGCCCGGCGTGCCCTTGTCGCTGGCCAGAACGTCTGCTGCCGCCGCACTCTGCAAGAGTAACAGCTGATCCATGTCCAAAACGAGGTCTCCCACGTTGTTGACAGCGAGGGCGGAGCCACTGCCTGCTGGCCGGGATGTGTACTCGCCGCTGCTCCTGTGGCTGGTGCTGAAGTTGCTCTGCGTAAACGATCCCGCCTCTGTCGCTGGGCCTGGAGGCGGCTTGTCTGACTCCGCCTGACTGTGGGTGCCCCGCAGCCTCCGCAAGTGCCGTTGGCGCAGCAGCACAGCGGCAACTGCGGCCGCCAGGATAATCAACACGAACACAGGCACCAGCACGGCTGGAAGCAGCACTGAAGGAGGCACCCCTGCCTTGCTGTCTGCTGCCAGCGATAAGGCAGCCCAGTCATACTGCGGGACATACTCCGCTGGCCACCAGTACCCGACAGAACGCGTCAGGCTGGCGCGCGCATCCACGTCGGGGAGCAGGGTGACTTTCTCGGCAAACAGACCAGGGCCTTCGAAGACACCCACGTGAAGATGGCGAGTGTGTTCGGTGGCGTCCTTGAACGTCAATGCATCCTCGTGACCTGGGAATCGAAGGCATGCGGCGGCACCATGAACGAAGGTGCAGGAGGGAGAAGCCACTCATGACAACATGATGCAGGCCAACAGCTGCACACACATTGCCGCAGTGCTGGATATGAGTGCTGCTCTGGGACTTCTACTGGCGCAGACGACTCTTTCAGAGATAGGGTGAGCGCAGCAGGCAGAATCAACTGGTACGCCAGTACAGGTGCAACAGGGACAACCCCTCCGTGCTGACAGTACATGCGATGGCGGACAAAGTCCCAACCTCAGCACTAGCCAGCGAAGCCAAGGATTTTTGAGGGTGCTTACCTGCTACCTCGATCACGAATGCTCTTGAGAGGCGTGCCAGTGCAGCCAGGTGCTGGTATTCAGGCTCCGGCAGCATCATTGCGCAGTTGCGGATGACCAGCGCCCGCTGGGACAGGGTGCTACAAGCAGGAAGTTGCAGCCAGGAAGTGATTTTGGTGAGTCACCATTAGTCAGACCATCAATTGGTAACAGGGAACTATGGTGACACAAGTGGACTGCCTGCTGGCGAGGGTGCTGGGTGCCTGCTGGGTTGCACCTGGGCTGTTGCTGATGCAGTCACATATCCCGCGCTACTGCAATTTTGAATGCACACAGGCCCTGGGCGCTGCGTGAGACAGTCCAAACACGGACGAACAGATCGCCAGCACGGCAGCTGACTGCCGCCAGTGCAGGACAATGCACATGTGAGCACCGCCACCCTGTCCTGACCCCAGCCCAAAACATGGCCAGCCTGGCCTACCTGTTGACTGCCCACATCAGCAGAGACCAAGCCTCAGGCGGCAGCATGGCCGGCAGCTGAGCAGCGGCAGCGAGCTCCTCAGCACTACCACCCTGAGGCAAATCCCTCAGCAGCAGGTTTTGGAACGTCAGCTGGCCCCGCTGCCCCCCAGGCACAAACAGCCCATTGCGCACAAACGCAAACGACAGGGTCGCAAAGCCGGTATGCACCAGGCTGTTGTTGCTGTGGACCTCCGGTGCCTGCAGCACGATCGGCAGCGACTCGGGAGCACCTGGCTTCGGTGCCAGTATCCCCTGAATCTGCGTCCTGTAGGCCACGAGGGGGCGCTCGCCCACGCAGGAAGGGCCGGGGTGGGGGACTGGCCATTCTGTAATGTTGAGGGTGCTGGGGCCGTCCACAAGATTAGGCAGGCCAGCTGTTGGTGCTGGCTGGATGCTGGTGACCTGAGGGGTGCTGCTGCGGGCCAGGCTGAGGTGGTCTCGCACCAGCAGCATGTGCAGCCTGCTGGGGATGGTAGTGTACTCCAAAGCAGCCTGCAGAAAACCACATGTTGGGCCAGAGGGCAGTAGATCAGACTGTGGGCACAAGGGTCGGTACTAGGTGGCGCATGCTGCTCTTGTGCAAACCAGACAGGAGTGGGACCAGACTGTGGGCACAACGGTCGGTGCAAGGTGGCGCCTGCTGCCCTTGCGCCACTGTTGCAAGGCTGTTGATGCTAGTTGTCTGGATGGATGTTGGGCTGTGCCCTGGTGTGGCGGCCTGGACTTCCCAACAGCCATGCACTGCTGCAGCAAGGAAGCTGCTGGTGCTACTTGCATATCCAAATCACCGGCTGTGCTGCAGAATTCTGGCAGACAAGAAACCATCAGGTCATTGGCAATGTTGCAACACCCACAGGCAGGCAGCCAAGACAGCATGGTGTAATCAGCATCGTTGCAACGCACCTTGAGGTCTGCACAGCTGTGCACTTGCAGCGCAAGTGGTGCAGCTTTGCTGACCTCAAAATCCAGGTACTGCAAGTTGGGCAACGGCATCGGCTGTGCCAGCACTGGGCGCGTCGTATACATTGTGTTCAACATGCGCCAACTGACACATGTAGCATTGAACACGGTGAGGCTGTCAGGCCCTGGGCCAACAGTGAACTGCAGCAAAAACATGCGGCAGCAGCACACGCAACATCAGCGGGTCTGCACACATCAGGGCTGCACACACTCAGCCAGAGGGTCACATAGCCAAGGCATGGCATGAACACAGCATCACAGCACCACTACGGCCAGATGGTCGACTTCTCCCCATTGCTTACAAAACCTTGTTGTGCCCACCACTGGGCTTATCCCATGCGCGCAGTGGCGAGGCACCCCCCACACGTGCGCAGCTATGGCTAGACAGTCCCCCAGGAATGTTGCCCACAGCCCACATCCTGCCCGCCAACACGAGCCACTCACATTGAGTGCGGTAAATGCCAGATCCTGGGTGTAAAAGAGCGTGAGCTGCCTCGCGCCTGGGGCTTGACTGTTGAACATGGTGTACATATACCTGCACACAGCAAAATCAGCAAGTGAGACGCTGTTTTGATCTCATCGTTGCAGAAAGTGCACACTCTGCAAGACGACAAGCCATGAAGCAGCGTTAGCCTTGAAGCACGTGTGCACATAACAGTTGACAGCTCACCCGATGTAGTCAAACTCCGTCTGGCTGGTCAAAACCACCGTGACGTTATTGAGGACCGTGCAGGGTTTACTGGCATTGGACCTAGCAACACAGCAGGAGAAAGACAGCGACAAAGACATGCCGGGTAGGTATTTTCATGGTGACCTCTGCCAACACATACTTGGAGTGATACCAAAGGCGGCAGCGCGCACACCTGCCGATCATGCTTCATGCATCCTGGCCCAGTTTGTGCATGAGAGAACGTGATCGGCAACATGAGAGAAAGTGATCAGCAGGACTGCATGCACCATGTGCCTGCCAGCAAGTGTATGCTCAGCTGCACCCTTGCCCCCTGCTACAGGATCTCTTGGCCTACCTGCTGCAGAAAATTGCGTACACATTGGTTCACAGTGGCGATGGGGCTGAAGGGAGCTGCAGGGCACAGCGCACACGCAAACAAACAAATTGTGTGTAGGCAGCTGCCTTGATCAGCCACCGAATGGGACAGATGAGATATTCAAACTGGCTGCACACTGTGGAGGTGCATGGTCAACACCAACACTTGTGTGCGACAACTGCTTGCAACAACAGCAACATGTCATAATGTGTTGGTGACGTGAACTGACCGGGGTCACGTGAACTGATCAGGATGGTGACAACATCAAGGGCTGTGTGTGGCTGCTGCCGCAGAGTGCAGCAACCCCCTGTCAAACTGTTCAAAGGCACAAGAAAGCCCTGGCCACAGGCTCACATGCATACTCACCTACAACCAAAGTGGTAGTGACATCACCAATGGGGTTGTTCTCCAGCACCAAACAGCTGAATGCGATGCGAGCCAGGGGCGCAGTCACATCCTGCACAGACAAGCACCAAGCAAATGTAGAGGGCCCCATGCTGGCGCCAACCGCTGTAGTTCTAGGATCGTGCTGGTTCTGGCGAGATGGCATGTATGCTGCAAGCCCTCATAACATGGTTGTTGCTGCTGCTCATGCATTGTGCGCACTTGCGCCGCTGTCATGCTGTGGTGTTGCACCTGGTGGTGCCAATCTGCACGTGTACTGCAAGGCCTGCAGCTGCCTAAATCCATGCCGTATGCAACAAAGCTGCTGGCTGATCGCCCAGCGATGAGCGCACCAGGATGTTGGGTGTCATTCGGAAGTCCACACCAGTCATCACAGACCGCAAGCCTGCCAACACCACCGGCCGCCCCAGCTTGATCCTGCCAGAGGGTGTCTGCTGCACCCCTGCGATGCTGACGTTGCCCTGCAACAGCACCAGCAGCTGCTCCCTGCTGACTAAGGCGCCCTGATCCAGCAGGAGCGGCAGCAGTGTCTGGTTGTCTGCGCTGCAGACATTGCAGCCGCTGCCGCTGCGGCTGCCGCCACTGATCAAGTCAACAGCAACCTGGCTGCTGCCTGGTTGGTTGCCCCCTGGCGCCAGAGCTGAGCTCAAGTTGCCGCCCTGGGCGCGTGCTTCGACGAACAGAGCCGCACAGGGACCTGTCATGAGCGTGACGGATTCGAGCGAAGTGCTCTCGGACGCCCATCTGGTGATATGCAGGAAGGTTCGCTCATCCTGAGGAAGCCAGAGTAAGGTCAGCAGCAGAACACAGCACCGTGTCAGCTGGAGCAGCTGTGGCGTGGTGCAGGGACTAGTACACCCCCGCCCTGGCCACAGCAACGTGTCTGCATAGCAGCTGTGGAGTGGTGCTGGAGTAACGCACCTCCACCCTGGCCTCACCCATGTACGCCCTTCTTCAACAGAAGAATCCACCAACGTCGGCAGCACATGCAGGATTGCAACAGAACATGGCGCGCCCAAGATGACGGCTGATAGGGCAGGTACCCGCTGCTGCCTGCCTGACAAACAGCCCAACCATGGCTTACCGTGTGAAGGGTTGTGTTCTGGTTGCTTTGCAGAGAGGGCTGTGCACGGAAGAAATCGAGGTATTGCTGAAACACTGTGCTGGGAATGACAAGCCTGACATCCTGCATCACCAGGGCGGTGCCGACTGACTGGAAGGCATTGAGCGGCCATAGTGTTGGCCCTACAGGCCCTGTGCTACTGCCCCGGCTGCTGCCAATTGGCGGGTTGAGTTCCACATCAACAAGCACAAGCCGACTGAGTACAAGCTGCCAGTCTGCAGGCAGACACACAAAGGCATGGCAGCAACAAAGACGCAGAGTCAAAGGTTGCTCCAGCACATTTGTCGTGAGGTACATGCCCGGTGTAAGTGGCGGCATATGAAGTGCACATCACCATCGGCTATGAAATCCTTTGCATTCCAGCCATAGCCTCTTCATGTGACACAAGACACCTGCCAGGGTGGCCACAGTGCACTGGCAGACTGAGGATCGGGCGTGGTGAGCAACAACCCAGTCATCCCACCTACCTGCTGCAGAAGGAGGTGGAAGAGACTTGGTAAGCCACACGACAGGAAGCCTGCCTGTGGCGAACTGGCCTGCTACCGACACGATGAGCCCCGGTGATGGATTGACAGCAGCAAGCTTTGAGCTGCAAGAGCCAGCATCTGCGACGTCGCAGCTGATCGCGACCCCCAGCTGTTCCGGAGTCACAACAGCTGCATAAAGAGCCACTGACAGAAGGAGGACGATAGGGATCCTAGGAAATCCAAGGTGCCGAGTGTGTGTTGCAACCTTGCTCAACATCCACGCTATTTCAATGCATCAACGCAACTACTCATGATACCACTCACGACACACACAAAAGCACTACAAAAGCCAGAAGAGTACAGCGAAGGCGAAGGCGATGGAGCAACCAAACTTTGTGCATGCAGGACCGTCTTGAGGTAATGCGACATCTTCGACACATACTAGTTTCATATATAGAGGCACTGGAGGCGCCCAGAAGCATGAACCGCACACTTTCACCAACCCCCACACTGTCAACGAGTCACACGAGTTTAGCACACTTTAGCAAGCGTGGCTTAAGGCCGGAAATGACACACAACACTCACAAACAAACATATGCCTACCATAAACTTGAAGCATACAGGCAGCAGTGGGGCAATACAGTTGCACTTGCCCCTGCACACACGAAGCACACCACACCACATCAAACCTCCCTTCCACCTTGTTGCTCACTATTACGCCAGAACAAGCAAAATGTGAACAAATCTTCGAGCCCTGAACCTTGAAAGTGAAACATGTACCACCTGGCCCAACTGTCGCTGCGCCAGGCTGGTTTGAACACAACTTTCACCAGGCGTCACAAAGCCCTTGACGTACACGGGCTGATCGCATACTTGTGGTCCAAACCCTCGATAGCAGGTCTGACGCAGGTCTTGGGACTCAACCTGCCTCTTGCCAACGGGTCGGATGTGCTGGCGGGGAATGCAGGTCACCCGAGGTGGTGGCTGATGCACAATTGCAGTTGGCAGCTTGACGATCACAATCCAGTTGATCAAAACCTGCATCCTTTCCCTCTGGTGTGCACAACACTCGCCACGAGACTGAGCCTTGAAGGTCGTATGCATGACACACTCTTCTCGTACCCCCCCCCCCCCCTTGATGAAGTGCCATGGGCTGCACCTGTTGCCGATCATCGGAATGGCGTGTTGCTTCTGATCATGAAAGGCCCTGGATGTTTTGGGTGCTGAATGAACGCAAGTGATGGTGTTGTGGGGGTGGCCACCACTGGCTGCATCACCCTCCAACACTGCTAGCAGCGCTGTGCAGCCACTCTTGTGTGCTTTCCTCCAGCGTCCCCTCGTTATGCGCTACTAACACCCCCAGTCAAAACGGGCCCCTGGAACGAAATGTTACACGTACCCCCCTGACCCCCCACTGCCCCGCGCTCCGTGTAACAGCAGCGAACCCAGACTGTTACACAGCTACTGCCATGAGAGGACACTGCCCTAAGTTGAGTTGTAGTGCCACCATGGCAGTGGCAGAGGGCCTCTAGCACCAACTATGAATGGCTGGGAGTTCAATTTGGCCAGGACACAACCGCTGAGCAACCATGATACCACAGCGGAGAGTCAATTGATCAATTGCAATGAGTGACTGTTGTAGCACAGCTGCTGACGTTTGGTGGACGACACAGGGTGATCGGCTGTGCTGACCACCACTCAAGACAGGCCTGGTGCTGCTCATGCATGTGTTGCTGCTGCTAGCCTGAGAGCATGCACAAAAGCAAGCGGTGGGATGGGCTGGACAGGACATGTTGTTACAGCAAAGCACGATACCACAAGGACACATGGAACCATGAACACTAGCTGTGATGGATAACAAACGGGGCACTGCATATCAAGATATTAGCAATATCACACAGTAGGCCAAACAGGGGCACCAGAACAAACTGTCATACTAGGAGCATGACAGGCTGCCTACCTGCAACAATCAAGTGGGTAACAGCACCACATAGTCCAAGTGTCTTGCACACATTCATGCTGCTTTGCACCCATGCTTTGATTGCATCAAATGCATGACGCTCTTCGGCCTTGTAAACCCTATCCCTAGGCCCTCAAGTGTTTTACACACGCGCACACATAAAGTATTACTTTGACCAAAGCCAGAACCTCACCAGATACAACAAGCTCGTGAAACAGGTTGTCAAGCCCAGACGCATCACCCCTATGAACACTGCTGACTTGGTGATGCGCATCAAACACAACCCAACACTGGCTGCCACTGCGCCAACTGACATACAACCCACACTGACAGGCAACTGCAAGTACCGGGTACCCACTAGCACAGTAACCCATCACTCCCTCATGGTAGATGATAACCAGCAGGCTGCCACCTAGCCCTATGTCCCTGCGGCAGCCTGGGCACATGAGCTGCCGCAAATGCGCAAGCGCGCATCAAATGCGCTGAACACACCAGCAGTAGCCTAATAGTACACATACCGGCACCGAAACAACAGTGGTGTACCTCAGCGCACCTCAGCACACAGCACAGCTTGACTGCTACACACGCCCCTTGGATGCGTGCAACAAATCACGCGAACCAGCAGCTGATGCACACGATGCAGCTGGCACACCCCCAGACCGCTGACAGGCGCAGAGGTGTTCATTCTGTATATTGTACATGCTGGGGGCACAGGCGGTCACGTCCTCTGGCACCACGAGTAAACACACACATGCATCAAGTCAACACAACAGCAACACACGTAGCTATGTAGCCCAGCAGCGGGACCATCATGACCACACTGCATGACGACACCCCATGTGCGTGCGCTAACACAACCACACCCACAACAAAGTTGACCACATGGATGCAGCACCACTCTGACGCAAGCGCTGCATCAGTATGTGAGTAGCCTAGTCAGCCTTGCTGCTCACGCTCCCACCCGGTCAAGGCCGGGGATCCTGCCGCCCTTGGACAGTGCTGCAGCGGCCGTGCTGGGTGCTGCTGGCGCAGACCACTTGGCTGTGACTGTCTTGGGCTGTGTGAAGAACTGCACACCTGCCTTGCCATACATGTGCAGGTCGCCTACAAAGCTGCCTCGCCAGCCGGTGAAGCTGAACATGGGGAGTGGCACGGGGATCGGGACGTTGATGCCAACCATGCCAACCTGGAACGGCAGAGCAGCAGGGATTGGAAGGCCAGCACACGCACGCACAGTTGGAAGTGTTGTGTAGGAAGGTCAAAGCACTACTCACAGTTTGGAAAGGTGCGCAGCGACGGCCGCTGCGATTGCAAGTGCTTTGTTGTGCCTTCCTGACAGACAGATCTAGATCTGTCTTGGTGCACCGCTGCTCGCCTGCAACAGCTGCCTTGGGGACAATCAAGCGTAATGTGCCAGTAGCAATGCTGCACGCTGCCAAAAGCTGTGGAAGACATGTGTTTTTGGTGCCACTCCAAACTCACATCCCCTGCTGCTGCTGCTGCTACTGCTGCTGCTGCGTGAGCTACGGTGACAGCTGCTGCCCAGGTATGCCTACGCCGACCACCCTGCCTGGCGGCCATCTGTGCGATAGCACAGGGATTACTTGAGTAGCTAGCTTACTATGAACATGCAAGTTACATGCAAGCAGTCTATGAGGCACACCAACATGTGTTGCAGTGTATTGCTGGTCCTTGCAAGGCAGCCTCACCTGCACGTCATGCTGGAACCTGCGAGCTGCAGAGCCGCTGTCAGTGAAAATCGCTGTGCCGTTGCCGTAAGGGTTGCTGTTGACCAAAGATATGGCTTCATCCAGGGTGTCAACCTACATCAGGGCACACATACACAGCAGCTCAGTGGCTGAGCCTGTAGAGTCAATCCGTGTTTGGGGCTTGATACACGATGCTGTGCAGCGTGTGACGTGCCGATTGCCTTCGCACACCCTTTCACTGCGGGGCAAGGCAATGGCCCACAAGCCAAATTAGTGAGACAAGAGTACGACAAGTGATAGGACCTCAAGGCCCTTGGCTCACTGGCTAGTGTCGAGGCTGTAAGCCTGTCCCCGCAAAACATGAATTGTACTGTACTATGCTGCAACCCCTGTGCCTGAGGGCATGCCGCTGGGGCGTGCTGTGGCCGGTGTCGCCTCTTGCTGCCTTGACTCCGCAGCCTCCTCGTTCTGCATCGACTCTGCGCGGTGTGTGTGCATATATAGAGTGATTTTGAAACCCCTCCAAAAATTGACCAAGCAGTTGATCAGAACACCATGCCTCCCGCACCTCCAGCAGTGACAGCACAGGCCCAAAGATCTCCTGTTTGTAGCAGTCCATGTGGGGCTTCACACCAGCCAGCAGAGTAGGGCCCACAAAGTTACCCTTCTCATAGCCAGGCACCTTCACGCCGCGGCCGTCAAGTAGACACGTCGCGCCCTGCGAGGAGACACAGAGCATGGTGGGGGACACTTTCAAACTGCTGTGTTGCTGGAGCGTGTAGTTTCTCTGAGTAAAATCAGGTGGACTCACTGCTACACCCAGGCTAGGAAGCAGCCTCAGGCATCCACCTCAAGTGGGCACTCATGCCTACAGCTCAAGTGCTCGTGGAACGCTACTTGCCATCTGTGCCCACCAGGCGCGCAGTGCAAGCTGTAGGCAGTGCCAGCAGAAAGCATGTAGGCAGCGGCTGGCCCTTGCTGACAACAACCTTGGCGATCGCTGCCTTCAAGATGCTGGGGCAAGCCTGAGCCTCCCAGGCTAAATGCCGTCCTAGTTATCAACCAGCCACAACCAGCCATGCCTGTCGCTGTACATGCAGCTGAGCCGCTCTTACCTGGTCAATGCCTGCCTGTATGAGCTGCTCGCAGCGTGCCTTGGCCTCTGGGGTGATCATGGGCCCCACATCTGCGTCTGCCTCAAACCCGCCATTCACCTGCGGCACGATCAACACCCCACCAGCAGACACAAGCGTGGAGAAGCGAGAAGCTGTAAGAAGGGAAGCCCTGGAAACTACCACAGCATTAGCATGGAAGGCCGAGCCGCAAGCACCAGAGAGCGCCTGAACAAGGCGCACCATGATGCAGACAGTCCTTTGCTGCTGCAGGTGCAAGCAGCCAAGCGCCTTCACCATGGGTTTCAAGTAAGGAGAGGTGACATACCCCGCAGCTCTGCACATCCCTCGTGATTTGGGTGCTGAGGTGCTATGGAGGATACCCACAAAACAGTTCATGTCCAGGGTTGGCATCAGGCTGACTTTGCTGTTGGGTTCGCCTGATTGCGCTGTGTGTGGCCAGCCGGTGGGAGTCCCCCCTTCCCCCCCCCCGGTGAAACAACAAAAAAACGTCCCTGCTTCATAAAGCCACGCGTGTGCGCGTATACCGTACCTTGAGTGACCTTGCCGCCTCGAGGAGGGGCTCCCTCCAGGGCTCCAGCCCACCCACAAACACCACCGCAGACACAGCCATGCAGCGCTGCCCAGCAGCACCAAAGCCTGCTCCTGTCAGGGCCTTCACTGTCGCATCCACATCTGCATCCGGCATCACTACTGCATGGTTCTTGGCACCAAGGTTGCACTGCAGCAGGGGGAAAGGTGGGGTCACACACACGACCGCCATGTGAGACGCCACTCTGTACGATTTCTTGTTGAAGGTTGAGGGGAAGGGGAGGTCCCTGAACACCCTGTAGGGGCGTCGAGGCTGCTTGCATGCTTTGCCAAAGAGCAGGACGCTGCCTGTGTGCTGTCCCCCACAGTGCAGTGCGTATGAAAGAATCAAGAAGCGCATTCCTAAGGGCTGCATGCATGGTGCTGAATGTTGCAGAACCCTGGACACATGCTGTCGAACCCAGTAGGATCGCATGTGTGTCTCCCAAGTACTCAACGTGTGTAAAGTGAAGTAGCAATAACACACGTGCATTGGCTGGATGCACTCCCTGTGTCTACACACAGGCACCATGAGAGGCAGCTACAGCAGAAGCTGGCTTCCAGAAGGGTTTGAGGGCAAGCAGCGGCACTAGCTGCCATGACAACAATGCAAGCGGGCTGCGGCATGCCTTAGCTGTCCAGCAAGCGCATGTGCGGACCTGCACCCTCTTGCCGTTGGCTGCTGCACGCTCATAGATGTAGCGCCCTGCCTTGTCACCTCCCACAAAGCTGACTGCAGCGATATCAGGGTGGTCAAGGATGCGGTTGACTGTGTCGTGCGTGCCGTGAACAATGTTCAGCACACCCCTGCACAGCACAGCACAGCACAGCACGGTACAGCAGGCACGGTTTGTGTTACAGCAACCAAACAAACCGCCTGCCGGCAAGGGTTTCGTACACTGCCCAAGCATTCTACTGTGATGCTCTACACAGCTCAAATGCAGGACCTGCTTGTGGCACCTTGGTATACACAGTATGCTAGACAGGATGACCGCTACGCAGCTGGACGACGCATAGTGCTCGTCACGGCAAGCACAGACTTTGGCAGTCACGAGTCCTGTGCAGCAGCCCCTAGATACCAACCAGCAAGAAGCGTCTGCACACCCTCATAGCAGCACACAACTTGCCCACTCATTTCTCTGAGGAGATGAGTCATCCCCACTCATCTCCTCTGAGGAGATGAGTCATCCCTAAGCCCCTGTGCCCCATCTCACTTTGGCAGCCCCGCCTGCAGCGCCAGCTCAGCCAGCATCATGCTGGCCCCTGGGTCCTTCTCTGAAGGCTTCAGCACAAAGGTGTTGCCTGCTGTCACAGCAACGGGGTACATCCTATAGGGTGAACACAAAGGGCAACAGGGAGCAGGGCAACAGACAGCACGGGGAGTCTTGCATGCATCGCTCTTGACCCTCTCACTGACATCACCTATCCTCATGACATACGCTTACTCACTGCACACGATGGCTCATTGCACTCTACAAATACAGTTACAGTAATTGGCTCAGCAAAAGCTGAGCAATTCACAAGGGAGCCAGAGGCTCATGGGGGGAACTGAAACAAACCCATCACACTCCTGTGTTCACCAAAGGGACTCCAAAGTACCCCTAGTGTCGCCAAACACAGGCACACATCCTGGCTGTCTGTGTCAACTTAACTGTGTGACTATGCTAGTAGGACCGCTCTAGTGCAACACAGCGTATCCCACTCTACAGTACATAAACTCACCACAGTGGCACCATTGCAGGGAAGTTGAAGGGGCAGATGCCTGCGCACACCCCTATGGGTTGGCGCATGGTGTAGCAGTCAATGCCTCCTGCAACGTTCTCCACTGTCTCCCCCATCAGCATGGGTGCAATGCCGCACATCGCCTCAACCACCTCTGCACAACAAGCGGCAAAGGGCACATGTATGGTGAGCAATGCCATTGATGTGTGGCGACTGGGTCTACGTGTTACACATCCCCCCCCCCCCCATAAAAGCACCACCACTGTAATGGTGGCTGCTGACGGCGACGTCATTCAGTGAGGAATCACGTCTGGGGGGATAGAAAACAAAGGGCCAGGGGATGATGGTGGCTAAGAACCACCAGCCGTTGCCGCAAGAGCGTGTGGTTGCAATGTCAAGACATCCTGCAAGCAACTGGAGCGTCTTTCATGATGCTGCCGGTGGCAAGATGCACTTCAGTGGCCCGCAACAGCCTCACAGGTGGCGCCCTGCCCTGTCCCAGCCATGCTGTGGTTTTGCATGCAAGTAAAGAAGTGACCATGCCATGCCCTGCTCAGTGTCCTGCCCTGCTGCTCACCCAGGCCTCTGAAGACGTCACCCTTGGCATCCTGGAAGGTCTTGCCCTGCTCTGTTGTCACAGACTTGGCCAGCTCGTCCTGGGGGGTTGGGAGTTGGATTGTTTTAAACGAGGATATCAGCATGAAAGGCAGCAAAAGGTGCGTCCGATCGGCTTTTTGGGGGGGGGGGGCCTTCACCAGGGGGGGCGTAATCCCACTGGCTGGCCACACACAGCGCAATCAGGCGAACCCAACTGCGGGGGGCCCAATGAGATCGCCTAACACCCCTATACCAGGAGGTGCCCAGTGCCTGGACCAAAAAGCATGGGAGTTGAACCCACACACCTCCTCGGTGTGCTATCAGCTTTGTTGCATCTAATGAGCAGCTGGTGAGTAGGAGTTGGGGGGGGGGGGGGGAAATGAAAAGAGGCAAGGCGAAGCTGGAAGCTGCAGCACGCACCAGCAAGAGGCAGTGGATGGGTTCTGTGGGTCTTGGAATGCGCTTCATACTGGTCACATACAATCATCTGGCATGCTGCTGCGACATGGGGACTTGACAGCTGCTGCATGCAACGCATGCAGCCACCCCTTCCTCAAACCTTTCCATACGGCTGCACCACGTCCATTTCTTCAGTCTGACCAACCAGCTCACAGCAAAACAAAAGGACGCAAGGAGCGGCGTGGGAGTACCGCTTGGCGCATATGCAGCAGCAATTGAATGTCTGCTGCTGGAGCATGTCATGCCAGGGGAGTGCCGGCTACTAAGAGGGCAAGGGGGTGCAAGCCTGCCGGCCACCCTCATCTGGGAGCGTGGGGAGCTCTTGGTTGACTTGGCTAACGTTTCAGCAGCTGTTTGCGGCATCAGCTGTGTGTCTATAAGTATACCCCTGCCTGACTCACCCAGTTGGCCCTAATGAGCTCCTGGAACTTCAACATGACGCGCTGGCGCGTGGGCACTGGTGTGGCCCTCCACGCAGGGAATGCTGCCTTGGCTGCTGCCACTGCTGCATTAAACTCTGCTGCTGTCGTCTCTGGGAGGCGGGAAACCACCTCTTGCGTGGCCTGCGCACACACATGGGATGGGGATGGTGAGGGAGGAGAGGTAAGCAATTGCTTACCTCCTTGCAAGGAGGTTGTTAGAGGGAGGGGGTAGGTAAAGGTTGACGTAAACTTGAGATATGTGTGCTGCAAGTCAACCATTGTGTCTGCTGAGGCCACATCCAGAGGCAGCACCACACTGCTTGTTGCATTGCCAACTGACAGGCTGGTTTCAGCGTCCCACTGGGTTTCTCACCGGGTTTGTGACGTTGATCCATTTGTCTGCTGCAGAGTCCTGAAAGTTGCCGTCGATGAACAGCTTCACTTTGGGCTGTAGGTGCAGGAGGAAACTTTCAGCAAATGCTGACGGGGATGGATGACAAGCAGTTGTTTCTGCACCAAACCACCTACCGCCGCTGAGCCACTGGAGTATGTGCGAAACGTGACAGATTGGGCAAGTAGATATCTGAGGTGCAGCAAGCTTGCTGCTGCCCTCTGATTGTGCTGCAACATGGCAGGCAGATCAGCAGTGGGGAGCTCCACTCAAGTGACACTACGCAACAGCCTTGCTGACGTTGCCAGTCAGCCACAAACACACATGACACTTTGGCACTTTCCCTTCGCCCACAATCAGCCTCCGACTTTGCCTTGTTACGTTGGTAAAACCTCCCCCTTGGGACCTGATGAGGTATTTGAGGATGGTCATAAAGGGTGAATGGAATCGCTGCTGATCTGGTCCGTGCTTGTGGGTCGCAACGCTTTCCCCAACACCTTGGGCGCTCAACCGCTACTGGTGGGAGTTGATACAGTAGCAGCACTTGTCTCTGCAAGGACCAAGGCCTTTTGATGGCTGTGTGATAGATGAGACTGTTGACACTTTGGCATTGAACGGTGGTGTCCGTTACCCAGGCAACAGCTGAAAGCTGCCAAACCCAACCTGCTGCTGCGCGGTCATGCCCATGCCCTGCACGTGCCTGCCTGTGATGAGGTTAGTGTGCTAGATAGAGACAGAAGTAAAGGCAACAAGGCTATTCTACCTTTAAGGAGGAACACTGCTGTGGTTGGCCCTAGCTGTGGTCGAACTGCACTGTTGCCGCTGATGATGTCATAGACCTCAAAAATGCAGCCAGCACGCCCGCAACTGCCTGACCCTAGGCAGCAGGGGGGACAGTTAGGACTCAACATGCCGCAGCAACATGTTGCCGGAGCTGCCCAGCAGCAGCAGGCTGTCGGCCAGATGGTAACACAGGACCTGCGCACATATACCCTCGGCCAGCAACCAGGTGGGGCGCTTACCATGCAGCAGCTGCATGTGCAGCAGCTGCAACCACCAGCAGCACCTGTGCCGCTGCAGCATGCGGCCCCAAATGGAATGCTCATGCACCTGCCAGGGCTGGGGGGTGGCATGGGCGCATTGACTGGGCCGAACGGTCCTGTAGGGCTGGGCATGCCACAGCAACCTGCTGGTGCTGCGCCGCAACATCCCAGCACAGCGCAAACAGGTTCCAGGAGTAGATGGGATAACCCGGGACAGGAGCCCCCCAGCAGCAAACGCTCTCGGTGGGATGCTCCAAGCAGCAGCAACAGCAGTGCGGTGGTGCAGCACCCCCACCCCCGCCACCAGCTGCTGTTTCAGCACAGCAACAGCAGCAACCGCCGCCCCCTCCCCCGGGGCATGGGGGGCAGCAGCAACAGCAGCAGCAGCTCCCCCCGCCGCCGCCTCCCTGGAAGCAGCAGCCACAGCAGCAGCAGCCACCCCCACCGCCACCGGGGAACGGACAGCAGCGGCACGGCCAGCAGCAGCAGCAGCCACCGCCACCGTCAGGGCGTGGATGGCAGCAGCAGCAGCAGCAGCCCCCGCCAGCTGCCCAACAGCAACAGCAGCAGCCGCGACAGCCGCGGCGCAAAAAGCAGCGACAGCCTGACAACAACCAGCTGCAGCCACCGCCGCCGCCACAACAGCAGCAGCAGCAGCAGCAGCAGCCACAGCAGCCACAGCAGCCACAGCAGCAGCAACCGCCCCCACCACCACCTTTCGGGGGGCAGTTTACAGCAGGAGCAATGCCGGGATTGCAGCAACCGCAGGGCGTACCCATGCACCCTGGCATGCCCGGTCTGTCGGGGCCGCCTGGTGCCCCGGGCCCTTTGCAATTGCCACCTGGAGCACAGCCTGTGATCATGCAGGGCCCTCCTGGCATGCAGTACGTGCTGCAGCAGCAGCAACCGCAGCAGCAGCAACCCGGCCAGTACGTGCAGCAGCAGCCACAGCCTGGCCAGCAGCAGGTGCTGGTGACATATCTTCCTGCAGGGGGTGCTGTCGGGCCGCCTGGGGTGCACAGCATGGGAGGGGTGGGGGTGGCAGGGCAGCAGCCTGGTGGCGGTCACGCAGCAGCGGCGGCAGCAGGGCCTGGGGGTCCGCCGCCCCCACCCCCTGTCATGCCCACCATGGCGGTACTGCTGCAAGCGGCTGGCACCAGAGTGCAGGTGGGACAGATCTGTGGTTAGCGCAGGGGCTTGGTTGGGCCAGTGTGTCTGCTGTGCTGTGATTCCCTGCTGTGCCGGTTTGGTCACCGCCTTTCCCTCTTTTTGTCCTGCCATGAAAAGCAGCTGTGCTGCTCTTCTGTCCTGTCTCCCCCCCCCTCCACTGCCTTTTGTCTCCTTCAACTCTCCCTTGCTTCTCTCTGCTCCTCCTAGCTAAACTCTGCATGTACATTGCGTGCGCTGGCTTGGCATGGTTTGTTTCGTCCAGATGGATCAAGCTGCATTCTGTGGCTTGCAGCTGTTGCTCAGTTGCCTTTCGCGCTTGCTTTTGACCAGCTGCCATTCTGCTGATGTTGGCCTTCAATGCATCAGCCCCATCCCAGGTCACGAACATTCTGTGTGCTTGTTGTGCTCGCGCAGCCAACTGTTACCTTTACATCTCTTCTCAGCTGCCTCTTTATGGTGCTTGCTGAAACCAGCATTCAACAGTGTTCCGCTCCAACTAGCTTACTCATCTCAAATCAACAACCTCAACTGCATCTTGCCTCTGTGGCTGCCTTTGTGCTGCTGCTGTAGGACCTGTTCCTGGTGCTGGCTGAGCTGCCACGCTTCCTGGCAGCCACGCATGCCAGCACACTGCAGGAGCAGGACACCGTGCAGGTGTGTCAGGCACTGCTATCAGCCCTGCCAGAAGACGAAGTGCTGTCGCAGCCGCTGCTCAACAGCCCGGGCATCAGGACGTGGTACAGCACGCTGAGGAAGGCGCAGCCGCAGCTGGCAGCTGACCAGCAGCTGCTTGCGCTGGAGTGCCTCGCTGCCATGGCCAGGGCGGGATGCGGTGAGTGGGTCAAAAGCACGTTGCATTACAACTTATTCAAGCTGGATCAATGACTTTAGCTTTAGCAACACCGCTTACTGAGTGCTACTACGCACCAGCTGGGAGATATGTTTGCAGATCGGCAGGAGGGTTGGTTGCGTGTCATGGGGCTGCGTTACAGCGTGCTGGGACGCCACCTCTACTCGACCTGGCGTACAGCATCCACTGCAGTCATGTTTACAGTGCGCGCGCATGAGCAGTGTGCGGCATGTTGCCTAAGATGTTCTCCAAGCCTTGTCCCTGGTCGGTACAGGTGTGCATGCTTGCGCACGCCCTTGATAGCCTGTGGTGCAGGACAGTCAGCACGCCGCCTGCTCAACGCGTGCCTTTCCTGCTGTTGCCGCCACCGCTGTCGTTTGCTCGCAGATCCTGCACCCCCGGACCTCACCGGCGCGCTCGCAGCGGCGGTCTCTGACTCCAACCTGATGTCGGACTGCGCCCAGTTTGAGACTGCAGCTCAGGCTCTGATGTCACTCAGCAGCAGGGCCCTGAGTCCCTGGCGCCTTGCTTTGAGCGCATGCTGGTGGACAGCGTGCTGAGGAAGGTCCTGAAAGAGGATGCAGACCAGGGCTGCGGTGTGCTGATCGCTGTGCTGGTTGGGCTCGATAGGGACAAGGTGCCCTTGAGCCAGAAGGTGCAGGATTCGGTGTCCAAGGTGAGTTACGGTGGTGGTTGTGCTGACGCTTGGTGCATGCGCGAAGGGTGCAGACGCAGTTTGCATGTGGGCAGATGCCAGCGGAGAAGTTGCGTGACTGCGGCTGCGGATGCAGAGTCAGTTGTTTGTGGACAGCTGGTAGAGGTACACCCCTCTCCATGCCATGCTGCAGTGCGCCAGCGCCAGCGAGCATCCTGCACTATGAGCTGTGTTCAGTCAGCTCTGCGCGCGTAAAGTGGCTAACAAGCTGTGGTACCCCCCCCCCCCTAAAGGACACAAGCAGGCCTGCACACATGCAGCAGCAAATTCCCCTCTGGCTAGAGCTGAGGGCACGGTCCCTGGGTGCTTGTATTCCTGTATCTCTGCAGTTCCTGCAAGACTCTCTGCCCCGGCTGTCTCCGCCCACGCTCGCGGGGCTGCTGGCCTGCCACACCAACCTGGGCCTTGGCAACACCATCAAGCTGCTGCGGCGCACAGCAACAGAGTACCAGCGCCGCCCAGAGGGCAGCCCCTCAGTGGACATGCTGCTGGGCATCATGGCAGGGCTAGTGGCTGGAGGAAAGGACTGCATCCGGGACCTGCCTGTGCAGCTGCTGACAAGGTGGGCTGGGGCTGTTGTGCTGGACCCCACATGCTTCTCTGGTACCATGCTGTCCCATGCAAAGCATGTGTGGGTTGATTAGTCTGCTGGGATCGGCAAACAGGGGGTGCCAGATTGCCTGCAGCTGCTGATGGGAGGGTCCATAGTGCAGGCAGGCTCTGCTGCTGCATGCCTGTTGTAGATTGTATGGCGTCCTCAGCACTCCAGCAGACCGCATGTCGTGTACTGTTGACAAGTCCTGCAAGCAGGGCAGGTCAGGGTGCTGGGGAGTCTGACGTATGCCATGATGGCACCTAGTTGCTGCTTGTGTGTCTGCCGTCACTTACATCATGCATGTGCCGTCTGCCGCCTCTGCACTGCTCTGCTCTTCACTGCACTGCAGGCTGACAGAGGATCTGCAGGGGCTGCTGAACAAGCTGCAGGGCCTGCAGCTGCTCAAGTGCATCACCCTGCTGGCGCAGCTCGGCTGCATTAGGTCATCCAAGCAGCAGCAGTTCATGGACCTACTCCTGCAGCATCTTGCACAGCAGCAGCTCCAGCCGGACGTCCTGCTGCAGCTGCCGGAGCTCATAAACAGCCTTGCAGAGATGGAGGCTGCGCAGAGCCAGCCGGGCCTGGGAGCCCTTGTGAAGAAGCTGCATGGGGTGCAGGACAGCAGGGGTGCTGTCCTGCAGGATGCAGCTGCTGCTGATGTGCTGAGGCTGGTAGTCGGCCTGCAGCAGAAGGGCAAGCTGGGGCAGGGGCAGCAGATGCTGCAGGAACTGCCGAGCAAGGTCCTGGCCAGCATACGGGGACTGTCAGAGGCCGTGGCAGCAGCAACAGCCTCTGCAACTACTGCTGCAGCAGCGGCTTCAGCAGCCGGGCCTGAGGAGCAGGCCGAAGCTGTTGCGGAGGCTGTTCGGCTTGAGCAGGAGCAGAAGCAGCTGCTGCGTGTGCTGAGCTTCCAGGAGTGGGTGTCTGTCATCCGCATCGTGAAGCAGCTTCACACCAGCACAGACGGCGCTGTAAGCATACTCATGCCAGCGGGGGGAGAGGAGATTGCGCTGCTGCTGCAGGCAATGATCGATTCCGAGCTGCTGCATGTCCGGGTGCAGCAGGTTCCTGCGCTCGCTCCGCCCCCACCAGCACCAGGCAGCAGCCAGCAGCAGGGCCCACGCAGCGCAGCAAACGGGCGGAGGACGCCCCCGCCGGGTGCAGCTAGCAGCGATGGCGGCGGCAGTGCTGCTGTGGAGAAGACCCAGGTGATGCTGCTGCCGATGGTGTTTGTGGCAGCAGATTGGGAGTTGCTGGCGCAGCTGCTGACTGAGTGCCTGGAGTGGTACCCCTTGGACCTCTTGCCGGTGCAGCTGCTGCAGCTAGTGCTGGAGGTGAGCTTTTTTCGAGAAACAAGACAGGCATGCAGCTTGCAGAATGGGCAGTGCTTGGACATGCAGTAGAGCTTGCGCTGTTGTTGTTTTGAAGTGGATTGCATGCCACAGCTGCCGACAGCGCCTTCCTCAGTGCATCCAGTGCTGCTGCCTTGCTGTAAGCTCCTTAGCCACCAGGAGTAGCCACCAGAATGACGATAACCCCCCCCCCCCCCCCCCTAAGCGCAGCCTTTTTCAGGTGGCAGTAACGATGGATGTCGCCCCCTGGACCACATGAACACAACCTACATGGTGTTTGCTTGCTCCAATCTGTGCATTGCTGCTGCTGCCTATCAAACGTGTTCTGCTATCCCCCATTCCTGCACAGGTGCTGGAGGCGCAGGCAGCCTTAGGCGGCATGACAACCTGCAGCACCCCCTCTGCAGTGCAGATGCTCTGGTGCCTCGGCATTGCAGGCGCCCTCAGCTACGAGCTCTGGGACCTGCTGTCAGGCCCGCTGGACAACATAGCCAACCCGCTGCAGAGCGAGCAGCTCATGCGCGTCTTTGAGGCCTACTGCCTCGCCGTGCTGAGGAACTCGGGCCCGGCCCCGTGCGAGATCCTCATGCCTCAGCTGATGCAGGCGGGGCAGCAGTTTTCCAGCAAGGTGCTGAAGTCCGGCGCGCAAGGCCGTGACAAGCTGCTGCAGGCACTTGGCAATGCGAAGCTGGTTGGGGCGGGTGCTCGGCCCACGAGGGTCGTGGATGGGCACATGATGCTGTGCGACATGTGCATCACAGGTGCGGATGGCGTCTATTCTGTGCGCACCACAGCATAGTGTGCGCTGTTTTACCAGATAGCGCCCATCAGCAACACTGTCATAGGTGGTTGTGTGACTTGTTTGATTGCAGGTCTTTGCTGATCTCATCATGCTGCTTGAACGAGAAAGAAGCAGAAGCTGCACAAAGTGCCCTGCCGAATACAGTATGCTGACCGGTCTCATGCTGCCCTGCCTCTTGCCCCTGGTGCTGTATGTTTCATTGCAGAGCGCAAGCAGGCATGGGTGGTGACAGGCATTCGCACTCCTCTGCTGTCAGCCGCAGCTGGCAGGCTGCTGTCTGACGCAGGCTGGGTGCAGCTGCAGCTGTCAGTAAAGGAGTTGGACCGCACCGGCAGCAACCCGCAGTCGCAGGCACAGCGGCTTGTCCAGCTTTCACAAGTTGCAGACCTGCTGCCTCGGTTGTCCGCCATGATCCGGGACCATAAGGCCAAGCAGCAGCTCAAACAGCAGCAGCAGAAGACGGATGACCAGGAAGGTGGGTGGCGCGGGCATACAGGGCCGGGCTGTCCTCTCAGAGGGCAGGGTTAAGCTGCGCAGTGCTTGTCGCGCCTCAGCGAAGCACAGCAGCCACAAAACACCTAGTACTAGTGACCAACACACAAACCATGCAGGGTGTTCGTTTTTGTGCCAGTACAGCTTGCCTAATGATGATGCTTTGGACACGTACTGGACGCACGATGTACGCCCATGGGGACAGCTGTGTCTGCAGCATATGCCCTCCGCTCTGCCAGCGTACAGTCGCTACCCATACTGAGATGGGTGCAGCATTTGGCATTGACAGCGCCAAGTGCATACTTGGAGGGCTGTCACGAGGCCTATGTGTCTTATGCTCAAACTAGCTGTGTCAACCTGAGGGTGTGCTCACAAGCGGTTCCCGCCTTTCACCTCTGATATGCTTGCTGCTGCAGCCAACTCTGACGACGATGAGTCTGACTCAGACTCTGACGAGCTTGATGAGGACGACATGCAGCAGCTGATGCAGCTGGTGCAGTACCTCACATCCTCCCTCGCCAGTGGCACGCTGCTGCAGCCCCTGCAGGACAAGCAGATGGCCTACCTACAACACATCGCAGGTACAGTATGGTGCAGCGCAGAACAGGGATAGGCCTGAAAGCCTTTCATGCACAGCACTAGGCAGCAAGCTTTGGGCTTTGAGGTCCTGTTTTTCACATCCCCCTTGTGAACATGGTGCAGTCTGGCAACGCGGCACTCACTGAGTGCGGCGGCTCTTCAGTTTCACATGCACAATATCATCTGTTCTTTTACACATGCACCCTTTCACAAACAGTGCTGTACTCCTTTGTTTTTGTTTTTCGCTTTGCAGAGCAATACACTGGCCAGGTGCAGCAGCAGCTTCCCGAGCTCCCACCCCTGGGTGCTGCCCGCGCCGCTCGCCAGCAGCGGCAGCAGGAGGCCGCAGCGGCAGCACTGGCACAGCTCCAGCAGCAGCAGCGGATCAAGGGCCCACCTTGGGCCTTGGACGAGTCCACCATCGACCTCAGCACGGTCCCGCCTAACAGCATCAGCATCCAGGACGTGTTTGCCCTGAACCGCAACGACCCTGCAGCAGCTGCGCAAGACCCGGGGTGGTATGGCCTTCGCCTCCTGGCAATGCCGCCAGAGGTGCAGGAGGGCACGGCTGCTGCTGCGGCCGCAGCGGCGGCAGAGGCGGCCAGTCAGAAGGCTGCCGCAGCCGCCGCGTTTGTCATCAACTGCCGGCAGGCGAAGGCGGCTGCAGAGGCTGCAGCAGCCAGGGCAGAAGCAGAGGCGGAAGCTGCAGCCGCAGCATGCGCCCTTCAGCAGCAGCAGGAGGCAGAGCATGGGGACGGTGAGGCAGCGGACGCACTAGCTGGTGAGGCAGGCAGGGGCAGGAGCCCTGAGCGGGGTTCAGCAAAGCGACGGCGGCACTGGCGCGACAGCCGCAGCAGGAGCAGGAGTTGCTCTGTCGGCAGCGCCACCAGCACCAGCACACGCGACAGCAGCCGCAGCAGCAGTGGCCGCAGCAGCGGCGGCAGCCGTGGGGATGGCGGCAGTGACTCTGAGGAGGGGGCGCTCAGTGAGCAGGGTTCAGAGGAGGGCCAGGTCCCGGAAGGCGATGCAGACGAGTGGGCCAGGTTGTACTGGGAGAGGCGCCAGTCGCGCGCATCTGCTGACGCAGCGACGGATGGTGCCGGCATGGCGCCGGTCTCGTTTGCAGCGCGGGGCGTGCATCAGCGCCCGGCGTACAAGCAGCACCAGGTACAGCAGCAGAAGCAGCCGCTGAAGCGCGGCCGGCCGCGCAGCAGGAGCAGGAGCAGGAGCCGAAGCAAGAGTCCTACCGGCTGGGGCTGGGGCAGCAGCCGCCAGCACAACCAGCAGCAGTACGCAGGCAGGTACAAGCGTTCCAGCAGCAGCCGCAGCAGGAGCAGGAGCCCTGGCGGTACAAGCAGTCCCACCCACAAACGGCAGGCCACGGCAAGCAAGTGGGATGCTACGACCTCTGCAACTCCTGCTGGTGCTGCCGCTGCTGCTGCTGCTGGGGGTGCGGGTGCAGCAACTGGGTATGGTGCTGCTGCTGCAGCAGGTGCCGCAGGTGTGGCAGCATCAGGGTATGGGTACCCCGGGTACAGCATGGCAGCAATGGCTGGGTACAGCATGCAGCAGCAGCAGGCAGCCGCCGCCATGGCGGCTGCAGCCGCCGCCCAACAGCAGCAGCAGCAGCAGCTGCAGTACCAGTTTGAAGGGGCAGCTGGGCAGCAGAAGCTGTTGGGTTTATTATCACATATGCCTGCTGCCCAGGCGAGGCTTGGCGAGCTGTTGCAGGAGGGGTGGTTCATTGCTTCGGACATAAAGCAGTCTGCAGTGGTGCTGATGCTGCAGCTTGACGAAGCCAAGATGCTGTCAGTACTGACAGAGCTCAGGAGTCAGCTGTTGGCACATGAAGAGAAGGTTAAGCGCAAGAATGCTGCTGCTGCCGCAGCAGCAGCAGGTGGGGACGCAGCCGCCATCGCCGCCGCCGCCGCCGCAGCAGCAGCAGGAGGAGGAGGAAATGCAGAGGGAGTGGGGTATCCGCTCCAGCATAGGGCTCGGCTGCATGGTGGGGAGGTCAACGGACGGTTGGTGAACCTGTGCAGGCAGTCGGGGGCAAAGGCGGCTGCCAAAATGACCTCTGCTGCTGCTGCTGGGGCGTCGGCCTCTCTGGCAGCCTCTGCTGCTGCCATGCGCGGCATGCAGGGGATGTATGCAGGCTGGAGCAGCTATATGGCAGCGGCAGCGGCGGCGGCTGGCGGTAGCAATGGGGCAGCAGGCAGTGCAGCTGCTGCGGGGCAGGCGGCGGCAGCAGGCAAGGCCTCTGGCTCAGCAGCAGCAGCAGCAGCCAAGGGGTATGGTGCAGTGGGTGGGTACATGCTGATGAATGGGATGCTTGTGCCGGTGCCAGCGCAGGCAGCAGCAGCGCTGGCAGCCCGGCAGGGCGGGTACAGTTTTGGAGGGCTTGCTGCTGCTGCAGGGACAGGTTCTGGGGGTGCCGCAGCAGCGGCAGGGGGTTCAGCGGCGGGAGCTGCTGCTGCAGGGGGTGTAGCAGCGGGGGGTGCAGGGGGTGGGCAGGGTCAGGGCTCCAAGAAGAAGTCATCTTACTGGGATGCTTTGTACTCGGGGCTTGATGCAGATTTGGATGAGGAGGGGGCTGGGGCCGAAGCTGCACAGGAGGGACCTATCGACCTTACCGGGGAGTCTTAGGTGCTATGGCTTGTGCATGGTAGTGTCTGTGTGCAGGATTGCACACGTGTGCTGTATGTTTATGGCAGATGTGCCTGCTTGTTTGGTGGGTGGGCACATTGAGGTTGAGCATTAGTGCCGGAAGGGCAGGGTCAGACAGGCTGCGCTGCGGCATGATGATGTTGGCGGCTTGGCGTTCAGGCAAGCCATCAACATGATAGTATCCTGTAGCTAGTGGCATGTCCAGCATGGCATTTTGTAGTGTGCTTTTTTGTGCAGGAGTATTGTGCACACAACCTTCATGCCTGCCTGACGTTCAGGCCGTTTGCGGCCTTAGCATCGCCCTCCTGCTAGCTACCCTTGATGTGCTTGATATTGCCTGCAGCTGTGCTCTCCTTGCATGCATTGGAGTCTTATTCAGCCTCGGCGGAAGGACTGTGTAGGTAGCTGGGAAACGGTCAGCTGCTGTTGGTGCTTAAGGTGGACGTGCAGGTGATATTTACATTGCATCGCACCCCAAGGCCGCACACATGCTGGATTACAGCCAACCACTAGTACTGCACCTCTGCTTCAGACTGTGGGCACTGCCTGTCGTGTGGATGGTTCAACAGCTGGAGCCAATGCTGCCATGCACATTTAACGGACTACCATCCTGGCATAACATCAGTGCATGCCTGCCTGTGTATTCTGTGCGCAGGGATTGAGCACTGGCTCGCGCTGCTCCCTTATGAACTTTGCATCATCCTGCTCCCCCTCCATGTTGTGCAAAATGGTCTAGATGCGTCTGCAAGATTCCTCAACCAACCAGTGTACCTTGTGTACACCCCCAACCACACCAATGGGTTTACAAACCACACAACCCCTATCGCTGCCACATGCTCACTCATTACAACTGCTGCCCTGCGACTGTGGTGCCAAGTCAGCTTGCTCAAGCAGCAAAGCTGCTCAACAAAGTGCCCAACACCTCTCCCAGCTGCCGTCTGCCTGCCCATCCACACTTTCATACCATACCACCTTATAGGACCTCAAGACCGCCAACGTACAAGTCCAACTCTGCCGCTGCGCTGGAAAAGCGGTGTCAGCATGACCTGAACCGACGCAACTGCTGCTGCTGGCAGGTACTGTCACAGTGTGCCGCTACCACCCCAGGCATAACGATGCTGCACACCTGCATGACACAAGGCAGCGAGCAGCCCGCAAGACCATCTACCATGTGATGCTGCACACATGTCTATGTCAGGTGGCAGCATGTTGGTGATGCCACGCGTGTCGCAGCGCAGCAGTCCTGCCGCTGCGCTGCGGCATAAAGCTGTGATCAAATGCAGCAGCCAAACAGCACACACACTTCATGTGAAGGGATACGGCGCATTGTACTGCAGAACAGAAGCAGCTGGTATGCCGTACACAGGATTGCCTCTGTCCAAGCCAACAAACAGCACATCATGCAATGCTGAAACGGACCACTTTGCAAAAACGCAAATCTGCCCAACTCACCAACCGAGATGAATCATCAAGATTGCCTCCGGATCATCACCACCACAGCAGGTGGGTGGGTGTCAAAGCTGACCCTCATAGAAAGTCCTGAAGTTCTGCAGTAGCTTGTCAGCCGCCTCCTGCATGCTCCACCCCTTCACATCTGCAACAGTCTGGCACATGGCCAGCAGACTGTCATCAATCACCAAGGGCGTCACCTGCAGCATCGACACACCACAATAGCAGCAATGGCAGCCGCCAGATATGTGAAGAACAGGTCTGAAAACAAACTGCTGCACACGGCTGTGCTGCAAGGTATGCATGGACAGGGCCCCAGATGAAGTGCGAACACGACAGGCTACTTCCGCAGCCATATGAATCCACATGCATGCCTTCCGGTCGGAGAAAATGTTACCGTAGCCAACGGGCACCCCCCTCAGCAGTGCGCCTGTCTCTCACCTGGTCTGACTCCAGCAGCAGCCGGTCATCAGGCACCGCCGCCACCCGGGCAAATAACAAGCCGCTGCAAGGTAGCAATGGACCCCATAATATCCCGCAAACCCAACAGAATACTTCCGCATCCATGCAGACCTGGCGGCTGCCTGCACCCCTGGGGCCCCTCACACTTGCACCCCCCTCACACTTGCACCCCCCTCTCACCTGGTCTGACTCCAGCAGCAGTCGGTCATCAGGCACTGCTGCCACTCGGGCCCTCAGCTTCTCAGGCGTCCTGTGGTTTATGGCGTGGCTGAAACTGAAGTAAAACCGCGAGCCGATGTTGGCGAGCTTGCAAAACCGCGGGATCTCCTCAACTGAACCGCCGTAGCTGTGCAGCATCACTTTGGGGGGACAGCTGTCTGGGTCCTTGGAAAGGCTGGAGAAAAAGTCTAGCAGGTGCCCGTAGCCCTTCACGCAGTGCACGCTGACCGGGCGCCGGAACTCGGCCGCCAATGCAACCTGTGTGCGCAGAAGGAAGACGTGTTGACATGTGTGTGGCATGGGTTACTGGTGGCGCAGGCTTATTGGGGCTAAGTGTGGGGCTTTAAGGAGGGGTGCCAGTGCTGTTTGGTTGTCTTTGGTTACAGTTTTGTAAGTGTACATTGAAAGAGAGGGGGGAGGGATGCGACCCAATCACCCATCGGCCGTCAAAATACCTCAGCAGGTGGCTATACCCATGACACACGGCATGCTCACTGGCCGGCTCACTGATGAGGGGCATCCTGCTGGCTCTGGCCTGTCTCCATTCCAAATTGAAGACTGGTATGCCATACCCCCACAATCGGCACTGCTGAGTCGGAGGTTGGTGTTCAGGCGGTCTACCCTCAGGCCCAACACTCCCAGCAGGTGCCTGTGCCCCCTGACGCAGTGCACGCTCACTGGTTGCCAGCGCCACCTGACGCGCAATAGGGAGGTGGAGGGCATGCGGTGGCTCTAGCCTGTCTCTGTTGCTGTCAAGTAATATGGTGCCCCACCCCCCAAATAGCATTGCTTAGTTGGCGCTTGAGATTCAAGCCATGCACCCACCTGCAGTTTGAGCAGCTCCATCTGATGCCTCAGTAAGGTGCGCGCCCTGCTGCCAGGGATGGTGGCTGAGCGGTCAATGCCAACCTCTGCAGCGCAAACAGTGACAACCGAACAGGTAGGCAGACGAGCAGGCGGGCGGGCAGGCACGAAGGCACGCAAGCAGGCAGAAAAAAAAGGGCCTTGTCACAGTCATGACGCACCCGCCCACCACCCAGCCACAGCTGGCCACAAAGACATCAAGACACAGCATGGAATGCAACGGCGGAAAACTGCGCAAGAAACTTTCAACCTGCGCAATAAAACCAATCCAGAACCCAATGCATGCTGCAGCTCAGGTTGTACAGTATCTGCGGTGGGCTCCAATGTGATAGGGTGCAAGGTCTAACTTCATGAAAGCAGATGCCTGCAGCCAAGCCCCGTTACTCACCTCCCACGATAGCACCAGGCATATCCGTCAGTAGCTGCCGCAGCCTGCCATGCCACTCCTGCAGAGGCACAACCCTCAAACCCTCCCCTAGACACACACCCTCCTGCTGCTGCTGCTGCTGCTGCTGCTGCTGCTGACTTCTCTGCTGGGGTTCGGAGTGCTGCCTGCTGCTGCCTTGTAACCCGGTGAAGCCGCCGGCGGCGTCACTGCTGCCGCTGCTGCCGTCACTGCTGCCAGCGCTGCTGCGGTCTGGTGGGCTCGGTCTGTTAGTGGCATAGGCACCTGAGTTAGTGACTGGGTCTGTGGTGCTGAGAATGTGTGGGGCCTGCTGCAGCTGCTGCTCTGAAGGGGCCTCTAGCAGCTGCTGCCAGGAGTCTCCTTGGCTTGAGGCATGCAGGTGGCTCCACCAGGGGTGGATGCCAAACCCGGGGATGACCTTGGGGCCTGTACATGGGGGGGGCATCAGGGTGTGTGATGTGCGTGTTGAACACATGAGTTGCCTGCCACCCCTGTCACCACCTTGAAACTCCCACAATACTCCCTCTCTTGCCATTCACGGCAACACCCCCCACCACCACCACACCACACCTCCCCCCCTCCACCTGCCACCGACGCACTGCTCGGTACTGAGGGACTCCGTCACTGTTGCTTGCCTATCTAGTAGGACAGCCTTAGTGAGCTTGCATGTTATCCAAGTACTCCCTCTGTCGACACACCCCACCACCACCACCACCACCACCACCACCACCACCACCACCACCACCACACAAACACACATTACTAATCCCCCCTGCCCCCCCCTCTGCCACTGGAGCCTCACTACAGCGGGGCGCTCTTGGCAGCATACACACCTGCTAGCTTGTGCAACTGCAGCATAATGTCCCAATCGACGTCGTGAGAGACGCTCATGGCTGCAAGCTTGCTGCTTTGCAGGCCCGCAACTGCATGGATGTTTGCTGGGTCCAGTTGGGGATGGCAGTGTGCATCTGTCAGCAGCTGCATCAGCTCTGTGCGGCTGATGACAGCACCAGAGCTTCCTGCTTGCTGTTGCGCCACCGACTGCATGATGGGTCGTTTCTGGTGCTGTGCCAACCTGGGGATGGCTGTGTGCACAGCAGCAGCACCCCTGAAACTGCAGACACGACCTTGCATGTGCGCCATAGGTACACAAACAACAACTACGCGTTGTCCCCAATATTTTGCTTTAAAAACGAGCAAATGCAAGTGATCGACAAATGATGAGTCAGCATGTTTGCTTTCAAAACCGTCATGCTCAATGAAGCGTTACTATGTGGTGTTAGCCTAAGTAACTTCTGCATTTTACCCCAGACATATTCTTGCTTGGACCTGTTCTAATCCCCTTTGCCTGCTGCCTCCTGGTTGCCTCCTGATACTGTACTCCTTGCCTGGCAACAGCTGGTCCTCGTGTTGCTCCACACTTCAGAATGCAGCTGATCAGCAAGCAGTCCCCTAGCGTGGGCTACTTTGAAAGGCAGCAGGTGGTCAAGGGACCCCCCATCCCCATCCGTGAGCGCATGGCAGTCTGCCCAACTGTCAAGTCTTACCACCCAGTGAGCCCCTTGCCTCCATGTAGCCTGCCTGCTGTAGAGATCTTTCCTCACAAAGAACCAGCAGCTGTACTAGTTGACCTGGAGTAGTAGAACGCCGCACCTGTTGCTAACAGCAGTTTGTTGCAGGCATGTGTGGCACCGCAAGTCCCATCTGCCAACCGTTCAATCTGTGTGTGTGTGTGTTGTGTCTGCTTTCAGCTGTGGGGCACCATAGACCATGTTGAGGCCCCTGGACCCACTGAGTTGGTGCACTTCAAGGCCAACAGCCAAGCACAGCAGGCAACAGCAGCAGACCAGCTGCAGCGCATGGGCCAGCAGGTAGGGCATAGGGTACGATCACCCCGTGCTGTAAACTGTTGGCTCCCTACGGGGTGTTCAGGCTCAGCCTGAACCATGTAACAGTAACAGTAACAGTAACCACCAGGGTGGCAACACCAGGTATGCAGCGCAGCTATAATCCCACCACAGCATCACACCTTGCCAGCGCACCGATACAACAGCTGCTACGCTGCAACACCCCAGACACTCAATTAGCGCTTTTGTGCCCAGCATGGCCCAGGTTACTAGCAGGCGCTTGGGAGGCCTGTGCGAATCACTGTGCCGTGCGACAGATAGTCAGCAGACATAGCAGCTGTAGAAGAGGCGATGCAGAGGGCTGGTGGCAGGCGCAGGCACAGTAGGCATACCGGTAGAGCCACAGAGGCATTGCGCCCGAAAGCTGCACGTCATCACTCGGCGATCCCTGCAAGGTTCAGCGCAAGCAAAGGAATGTCCTGAAAGACATCCTCACGTAAAAGCAGTAGCACAGCACAGCAGGCCCTTTGTACCAGGATCATCTGGCTGGAGGGGTGCTGCCCAGGAAAACTGCATCCAATCAACTTGACGCACATGTGCTCTTCTTCTTGGCATGCGCAGTAGTGCCATGCATGTCCGTCCTGATAGGGCAAGTGCATGCGTTGAAGACCAGTCAAACTCTGTCTGTGTGCTGTGTGCTTACACATATCCTGTGTCTACATGTGCCGTATGTGTGTATGTAGATCCAGTAAAGTAGTAGTAGTAGTAGTAGTAGTAGTAGTATGTGGACCCCAACTTGGGGCCTGTGACAGGCCCGGCTGCTCATAGATGAGCACCTCCTGGACACCAGCAACTTATCATGCATGCAACTTGGAGCACATGTGCTATTCTTCTTTGCATGCGCAGTAGTGCCATACATGTCTGTTGTGACGGTGCAAGTTCGTGTGTGACAGCGCTGCCACAGCCGAGTCCAACTGCCAGTGTGTGTTGTATGACCCATTGTTCATCACAACGTGTGTTGCGTGTTGTGGACACCCCAACACCCCAACAGGCCCGGCTACTTATTGATGAGCACCTCCTGGTCACCGGCAACATGCTGCTGCAAGGCCTGCCCATTACCAGCCCAGAGGCTTGCGAGGCATTCGTCAACGGCATGGGCTTCACACGGCAGCAGTACGAGCCCTATGGCGGCGTGAGGCAGAAGGTGCGGGCTTCGTTTATGTTGGGGGCGTAACAGTGGGGTTAGCAGTGGCGTCAGTAGTGGGGTTTCTGGTTTCAGGTAGCAGCAATCTGGTTTCAGGTAGCAGCAATCGTCCTGGTCACTCACGTAGCATGCAAGTCTTGTGCGTGTGTGTGCCAGCGCGGCCTTCCTCAGTTGCACGCAGCGCATGCTGCTTGCCAGGGGAGCAAACAAGACGCGTACTGGTGCCAGCAAGGCTTGCTCGGCTCCTGCATACTTGGGCATGGTTGTCTGGGCGCACGGGGTTAAGGCGGAATGAGCTGCTTCAACATGCCTGACTATGGCATGGTGGGACAGCACAGGACACAGCCTGACCTGCATGTGCCGCTGATTGCTTCACCGCAATATCTCCAGCTATGCACGCGCTGCGCATCTGACAGCGCCGAGGCGCGGGTGGGCTGCTCTTGTGCTGCGGGGTTGCAGTGCCCGCATCGACAGCATTCTCCAGCAACCAGAAAAGTCCACAGAAGGACAGGCACGTAAAGAAAGTAAAGTATTTGCCTGTGTCTGTATTTGTGCCTGTGTCTGCAGATCCGCAGTCTTGATGCTGCCACCAACGTGGGCCCTGCTGAGCTCCTGGACCTTCACAATGAGATGTGCTACAACCCTAGACCCAACAAGAAGATCATCCTCATTTGCCTAAACCCTGCCAAGGAGGTAAGCCAGGGTCATAGAGATTCTCTTACTGTCACAACAGAAGCCTGAAAGGGGGGAGGGCAGGGGCCGTTGGCATACCTGCAAGGTTTTGTCGGTGCTTGAACAAAACAGCACGCCGCTATGAGATCATACATATATATTGATATATGTGCGTCTACATTACCAGGGGAGGGGCTTGTGTCTGTTTGCCGTATTCAAGTTTGCGCATCGGCGCCTGTTGCATGATTGTGAGGGCATGCGTGATGCTTCAACCGGCCGCCCGGTACGTGAAAGCATTGCTTGACGGCACGGCAGCTTCCCGCAGCTGAAGGCACAAGGCAGCAATGTGCCAGCTGCAGCACCGTCCTTTGGACATCCCTAGTACGTCCGTAGTCACATGCAGCCAAGCCGCAGCATGTGCTGCTGCTGGAGTTGTGCTGCCTCATGTGACAGGGTGGTGAGAGCCTCATGGGAGACTGCGCATGCATTATCGTATGTAGTGCGCCCATCTTCACGAACAGGCAAGGCATAGCTCGTGCTGCTGCTGCTGGCGCTGTTGGTTATGCTGCTTCATGCTGCAGGGTGGTGAGAGCCTCATAGGAGACAGCGCAGGCATTGTCGTATGTAGTACGCCCATAGTCACACACAGGCAAGCCATAGCTGGTGCTGCTGCTGCTGCTGCTGCTGCTGCTGCTGGTTGAGCTGCCTCATGCTGCAGGGTGGTGAGAGCCTCATGGGGGACAGTGCAGGCATCGCAGCTTCCATGCCAGAGGCTGTCTTGAAGCGCTTTGCTGACCGTGGCGGCGTGCGGTACACACGCAGGTACAGCTCATGCTGCGTGTAATCTGGATTTAGTGAAAATGCAATATCTTATGCGTCGTCAGCTTGTGATTTTGAATTGTGCGAAGGGTTGCTGAGCAGCACAACAGCACAGTGGCAGCAGCGGCTCCGCCCAACTGTGACAGGCACCAGAGGGAGACAACCTGTCTGACGTGGGTCACATGCAACACTACCATAAGCCGTATTGTCTGTGACAGGTCTGGCTTTGATAGTTGTCAGGGTCTCTGCACAGCTAGCTGCGGCCTACAGCAAGGAGGGGGTTCCTGTGTGCGACAATTTTGCAGGTACATATCAGCAGAGGCAGTAAAGTCCGATGCACCCAAGGGGCCGCCTGCACTCACATGGCAGGAGCGCACAGGTGGGCCTCTTGTGCAGTATGCACTTTCACTGTCTCTGCAGCAAATTTGGGAGTGTGTTTTTGCAGCCGTCGCAGTTGCTTCGTACTGTGCCCTGCTTTACAGTGGCGTTGAAAAACAGCAGCAAGTGGCTTGGACAGTGGGTGGGGTGGTGACTTGCAGGGCAGACGCAAACACGCTGCCTGTCTCCTTACCACTCTGTTAGGTCTCCTGTTGTTAGCATCCAACTGGTAGGTTTCCTGTTGTTGGCATCCAACCACTCAACGTACTTACCTAACTTAGTCCGTGCCTGCAGGCTTTACTGACCCCGAGGCAGCAGCAGGGTTCTTCGAGGACCTAGGGTTCAAGGTGGAGTGGAGGGCAGGGGACGAGCTGCTGGCCACACATGTGGCGCCTGCTGTGGTGCCTCACCCTGCCACTGGGCAGCCCGTGTGGTTCAACCTGTGCCACCTGGCAGCACCTGGCTGGACTGATTATGCAGATGGCACCCCCATCGAGCCAGGTGGGTACGACAGTGTAGGTCCTAGATATCTAGCATACATTTTTGGGTGGAGCATGCCCATGCCACTGGGCATTCAGTGTGGTTCAACCTGTGCCACCTGGCAGCACCTGGCTGGACTGACTATGCGGATGGCACCCCCATTGAGCCAGGTGGGTTGGGGCAGGATAGCCATAAGATGGTGCGGCTGTGTGTGTACGTGCTTGAGTGTTCTGTGTTTTCAAGGGATTGGATCACGATCTCAAATCTCACAAGCGGATGGCACCACCATTCAGCCAGGTGGGTTGCGGCAGGATCAAGCATGCAGCTTCAAGGTGGGGCGTGGTTACTAGGTGCAACATCTACTAGGGGGAACATGTGTGTTGAAATGCTCAAGACAGCAATTGTGCATGCAGCGTATGGCAGGAAACACCTTCCTGCAACCACAGTTGCAAAAGTGCAGGCGCAGGGGGTCTGGGATGCGTGAAAGACCAGCGGCGTATTTTGTTGCAAGTTGGCTGATGCATAGCCCTTTTCTTCTTCCCTTCCCACATGTCGCCAACAGCTTTGGGTCCGTGTATCTCTTTAGCCGGCGCGCTTCAACTCAAGCCGCCTCCTTCTAATGCTGCACTGGCCCTGGCTGTGGTCCTGCTTTGGCTTGTGATGCATGCAGACACTGTGCAGGCGATCAGTGCTGCCCGCCTGTCAGTCACGAGGGCCCTCATGCTGGGGCCTGGGGACGTGCTGGTCATGGACAACTACAGGTGGGCCTGGCAGGACATGCTGCAGTTGGGGGCAAGGAAACTTGAAAAAGCTTGAAGCTTGGGTCAACCCGAGTCTTGTTTTGGTGCACAGCAAGAGATGCTTTGGTTTGAAGCAACACAGCACCTTTTGCACACGGCAGGACATGCTTGAGTACAAACCGTTGTATGCTCTGCCAGAAGCAGTGGTTCCCAGCAACTTAGAACCTTATGGTTGCGGCACAGCAAAGCAACATCTGTAGCCTGGGCCAGGTTGGTGCAATGCCAATGTACAAGCACATGGCATTGCAAGGACGACTATGACTTCGCACTGCAATCATTATCACTGATGGATGGCTGCACTGTGCACATGGAGACAGTCACGCACAAGCACCAAGTGCGCTCCTGTGGATGCTGCTGTGTTGCTTCATTGGGCCTGCAGGGCTGCCCACGGGCGCTTGCCGTACAGTGGCAGCGGGAGGACGTTGGTGGCAGTGCTGACCTCTGACTGAAGCGCAGAAGCAAGTTCAGCATAGACGATGGGGTCGTGATCAGCTCTGGGATGAGCTCTGCATTTGTACGAGCTGGACACTTGAGTGAGTGGATGCTTGGTTGGTGGTTGCTGCTTGGGCAGTTTCCCACTTGCAGGCTGATGAATCTGCTGTGCATCAGTTGGGATGGTTGAGCTGGGGTTTGTTCAGCATCTACAGGGGCTTGTCAGTATCCAGGGGTCTTGCAAGCTGCGCATATGGCTTGCTGGGTGGTTGATGTGTTGTGCTGTGCTTGTTGTATGTCTACAGCAGTGATTGTACCAAGAGTCTGAGGGTTGATGCACAGGCATGGTGTTGGCGGCTGCCGGCGAGCCATTTGTACAACACAGGCAGTGTTCTGGCAGCATATTTTTACATCTCATGCCGGGCAAAGTAAAGTATTTGAGCAGCTGCGATTGGGTATGGTCTGAAGTGGAGTGGTGCCACCAGCATGGGGTGTGCATGGTTGATGATACATCTGCCATGCTGTACTACTATTACTTGACAGGGACTGCCTTGTACACTACCCTACATAGTTTGTGTTTGAATGCAGCTACGCTGGTGCTGCAGTCGTGTTCGTTTGCTTTGTGCCAGTCGATGTTGTGTTCAGTTCTGTCACATCCGTGTGACCAACAGCATCTGAGCTTCAAGCAACAAGTTGTTGGGCTGAGACGTGGAGGTTACTTGGGCACTCGGTGCATGTGTACAAGGACTATAGAGTTGACTTGAGGGATACGCTGTGTAAGCATTGGCATGTGCTTGGCATTATTGTACCGATCAAACTCGAATGCACCTGCTTTGCAAGCTGCCTGAGCAGGCATGCACGCCACTGGTTGCTTCTGCAGCTGGCGCGCAAGCCACTTCTTGCTGTCAGCATCATCTTATGCATATTGAGCACGACAAGACTGGACATATAGTCGTTGTCGACGTATCTTATTGCGACACTGTTGTCATACAGCAGGGGCAGTTGCAACCTGTGTCTTCATCTTCATGCACTGCAGTGACTGCAGCAAGCAAGCAGCGAATCAGGCAGTAGTTTGGAACGATCAGAGGAGTGATGGGAAAGCAAGACACGGCAAGGCACGCTCGACTGTTGCATGCACGCGACGTGAAAGTTGCAAGCTACCACGGCGCTCACGCAGTGAACGCCGGGCGACGGGTCAGGCGAAGGTCGGTGCAGATTCTTGCCGAGGCGTCATACTCGGCCATATAAGCCACGCGAAGCGTCACAAACAGACATCAAAGCACCGCCAAAGTCTTCTGCTGCTCGACCACGTAGTCCTGAACTCTCTGATTTGCCGCTTTCAAGGTAGCAACCCGTTACAATCATGGCAGCCAAGAAGTGTGCACACTTCAAAGCAACGATGTGCATTGCAGCAATGGTCCTGTGCACCCTCCCATTGATGTCAGCAGCTGCAGCAACGGAAGCAGGTGCGACCTTGATAGCAGCATACTTGAGCCATCACCATTGGTTGCAGTTACTGTACCCTGTTGGCAACATTGCAGGCAGCACATGCACTTCACACAAGAACTAACAACATCTCCCCTGATGTCTTCCCGTCACAGGTGTTACAAGCTTTGCTCGGACACTGCAAGGCGCAACCAGCACCCAAGCTGCACAGCAGCTCTCAGGGCGCTCTGCAGAGTTGTACAACGAAATCATGCGCGCCCGCGCCTCCCGTGGCCTCCCCAGTATCCCCATGTGCAGCCACCTCAATTACGTTGCTGCCCTCAAGGTGTCAGACATGCAGGCCAACCCCCCCAGCGGCAGCTGCAACATGCACAGCTGGTCCCAGTCTCCCCGTTGGTCTGGCTGCTGCTACACGAGCAACCACGCACAGGCCAGCTGCATGTGGAACAAGCCCAGGGAGCTCTCTGGCTACAGGGGCAATGGATATGAGATCGCTCACGGTGCTTGGGGAGCAAATGTTACACCCCGTGGAGCTGCCCAGGGATGGATGGGTAGCTCTGGCCATAGGGATGTGATGCTGAATGGCGGCATGTGGGGGCAGCGATGGGGGGCTGTTGGTGTTGCGATCAGTGACAACTATGCTGTGGCCTGGTTTGGCAGGGAGTCATGCTGAGCTTGTGGGTACAGGCACATGCTTTTGGCTGCCAGCTTGCTGCCAAGCCATGCTGTTTGCAGTGCATGTCCTTCAATGAATTTGACTCTGTGACCTGGTGACAGGGACTGTGTGTATCTATCTGCAGTCACTGCATCCATGCACTGTACTGTACTACAGTGTAGTACAGGACAGTGATTTGGAACGACTCGTGCAGGCTGCAGGGTGCATAGGACGCTGTGTTCTGCCACACCATGGTTTGTGTGATAATGGTATATGTGATAACACCGTGCTTGACATTGACGTCAGATTTTGTTCATTTATCCACACAGAGTGCGGCAGTCTGTGGTCATTTCCCCCCTCCAACGTCTTTGTCGAGTTCACCTTCCGAAGGCCAATGGTGTGCTCTAGGCTCACTGAGCCACAGTGGCCGGGCCGTAGTTGGTTGTTGCAGTGTCTGGGTATGCCATCTGACAGCTGTAATAGTGAGTTGTCACAGCAAATGGCTTGCTGGTAACATGGCGCAGGAGGGGCTCAATATGCTGTTGTATTGCTGTAGCGCCAGCTGAGTTACAAAGTTGCAGCTGTTGTGCTGTTCCTTCTCTTTGTACCATTTGTAATAGTGTTGAACTGCGGTGTTTTGGGGAATTGTTCTAGGTGAGCCAGCCCGGCAAAGTGCACCCAATCCAACTTGACATTACTATGTTGTGGTCCACACACCTTCATGTTGCCACTGCAAGACGATACACCGGATGCAGAGCCCAAAGAAAGCTAAGGTGCACGCGAATGAAATGGCTGAGTGGACTGAAAGCTGCCACCGCACCATTGGTCGACTTAAAAGTGCCACGTGTCATCGAAACGTCGACCGGAATTCCGGAATACGGCTGCCTGCCAGCGCTGCGAGCTATTTAAAGGCACTCATCAACACAACAGAGCAACACCGCAGCACTAACTATTCGCCGTGTGCGTTCATCATCAAACCCCAATCTCGCTCCTGCCGACCGCGCCCGTTGCTTCACACCGACAACTCAAAATGCCTGCCAAGGGGCCTGCACGCGTTCAAGCTGTCATGTGCATGCTTGCGATCTGTCTCTACAGCCTCCCCTGGATGTCAGCAGCGCAGAAGGACGTGCCTAACACCGGTATGTTGCCCAGCCTGCACCCTCGCTGAATCGTGGCGCCGTGTCAAACAGCGCCCGCAAACCACACCATCCCACTCGTGCTGTCTGTGGTTGCAGTTGCTCGGAGGTATTTCCGTGACAAGGTCTCAGGTGCAGGTACGCTGCTGTGCAAAGGATCATGGTGCCTGGCCACGAAACCCCATGGGAGCGCCCCCATCCCTGTCGAATCGACCAAGCCCGCCCAAGAGAGCACACACATGCATGCATGCACGCACGCACACGCGCGCGTGCATGCACACACTGATGATAAGAGCTGTCCAGTATCGCACTCTCTGCTGCTGCAGATAAATGGGCAGTACTCAAGGCAACAGACAAGGAGGCCGCTGCCAAGATGTTTCCAGACTGGGTCAAGGATCGCCACGAAATCCTGAAGGCTGGTGTTGAGCCACTGGTGGCACCATTTGAAGGCGCAGGGAGCTTCCCAGAGCTGTACAACGAGATAATGCGCGCCCGCACCTCCCGTGGCCTCTCCAGCATCCCCATTTGCAGCCACCTCAACACCGTCGCAGCTGCACATGTGGCTGACCTTCAGGCCAACCCTCCCAGCAGCCCATGCAACATGCACAGCTGGTCTCAGGCCACAAAGTGGACTGGCTGCTGCTACACCCCCGATCATGCCCAAGCCAGTTGCATGTGGAACAAGCCCCGTGAGCTGTCAGGATACAGGGGTAACGGCTTTGAGGTTTCTCATCGTAAGACCGGAGGGGCCACACCACAGAGTGCTGTCGAGGGTTGGTTGGGCAGCAAGCAACACAGTGATGTCATGCTGAATGCTGGCAAGTGGTCCCAGGCCTGGGGTGCTGTTGGTGTTGCTGTTAGTGGCGACTATGCCGTGGCCTGGTTTGGGAGGGAGTCCTGCTGAGGTTTCACTCATCACACCACATCAAATGTGGTTGGGTACCTGCTACTTTCTCCTGAAGGTGCTTTGACAAATTTGAGTCTGCTGTTGAAAAGGCCTGACCTGCCAGGCCTGGGCTGGGTTGAATTTGACATGATACTATGTGATGCCATGTGTGCCATGTGTCACAAAACATATGCCTTCAAGGCATAAGGTGAATCCATGCTAGCAAGTGCTGGCAGTACAACTGCATTTATGAGGTGCACGCTTGAGTTTGACCCTATTTTGTCAGCCACTATGCGGTATCATCATTTCATGACCGCTGGGACAACAGTCCAGCTGTTGTCAGCCCTTTGCAAGCAGCCACAACGTGAGAGCATCATGCAGCCAGCCTTTCCCATCATGCCAGCAGTGCCAGACTGTACCCCCAATGAAGTTGCAGTTTCTGTCACATGGCCAAGATGATTCGAGGACAGTCTGTCCTTTGGACCGTTTGGAACGGTTCCAAACCTAGTTGCTTGCAGGCAGTGCATGCATGAATGCGTTTACTGCACTGCAGTCACGGTGGCACGGTACTGTGGAGCCAGAGCAGCCTGGGATGCAAAGAATCGACGCTGCCATAACCTGTTCTGCTATCATGCATGTCTGGAACGTCGTGCACTTCTTTTGGGATTTACGACAACCGCACCATGCGGCGGGCAGCACAATGTTTAGTGCATGATGCAACACGCCTTTCACATGAAGTGCACTGCATGCGCGTTGACATGTTCTTGTTGTTGCCTCAGACAACCAGTCACAGGCCATCGGATCTGTTGCAACGTCAATTGACGGGGTGCATGCATGTGTACTAATCCTTTCAAGTATGCACGCCTTGTATTTGCGGTGCAGCTGTTGCCTGGGGGCCCATACCGGCAGTGCTATGTCAGTGAAAGCAGGGCATGCGTGGTTACCCAAGCCCCTTGTGTGCACACATGGGTGCATGTAGGGCCGGATGTATGCGCAAAGTATGTGCAACATTATGTATAAAGTTGTGCAATTCTAAAGTTGTATATTAAAGAGTTGTGTATTTATACATGCGTACGTACAACATGATGTGTGACACTGATATGAGCATCAGATCTTTGTATTCACTGCTACTAGTACAGGTAGTACTAGCGCTAGTAAATGTGCTGGTAGGAAACAGCCTGAGTCACAATGTCATCACGGAAAATGACCGTCATTCGTGACATCATGACTGGCAGATAACAGTGTTCAGGCACATCCAGCAGCGCTGCGACATACAGTGTGATTGGCTCTGCTGCCTGTTGCACACACAGCCTGAAGACGTCCCGTGGTGACCCTGATAGTTGTTGTGTACCTTGCTTCCAAAGGAGCAACCACCATGGTGGCCACCAACCAACCCCGCAATGTTAACGTTGCTGCCAACAGGCTAGATAGGCTGGTGCAAGTGTGGCCAACATGCATCACATCGAGCAGCCACACCTTGCACATGACCGGTCAGCACATGAATGGCCCTTCCTCATACAGGCACAGTGAAGCAGTCAAAGCACATGACCACATCGCTCTAGTAGAAGTGCACCTACAGAGGTGCACCAGCAAGCAGCAGCTGCATTGCGCAGGTGGCGCAATCTGGTCATGCCTGAACAGCCAAACAGAAAAACATGACTCGTGGCCTGCAGCCAAGCCATGCATGCCAACGAGACATGCCCACTGATCATGCTGATTGGCTCAGCACAAGAGCGCAGCTCAAGAAGAGCTTGCAAGGACGAGTCACCGCAGCAAACATCGGATCAGCTGTCAAACCGCCCACAAATCAGCTGTCCTCACCAACTATATCATGCGAATCAGCAGGATGCTGTACAGAAGCACGTGTCACACGCCAGGTGGCTTCAGGCCAAGTTGGGGTGCACAGAGAGGCAGCACGACGGCTGCTGCTGGCGCGTCCATCAGACACAGCTGCAATGCTGTCATATGGTGTGCCTTGACAGCATTCTCACAGCCAACACTCTGGTAGTCCTCACAACCAACCTGTGTGGACTTGAGATGCAGCACCTGCTGCCTCTCACACGCGTCATCGCCCCACCAGGCTATCGGGACAGGCCTAGAAGGCTCAATATGCCTGAACAGTGACTGTACCCTTCTGCTTGCGCGCAGCTTCCTGTTGCGCTCAACAGCCATGTGCTAGCGGCAGGAACTGGTACTAGCAACATCACTTCATCCAAAAAGCATTCTGCACTGATCGCAACAGCCACCGCTGCTGAAGCACACCACTGGTGCTTGTATGTGGCTGCACGTGAGGGTGGATGGCTCAGTGGCTTTCAGGGGTACAGCAGGTCGGTTGCTGCTGCTGCAAGCGCTCCATGCAGTGTGCACTTTGCGCTGCATCACTGGTTGCTGCTGCCGCTGCTGCTGCTGCTGCTGGGCTGCTCTGCCAACGCCTGAAACAAAGACACAGCAGCACATGATCTGCGCCAATGAGGTTGTGTGCGCTACTTTGAGATGAAGAAGTGGCCAGGGGTGCCAATCAGTCCACAACCACCAGCATCATGCATGCACTTGCACCACGGGTTGTTTACACACACTCAGCATACCGCTGCTGTGCAGATCCCCCATGCAGCCCAAGGGTTGGTTCACAGAGTAATCCACAACCCAGCAGCTTTTGCCTTAACCCTCGAATGCACTCACCCGTTGCTCTGCCTTGTGTTTCTGGATGTACCATGTGGCCCTGAAGGCCTCCACACCAAAGTACAGAGTGCTCAGCACCAGCACACCCACTGTAGCTTGATGGAGCTTGTCCATCACGCGGCTAGCAGTAGGTCCCACCATGGCTGCGGGATTGAATGTATCGGGGCTGCCAAAGCAGAGACAGAGAGAAGGGTTGAATGTCTGGCTTGTGGTCACAACAGCAGCAAAGTGGCCAAAGGTTGGAGGAAGGACACTGGTGCAGAATGACAGAAGTGGATAATGATCCAAGTTCATACGGCAAATGAACCATAACTTCTGGTCCTGGTGTCGGTGACGAAGCGGTTACTAATTTTCATGGATCCGCACAACCATGGATGTTTGAGGAAGCCTCCTGAGCGCCAATTCGCCCCAGCCATGATTTCCTCGTGTAAAACAAAGTACTTATTCGCCAGGGGACCGTCGCTGCTCCCACCTGCCAGATCACACCCTCACGTGCTGTCCGGTGTGCCGAGAGGGCGTAAGTCGTGCAGGAAGAGGGGCCACGCTCCTTGTCGAGTCCAACACAACCCTGCAAGCTAGCCACCGTTAAATCAGCTCGCACAAGGCTTGAGTTGCCCACATCCTGCTCCTGTTTCTGAGACAGCAGTTGTGCAGCTTCTGTTTGAGACACCACCAAGACAACTAGCCTGCTTGCCCTTCGAAGACATCGCACAGCCCACAGACAGATGACTCAAACATCACAGCTTCCAGGCAGATCAAATGGCCAACAACAAAATGGACCCATTGTTGTGGCTCTGGGTGACCCAGTCATGGATGTGCTGTTTGAACTGGAGCATGCCGTGCTGGCCAGCATAGCACAGAAACCTGGAGGCTGCATACCCATCACGCATGAAGAGCATTTGCGCCTCACAGCCATAGCAGCAGAACACTGTGACCCTGTTCGGTGAGTACAATCAGGTTCCTATGGCAGCAGCAGCAGCAGTGGAGTCTGGGGGCTCCCTCCACATGCTGCGGGATGAGCTTGACTGCAAGACAGCATGCCTCCTGTGTTATATTACGAGACCCCAGCCTCTCAGCAACACCACAGTGCTTGCACCAGGAGCAGTGCTGCTACCGTCAGAGCCAGCGGCTGTCATAGGAGCATCGCACTGCACACTACGGTGCTGCAGCCTCTGCCAAGCGGCTTGATGTGCGCCGCCCTGCGCCAGAGCAGCGCATGACCCACCTAGCGACAATATCCTGCAGGTGCAGCAGCCTCTTATGTTCACTGCCCCTACCCTTGCTTATGCAGGATTCCTGGCGGCAGCGCAGCCAATGTGATGAAGGGCCTGTCCAATCTGTCAGGTGGCCGGGTGTGCTGCAAGTTTATGGGCATGGTGGGCACAGACAGCACTGCAGAGGCTTACAAGCACAAGATGGAGCAGCAAGGGGTACAGCCAGTGCTGCTGGTGAGTGTATTGACGCATCACACAAGTAGCTGGATGCAGCTGTTGTGAACGGCATTTACGGATCTATGTCTAAGTCCACAACACTAAAAATTCTGCTGGCGTTTGACACCATCAGTTTTCATCAACACACAAGATCGAGCAGAAGGGGTGTGTAACATGATGAGCCTTGCAAGGGGTCAACTTGGACTCCCTCCTACCCTTGTGTCACTGCCTGTCTGTCCACCAGGTGACCTCCTCGGGCCCCACCGCCACCTGCATGTGCATGCTAAAACAGTAGTGCTGGTGTTTAACACCACCAGTTTTCATACACACAAGATGGAGCAGAAGGGGTGCGTATCAAGCAACACAACACAGAATGGCATTCAAAGATTTACACTGCCTGTGTGTCCTGCAGGAGACCTCCTCAGGCCCCACCGCCACCTGCATGTGCTTCGTGACCCCAGATGGCCAGCGCACCATGCGCACGTGCCTGGGCGCCTCAGCACACCTCACCTCAGCAGAGCAGCTGCCTGCAGGGTGGTGCAGCGGGGCTGTGCTGCTGCACTGCGAGGGCTACTGCCTGTACAGGCCGCAGCTGGCGCGTGAGGCCATGAGCATGGCGAAGCAGGCGGGCGCGCTGGTGTCCCTTGACCTAGCCAGCTTTGAGTGTGTGCAGAACTGCAGCAGGTGAGGCGGGTTCGCGGCAACGGGTTCGAGGCAGCGGATTCAAGGCAGCAGAGCAAACTGCTGGTGGTGTGTGGTGTCACGGTCGAGAGTTCGGTTGGCAAGCAGCGGTGCCTTGCGGTGGGAAAGGCGGAAGAGTGACACTACAGGCGTCAGATTCAACACTGGGTGCTGCATGCTGGCTTTATGCATGGTGGGCCGGAGATGAATGGGTGCACAGGCTGCGGGGAGGTCGAGCACTGTCACGCTGCCACCCATAGTGCTGCCGCTGCCCCTGCGCTGCTGCTCAAAGCTGCTGTGTGCGTCTGCAACCCCCAAGTGCTGTCACCGCTTGCTGCTGCGTGCTGTAGTACTCTAATGGAGCTGCTGCGTGGCGGCCTGATCGACCTGGTGTTTGCCAATGAGGATGAGGCAGCTGCCCTGCTAGAGGTGGTGGCACCAGGAAGCAGCACAGCAGCAGGTGAGGCAACATGTGCACGCAAGGGTCTTGGGGGTGGGGGTAGATTCAATCTGCTCACAATAGGCTGGCTGCTGGCTGTATCTTGCAGCTTGAGCTTTGTACTCAGAGTTTTTAGATGAGATCTGTGCCTGAGCGCTCACAGGAATTGCCATGGCATGTGTTTGCTGCAGGGACAGCAGCAGAGGACAAGGTGGAGGCAGCCCAGAAATTTGTGCTGCAGTACGCGCAGGTCTGCGTGGTCAGCCTGGGTGCCAGGGGCTGTCTGGCACGGCACAGAGACGGCACAGTGGGCCGTGCTCCTGCTGGTGGTGTCAAGGTGGTTGACACGATTGGTGCTGGTGACAACTTCTCTTCTGGCTTCCTGTATGCACACCTCATGGGCTGCAGCCTGCAGCAGTGTGCTGCAGTTGGGTGTCAAGCAGGCAGCGAGGCAGTCAAAGTGAAGGGCTCTATCCTGAGCGAGGCTGCGTGGCAAGGCTTGCGAGCCAGGGTGGACGAGCTTATGGCAGGAGCAGCGCAGCCCCTGCCAGCGTCTGGTGCAGCAGCTGTCCAGCACGTACAGGAGCAGCAGCAGCAAGTCGGGAAGGTGGATGCATGTGTGCTCACGGCAGCGTGAGTGGTTTGCTGTGTAAATGCACAACCGTGTGCCACTTGTTGTTGAAGGATCAGCAGCCGCGCTTTGTTGCGTCCTGGCTCTGCCGATGTCCTTGACCCTCCTCGGCAGCACAGGGAGGCACAGCAAGGTCGCAATCGCGACACAGCCAATGCCTAGGAGTCTGCCGTTGCCAACAGCAGCAGTTATTAGTCAAACATCCGGGACCTGCGATACAGCTGAGCTCGATGCAGCAACTCTGAGCAGTGCTCAGCCCATCAACGAAGCATGAGTCAAAGTTACTGTGACACACTCCCGGTGGAAAAGTCGTGCTGTTTCGGCTACCCCAGCACAACATGGCAGTGAAGCAGTCCAGGGCCTATGATGCCCTGTTTGGTACGCAAGGAAGCTGCCAGGCCAGAAGATGAATCCCTCTTGCACAACTCAAGCCTCCGTTCTAGCTGACTGCTTCAAATCTCGTGTGTGCTTTGTGCAGACACAACCTACACTGTGTCAGGCGCGCGAGACCACTACAAGCAGCAGGGACAGGCAGGCTTTGTCCTGCAGCAGGTGCCAGACCATGATAACTTCTTCTCAGAGCTCAAACACTATCCCAAGTCCACATTTAGGTGAAGCCTCTCGCCTATGCACTACAGCAGCGCCTCGGGCATCAACAACACAGATAGGCTCACAGCAACGCTGTTGTGACTTTCTGCTCACAGGGTGAAGGCAAATGCACAGCTGCCGGCCACAGTGGATAGGGCTTTCCACCCTCATCAGCACATACCGCAGCTGCTGAAGTGGCAGAGCAGTCCGCAGCAGATAAATGGGCCGCAGCTGTTCAAGTTCTTCAGGCGTCCGCTGCTGCCAGCAGGGGTGAGCCTTACACTGCCACTGCGGCTGGCGCAGCAGCAGCCAGTGCCACAGCCACCCCCTCCTCCACCTGAGCCAAAAATCAAAGATGCAGGCAAGTGACGCTGGCGCCAGCCGCAATCGGACTGCAACGCAGGAGGGGCGGCTGTGCCTCACACACCACATGCACTAGGAGAGCATGGTGTACTGTCGCCAATCAGCAACTGGCAACAGCTGCCATGCCAGCAGCAAACAAGCACATCAGACACGCAGCACAGCACTGAGGCACTTGCTGGTATGCGCAATGTTCAAACACCTGCTGCCCTGTGTCCTCGTGCTGATTGGCGAACCCCCTTCAAACCAACACAATGCAGGCACTCAGTCTGACTACAGAGAGAGTGAGGCACAGACACTCCCCTGGTCACCCGACTGGGTCATGCCCACCAATCCAGCGGTGCTGGCCAAGCAGGCAGCGCTATGCGCAAAGTTCAACATTGCTGGGCCTGAGGTGCTGCAGCTGGCACACCTGACCTTTGGCAACGGCTTACCAGGTGCGCACGGCAGCAGCAGCAGCAGCAGCTGTAGGAGTCTGCCCCAACTATTGAGTGTCCACCAGCGCAGCAAAAGATTGTCACCCTGCTGCGCACAGTTTCACTATGCATGAATGCGTGCTGGGATGGGAAGGGTATGCTGTGCGGGGTGCTCCCGGATGATGTGCTGGCATGCGGCCCTCTTCCTGCACAGGTGGCCTGCAGGAGGTCCGGCGGCTGGAGAAGCTGCGTGCCAAGCGTGCCTTTGAGGCCACACTGCCGCCCATCGATGACGTTGAGCGGCTGCCTGAGCGCCAGGCTATGATTGAAGCGTGGGAGGTGCAGGAGTGGATCGAGAGGGAGGAGGAGATCAAGGGGGTGCAGGAGGAGCGCCTGGCACTGCTGGCACAGGCTTTGCAGGTGGGCGGCCAGGGGTGCGGCAAGCGGCCTTTGGATAGGAAATCAAGACGTTTTGGTCCCAGGAAGCATTTGTCTGTTGCAAAAGTTACCCCTTCAAGGAGCCGTCGCGAGTCTAGAGTGTGCTGGCCTGCGCCTGGCGTCATGGCGCCTGGTGTTATGCATGTGTTGGGTCTCAGCGTGGTTGTGGGATAAGCAGTTGCACCTGGCATGCGCTGGCACAGCACAGCATTCTCATGCATCAGGCTTGGCTGCAGGACATGCTATGAGAGCAACATGCCGCGCTGTGTATGCGCCCAAGCAGAAGCAGCATGGGTGCCTGCGAGTGTTGTGTTCCGCACCGGATGTTGTCCACAGGCGGTCCCTGTTGCCGTCTGCTTTCATGTGTCTGCGCCCTGCGCAGGTGCGGGAGGAGGAGATTGAAGCAGAGAACAGGGAGCGGGTGCAGAAGCGCAGCGCAGCCATGCTGGCCTCAAAAGCCAACAAGTTTGCGTCCATTCACACAGAGCGCCTCAAGACATTCAGGCAGCTGGCGACGGCAAAGGTGTGTGGCCGCACTGGCAGTTGTGGATTTTGATCCAGCGCATCACGCATATGCGCTTGCAATGCTGCGGGGCACCTACACCAGTCTTATTTGCTTCTGACAGTCACACACACATGACAATATGGTCATTGGCCTTTGGCAGTCGTGCCCCAGCACCGGCCACCGGTGGTAGTTGATGCGGCTGCATGCCATCCCATACTTTTGCTGATGCAGTTGATGTGTGGAAGGGGACCCTGAGCATGTGACCATTGCTGAACAGCCATCATAATGCCATTATAATTAGTGCTGACAGCGCTGTCAGCACTGTGCAACATGATCACTGACACATTGCGCTGCTCCCTTTGCGTTCATGCGCCTTGCAGGACAAGGTCACAGGCACTCTGGATCGCAGGGGTAAGAGCACCATCATCCAGCAGTACGCAGACTACGGCTCAGCGCTGTATGCGCCTCCGCAGCGCGAGGGACACTTCCCAGACGTCATCCCTGCAGGAGCAGCCACTGCAGGCCAGCTGTCGCACACGTCTGGCAGCAGCAGGAACCCCAACAAGCAGCTGCACCCAGCCATGTTTGCCCCCAGCAGCATCGCAGGACTCAGCGAGCTTGAGGCCAGCCTGCCCAAGAACGCCCTCAAGCTCACAGGTCAGCAGAAGCCTGCAGTGCAGCCGCACAAGCTAACGTACAAGCAGCGGACGGAGATCGCCGTGCATCAGGATGTGGAGACGATTCACGACCTGCTGCAGGCAGCCAAGGCCGCTACGGGTACCAGAGGCATCGGCAAGGTGTGGCCGTGCCCGCTGGATGACGGGCCGGCCTCGGCAGCTGCGCTGGCAGCGGCGGCAGCGGCGGCGACGGCAGAGGGCTATGGCAGCAGCAGCAGGCACGGGATGCGCAGCGCTGGGGGCAAGAGCGGCATCGGCAGCCTGGCGGCAGCAGCGGCTGCTGCTGCGGCAGCGACTGGCGGAGCTGCTCGGCCTGCGCAGTCAGCGAGGTCAGCTGCAGCAAGAGCAGGTGCGCGGAGGGTGTTGTTGGGCAGCTGCGGGATGCGATGGTGGCCTTTGCCATGGGTGGAACCCTGTACCACCTGCCAAGCTGTCATACAGAGTGGCAGGAAAACAGTATGTCAGTGCCACCTGAATGAGCCCATCATGTGCACGCTGTTGCTATCTTGGTCGGCCTGTCAGTGAGCCCATCATGTGCACGCTGTTGCTATCTTGGTCGGCCTGTCAGTCAACAGTGGTGGCACTTTGCATCAGCATGATTGGCCACCATGCACCATGCACATGTGTGACACATGTGTGACACATGTGTGACACATGTGTGATGTGTGCATGAGTCAGTGTTGGAGCGCCTGCTTGCTCGCTTGCCTGGCGTGCAGGCTCAGCCAATGCTGCTGGCAGCCAAGCGCTCACTGAGGCCCCACCCCTGCCAGACCCTGACGGCACCCACGCAGCGCTGGTGCTGCTGCAGCGGCTCCTGCGTGGGCGTGCTGTGCAGAGCCAAATGTATGCCGGCAAGGAGTCGCGGCTGCAGCTGATTCGAGAGCTGCGGCTGGGGCTGGAAGGCACAGGGGGTGAGCTGGTGATACTACTATTTGGTATGGGCGCTGGCAAAGCATCAACCAGCTAGCTGAACCACTGCAATGAGTGCGTGATCATACAGGAAGACACTATTGTTGTTGCTGCTTTGGGCAAGTGCCAGCAGGACCATTGCTCACATCTGTGAGCATGCACTGTGATGTTATGGCAGCAAAAACGTGCCTGCAGGCGCAAGGGCTGTACGTCAACAAGCGCCGGCGGTCTGTTGTTGCATACTATCTGTACTGTCGTGTGCTGCTGTTGCTGCTCTGCAGGGGGTCAGCCGCGGCCCGAGGTGCGCGATGCGGGCACTCAGGAGCGGGATGCAGCCGCTGGTGCCGCGCTGTGCCGCCTTTGCTGCTTGCTGGCTTCAGACGACCACGAGGCCATTGCACAGGTGCTGGCAAGTGTGGCTGAGCACCGGGCAAAGCAGGCTCAGCAGCGGCGGCAACAGCAGCAGCAGGACTCTGTGTCAGAAGCGTCAGCAGCTGCAGTGGAGGTTGTGCAGCAGCAGCTGGAGCAGGTGCAGCTGGACGCGGGTGTTTCTGGTGTTGCGGCAGAGGCTGACAGTGACACGCAGCAGGAGGCAGCAGGGCAGCAGGAGTCTGTCAGTTGTTCTGCGAGTGAGGAGCAGATGGCAGGTAGTGACGCAGCAGCAGTGGCGGCGGAGGGTGAGCCTGAAGCCAAGGGTTCAGCAGGGGGAGGGGTGAACCAGGAGGCATCAACTGCATCCCAACCCATGGCAGAGGACGCGGTGTTGGGCGTGGTACAGGCGGAAACGAGCAGCAGCAGTCAGGCAGCAGCGGGTGGCAGCAGCACGGCTGCTGTAGAAGATGCTGAGGATGATGCAGCTGAGCACCCAGACAGTGGAGGGGCAGCTGCTGGTCAAGTGGATAGCACTGAGGTCTCACAGACGGATGGGGTTGGGGCAGCAGAGGATGCGGCACCCGAGCCCGCAAAGAGCTGATAGCATTGACTATGTGTGGCTACCTGTTTGGTCATTGATGATGCATCTGCAGGAACAACGCAGGCCATGGCGTGAAAGTACTGTCCTGCTGTGTTGTGCTGTGAACTTTGCTGATGGCGGTCTGAGGTTCGCTCAGCAAGTTGTTACAACGTTGGCTAACAACTCTCTTGATATTTTAGGACGCAAGGATCATCCCGAAAGCTTTTCAGTTAGAAGGTCAGTGCTATCAAACATCAGATCACCCTGCACAGATCACCCTTCCATTCTTGTGCAGATGGGCTGCCCTCTTCGGCATGCAGACAGTCAGGCTTTCCACTCGGAGGCAAAAACGCGTCCTCTTACGTCCATGGCACTGTGCAGTATGCCTGGTGCTGACCGCAGTGGCAGGGTTCTGTTGGCTTCAACTCAAGGCATCTGAAGGTCTGCCCTCTACCAATGAACAACAGCAGGCATATGCATGGGGTCACAATGATGAAACTGACGATAGCTTCAAGGTTGATGACTCGCTGGTGCAGCAGATTGTCCAGAAATGCATGCAGCAGCAGGATACGTTTATATGGTTGCAGTCCAGCACCATTCGGCACAAGCCCCAGCTAGCAGTCTCGGCAGACGGTCACCTGCATGTCAAGTCAGGGGAAAGAGCTTGTGGGCTCTTCCACATTCCTTTGGCAGCTAGCGACAGGAGCATAGGGCTGTGCACAGATGCTGCTCTGTACATTCAGCTGCTGGGTGGTTGGATCACACCCGCTGCAGAGACAGGCCTGAAACATGCTGAAGCATGTGGCCCGGGGAGCGCTGTCATGTTCTTGGAACCTCTGTACGACACATGGCTGAACTGGTTGGAGCAGCAGCAGCATGTGGTGGCAGTGTACGCCCCCAATTTTGAGCAGGTGTTTGGGTATGACAGGACTGCACACCAGCGCATGCGAGTGATCTTGTGCAAGGTGCACCTCTGCCAAGAACTCATGGATAAGTACCGCGAAGAGATACACAGCACTGCTACCATGATTTACACTGGTGAGTGACTGCCGCAAGCAGCTATGGCTTGGGTTTATCAGAGACACAGCAGTGTGCTGAGCAGTGCTCGCTGCCATTCTGCGCCATCCCTGCCATGCGCCAGGCCATGCAGTGCAAGCGCATCAAGAAGATGGAGGCCAACGCAACCCTGCGGCCAGGCAGCACGTGGCAGCATAGCAGCAGTGAACTTCTCGTCTTGGTGTCTTACTCTGCATACCTGCCAGGTCCCTCAAAAGCTTATTGCTGTTTGGGCTTTGTGTTGTTGTACTGTAAGTTGTTGCATGCTTGCTGCATTAGAGTGATAAGATGTTGACTAACCCTGCACCCATGTCCCAACCTCCTGCCACCTGCAGGTCACACATCTATTGACATACAAGCTGCGCGCCCGCAGCTTGCGCCCTCCTCAACTGCGGCTGTCAGCAGTATCAGGCGCCATCAAGCTATGACTCAGCAGTCAGCACAGCCAGCACAACAACCTGTAGCAGCAGCGGCACCAGAGGTTGTCAAGCTGGCAGCTGCTGTGCAGCCCCTGTCAGTGCTGCATGTGCGCGGCAAGTCGGGACTCAAGCACACAAAGCAGTTGCTGGACTGCTGGCTCCAGCATCCGGACTGGCCACAGTTGACTGTGATCGGGCCGATGCCAAACGAGCAGATCAGTGGGGCAGATGCTAGGAGGTACATGGCGGCAACGAATGTACGGGTGCCAAAGCCAGGAAAGCATCAGGGTGAGTGGGTGATGGCCATGGGGGGCTGGGGTCTTGGGTATTGCTGGGAGAGTGCTGGTTGGTCCGAGTGCAAGCGCACAGAGGCAGCTTGCAACAGCACCGCTTGCATACTTGGTACCTGCTGGCATCGTAGTCATCATGCCATGAGTCATGGTGAGTCATTTGAGCGCTTGAACCTCATGGCGTTTGTATGTGCGTAATTGGGCGCTGATGGGGTTTGTATGTGTGGTGTCCAAGCGCTGCATGGGTTTCAAGCTTGCCATTCAGCCACTAGGCACAGCCATGGCATACCTGGGTATGGAGATTGTGTCAGCGACGGCAGCCTCCTGCTGCGCAAGCCTGTGACCCCTGCCTGCCTTTTTTCCAAGGTCCCCAGGGGGGACGCACCCCCGACCGGCTGGCCACACACAATCCGACTGCCGGGTGCCGGAGGCAAAGCCTCACCGATGAGGGACGCCTAACACACCCTATGCCACCCTGCCTGCCTTTTTGTTTGTGCACAGGCCCCAACTGGCCAGAGTTTGACCCCCTGTCAGCTTGGGAGCTGTCAGAGCTGCTACTGTCCCATGCTGTGCACGTCATGCCCTCAGAACGTGAGGGCTTGGCCACAGCATAAATGAAGGCAGGGCGGCAGGTGACTTTTGTGTGTGCTGTAGCCGCAGGAACAGCATCTGCTGGGCGCAGGCTCCCTAGCCCATTTGTTTCAACTCCTGTGGTGCACTGCCACAGTGCTACCTTGCCAGTTGCTAAGAAAAAGGGACCCCCCTTACTCCCATCTCCTTGGTGACCAAGCAGTGTCCCTGTTTGCAGCTATTTGTACGATCGGACGCTTGCAATTGCTTCTGCATGCGCCTGTTCGCTATCCCATGAACTCTCACTGCGGTGCGGGTGGCGCACCTTTGTGCGGCGCCAACCCCCGCAACTGTCACAGCTTTTCAAACGTCGACCAGCAACCGTCACAGTCCTGCAACTGTCATCTATCAGCCGCTTTGCTGCTGGTGCTGCTGCTGCAGGTGCGGTGCTGGTGGTTCCTGACCACCCTCCCATGAGTGAGGTGGTGCGTGAGGGGTCAGGGGTCCTGCTGCGGCCACACCACACCTTCAGCCATGAAGATGCGCCTGTGCCTGTGCTGGGCAAGTATGCCAACATCAGCGCAAGCATGTCACCAGAGGTGTGTATACGCACAGGAAGCGCATCCAGCCAGTGAATCATCATCCAAATCCTCTATGTATGCGGGGGGGTGTCTCTGCCGCTGGTACACATGTGCAGTACAATAAAGATTGCCTCTTGCCAGTTGTCACATTGTGTGAGTATGGTTTGAAGGAGGGAACGGGGGGGGGGGGGGGGGGGGGCTGACTGGTGGATTGGGGGTGCGGCACATCAGTGTGCGTGCAAGCGCGTGTGCTGGTGGGTGGGTGGATGGAGAGCAAGTAGGCATGCAGCCCCGTGCTCACCAAGCCCTCCCTCCCTGCTGTTATTTTCTGCCACAGAGCATATGTGAAGGCATGGCGGAAGTCCTAGCCAGGAGCCGTGAGCAGCTGATAGAAATGGGCCGCAAGGCCAGGGCGCTGTTTGAGTCAGATAGGGCGTCATAGCAGTGCTCACGAAGCCCTCCCTCCCTCCTGTTACTTTGCTGTTACTTTGCTGCCGCAGAGCATATGTGAAGGCATGGCGGAAGTCCTAGCCAAGAGCCCTGAGCAGCTGATAGAAATGGGCCGCAAGGCCAGGGCTCTGTTTGAGTCAGATAGGACCGCGTTTGAGGAGAGCATGAGGGATGTGTTGGAAACATTGCGGGACCTAATAGAGGTGTCGCAGGCAGCTGCAGAGATGGACCGGTCTGAGGGCAGGGGGTGAGGTGGGTAGTGCCACGTAGATGCCACTGTTTTGACAGATGAGGTGCAACCAGCAGGTACATGTCATGATGACCAACCGTGATGTTGACAGGCTAGTGTCAAAACGTGCGTTCCGACACGCACATGGTGTCAAGCAGGTTGATGATGATGTGTGCTTCAGCCCCTGGCACTATTGCTTCTTGTTGCTGTTGTAGTAGTTGTAATAAGATCGCAGAGGCTGAAGCTGCCGTGTCTGTCAACGAAAAGAAGTAGTTGGAAAGGTTTGGGACAGCGGCTGCTTGACACGTGTGCAAGACCTGCACCTTTGGAGCCTGTGCTTTTTAGGCAGCAGTGCACTGCACGTGGACAGTCCATGGTGCTTGCTTCTGCGGCCAGTGCCCAGCATCACGCTGAGGGACAGTCTCACCTCTATGCTGTTGGACAGTGTTGTCCGTTTGATAGACTCTGGCTGTGTACGGTTGGCTTGTATTGTAAAGTACAGTACCACCATGTACAGTGTCGTAGAGGACCGTAACGTACTACCGAGTGACAAGAGGCAAGCATGACAGGGACAATTCACAGCAATCCCAACAGCCAGACACCCACAGAAAACCCCTTTTTGGTTTACCAAGGGGGGCGGACTCCCACCGGCTAACCACACACAGCGCAATCAGGCGAACCCACAGAGACACCTGCAGAGAGGGCGAACTTTTCTTCCAGGGTGCTGCTCTGCTCGATGTTCAACCTGGTGCAAAGCCACAACTCCATAGGTTACAGTAGACATAGACACACAACACCATTGCAGACACTGGAGGCTCCCAAAGGCTTCAATCGACACCACCACCACTGCTGCTGCTGGCAGGCGCATCGATCCACACACCCACAAAGTACTGCGCCTGCAGTCGCGTCACAACCGTACTCCCACGACATATTGCACCTGCTGGCTGTCTGCCCGCACTCTGCTGTTCGGTGTGCGCAGCACCTCCCATCCATATGCATGTGTGGCCTGTGTCAGCGAGTATCGCACCAGCAGCCGCCAGCCGCACTCGGCAAAGAACTGCACAGAGCCGCAGCAGGCCGCAAGGCAGCAGCAAAGCAGAGCAGCATAATTCAGAAGAGTGCAAATTGCAGTAGCGCAGTTCACAGGCAAAAGGGCTGAGACCCAAGGCAGCAGCAGAGCAGGGTAGGCACAGCACAATATAATGATTAGATGTGTGAGCAGCTGTCCGGTCATACTGACACTCACTAAGTGTAGTACATGTAGCCAGCCTCTAACCCCTATTAGGGAGCGACATGTATGGGCTGCAAGTGGCGACCACTGTGTGGCAGGCAGCTAGGTGATCACACCCTGCAGCCGAGTTGGCGGCCGATCAAATGGTCAAGGCAGCGCGCATGCTTCCAAGCACCCCCGTCTGTTGGTGTTGGACACTGAGCGCCACTGGTAGCTGACTTTGCCGTTCAAGTTCAAACATAGGAGGCAATGCTGACTGCTGTACCCAACATGACCAAACCATGCTTCTGAGCAAACACTGCACCGTTAGTAGCAGTGCAGAGACCTAGCACCCACACGACACGGCAGGGCAGTCAGCACAGAACTCACCTCCTCAACATTGTCAGGACAGCCCCACTTGAACTCCGACGTCAAGCTGATGTTCTGTGAGCCATCACCCGTTGCTTTGCTGCCACTAGCGGCAATCGCACCTAACTGTGCCCCGTTCGCACCCTTAGATTGCTGCTGCTGCTGCTGCTGGCTGCTAGCAGAGATCTCCCCAGACGGTATGGCCGCAGCAGCACTACCATCCCCACTGCTGCTGCTGCTGCTGTCATTGGCAGCCGCCCCGTTGGACTGCTGGCTGCTTGCAGCGGCTGCGGCAGCTGTTGCTTCTGCAGGACTGATGCCAAGAGCAGCGCTGCTGCTGTTATGGCCAGCGGCTGCCATAGGTGCCGTGCCGCCGCTGTTGCTGCCATTGCTGCCGCTGCCATTGCTGCCGTTCCTGTTGTTACCAGCATCAGCTGCCGCAGGGTCGTTGCTGCTGGTTTTGGCAGCAGTGCGCTCCTTGTGCAGAAGGCCGAGTCCCTCTGCTGTCATGAAGTTTGCGATGATGAAGCTGCCAGGGGCAGAGTTTGCTGCCGCCTCCTGTACATGCCGGAGGAGGTAGGTGGGTGAGGTGGGTGGGTGGGCTGGTGGGTGAGGTGGGTGGGATGAGCTGTTGTTGCTGCTTGCTTTGGCAGCGGTGCGCTCCTTGTGCAGCAGGCTGAGTCCCTCTGCTGTTATGAAATTTGCGATGATGAAGCTGCCGGGGGCACAATTTGCTGCGGCCTCCTGCAGATCACAGAGAGTGTGGGTGACTGAGTGGGTGGGTGGTGGTGGAACTACAAGCCACGTGCAGTACAGTCATCCGCACTACTAGCCGCCGTACCTTGAGCATGGGCGCGACTGAGTTTGGCTCCAGGTAGTAAAGCAGGCCCTCAGCAGACCACACCTACGCATACATGGGCAGGTAACAAGGCAACATCAATTTAAGCCTTGGGATGTTATGAATGTACTGGTGCTACAACTAATCCATATGGGGCTTCTGACATGCGCCCAGCAGTAGAACAGCAAGCCTGCAACTGTGGTGTCTGTAGCCCTGAAACCCTAAACCCTGAATGCGCACCTTACCTGCCAGCACCAGGTCAACTAGCAGCAGGCATGCAAGACAATGCATCGTAGTGCCCTTGCACCAAACATACACATGCTGTCTGTCAAGTTAGTCATGACTCATGCAGGCGTAGTGCATTCCCCCCATAGATTCAGTGCCAATCCGTGGCTGGCCTGCTGCCCGGCTGCCCCAAGAGGGTGAGTAACTACGCCTATGGAGAACCACTGGTGCCCAGAGGGGTGTGCATGTTTAGCATGCTAGACTAACCAGAGTTACCACACCCCCACCTGCCCTACAGCACTCACTGTGGGTTGGCTGGAGTCAAGGCCTGCCTCCTGAAGCTTCTGATTCAGCCAGGCCCCCCTCCCCCTTCCCCCGCCTCATGACCCCCCATCCAGGGAATCACCGGTGCAGACCAGTGGCGCATGATGCCTTGCCACATGCATGCATGCCAACCCTTCTCACCCTGAGGCAAACAAAGCTCCAACTGTTGCACCCTACTGCTGCTCCCGTAAGCACTGGCTGCCCTAAAAGCTTCAATACCCTATCGAGTGACTCACTGTAGGTTGGTTGGAGTCAAGGCCTGCTTCCTGAAGCTTCTGGATCCAGCCAGGCCTCTGCAGATCAGCAGAGGCACAACCCCACCGACAAACCCTCAACGGATGCGCACCAACCCCACTGCTGCTGTCACCTTGCTTGGAGGTGCTGACTACAGTGCCGTCCCTGCTGGCCGAGCTGCTGCTGCTGCTGCTGTTGTTGGGTTCAAAGCTGGCCCCAGCGTCTCTCAGAGCTGCCTGCTTTGCGGCCAGTACGTCTGCACGGTCCAGTTCAAACCAGCAGAGGGTTGGGGCAGCGGTAACCTCCAGGGGCGGGTGTCCATGCCAGCCCCTAGCATCACTACCTGCTTACTGGGCAAGACACACAACAACCAACACATAAGGCACAAACAGGTTGATGTGCATACTTGAAAGTTCAACGAGGGCCCCTATCTGACAGTGCTGTTGCTGTCACAACACCACTTGAAAGGCTCCCAGGAGCAGCACACACGCCTCAGGCTACTGTCTACTGTAGGCTACTGGACCCTACATGGTTGGAAACCCCCACACGACCTCCACCTGACTCCAGGATTGCCCCACCTTCCCCTAGGGTTGATTGCTGAACAACCCACCTGGCCACAGGGTTGCAGCAGCTGCTGCTGTATGGCTGGTTGTGATCATATCACCCTATGCCTACTGCACTCGGCAAGCCGCAGAACCAAACTGCCGCCCGACCCAACCACCCTCAAGATATTGTATGCCTCCCTTTCTCCTGCGTGGACCCCCTGACCAACCCACCTGGCCACAGGGTTGCAGCTGCTGCTGCTGTATGTGCTGCGCCACTGCTGCCAATACCTTTCCAGACCTGGGAGCAGGCTGCCCCGTGACCAGCAGTGTCGCCTCGTCAAAGAACACTGTACGCAACACCAGACGGGAGACCTGCCGGCCCTCATGATGCGGCACGGCCTGCTGCTGCTGCAGTAAGACTTGCTCCTGCAGTTGCTGTTGCTGCTGATGGGTGGGGTGTTGCTGCTGGGTGGTTTGCTGAGGGGGTGTGGGGTCTGGGGGTGCAGTAGAAGTGGCTGCAGCTTTGCTGAGGTCTCCATCCACTGACTTGTCAGCTGGATCGAACTTCTGGTGCCGTGCCATGGCCTTGGGCCCAGCCAACAGCTGTGCAAAGGGGTCAAAGAAGAGGGCGTCTGCTCGCAGGGACTCCATTGCACGAGCAGCTGCATACACGGACAAACACAAAACAGCGTGCCAGGTGAGAATGGTGGCAGGGGGAGGTATGGGGAGAGGTTGATTCCAGCAGATGCCTGTGGTGGGTTGCTTGTGCAAATGTATTCTTACTGAACCCAAAAGTGTGAGGAATGTAAGTGTATGTAGAAAGGATCCACCTGTGGTTGTATGCTGACAAGCTCGGGGTCAGAGCCGCTGACAGCTTGACCAACAGCACATGTCACTGATGCCTATTCGTCGCAGTGGATTGTCTGATGCATGCTCACCTGCAATGAGCCTTGAGCTGAACGACACCACTCCTGCACAATACATACATCGTCAAGGATCGAGCACTTTGCAGCTGCAGTCGTACTGCCAGGCTGGCTAGGTGATGACAGTGATGTGCCTCCCCTCACCATCAAGACCGTCGAAGTTCTTGCGGGCCCTGAACTTTCTCCATCTGCGGAACAGCAGGCTAGCAGCTGCGGTGACGCTAGCCCCCAACACACCAACACGTACAACTGCTGCTGCTGCCATATGGATCCAGCTCTCAATATAGGATGAGGGGAGGTCCCTGCAATCCCAGCAACAACATAGCATAAAGAGGAAGACTTTGGCATAGTTACTGCAGTTACTTTCATCAACAGTGACTGGGACCTAAGATCCGACAGATCAAGCACGGATAGAATCGCGCCTGATGCAATGCATCCTTCTGATGGGAGTCAAGCTTTATTCAAAGTCAACATTCACCGAGGCACGGGGCACTTCGTCGGGGTGATTGTCCTGCTGCTGCTGCTGTCTCGGAACCACCTTACAGTGTGCCAAACGTTAGTGATGTGAGACAAGAATGGCGTATGCTATGGCTGTCCTTATGTTGGTTTTGCTGGCCTGGACACAGCTCACAGACGCTGCAGCAGCAGCAGTTGCTGCTGTCCAGCCCACGTGTGACACTGGTGAGTGTCCACAGCAATGGTGATGCTCCGGTGTGCACCCACATATAATTGAGCTGTTCAGCTTGATTCAGTCTGGTACACTGTAATTAAGGTCCGCACGATTGAAGCATGCCCATGCCCGCTGTCTCCTTTTGGCATGCAGGGAGCAGCAGGATCCTGATGGCCAACCTGGACCACTTGCCAGCACAGTGCAAACCAGGCCATCAGCCAGTTGCAGCTGCAGTCCTGGAGTGCTTTGTCAGCAGCAGGGTGGTTGTACATGAGTGCAGAGTGGTACTGCTGCCCGGGCGGCCAAGCAGCAAGGCAGGGTTGGACTGCCGAGCTATGCTTGCCCGGGGAGTTTTGTCAGGTGAGCACGTGGCCTCGGCAGCTGCAACACCCAAGAACATATATTGCATGCAGCAATTGACCACACATACAACTTGCATATCACACAGATGCATACAAGCAGCCGTGTGTGCTCTTGCATGGTCTAATCGGAAGGGAAAGTCATCAACAAAACAAACATTCTATGCTTGTGTCGTCCTTGCACAGAGAGAGCGCAGTTGATGCATGCTGCTTGACGTGCTTGCTCTGCAGTCTCAAAGTTCACTGAAAATATATCGCACGCTGGTCTCTGTTTGTGTGCACACCACGCAGGGCCTGCCAATGCCACTCTCACAGGCGTACTAGACAGCAGCAAAGCCACCAGCATGCTGCAGGCGCCAGCAAGCCAGCAGCTTCTGCAAGGACTAGACCCAGCAAAGCTGCAGCAGCAGCTGGTGCAGGGCATGCAGCTGCTGTTTGGGCAAGTCACTGTCACAGCGTCCAGCAACACCACCAGCGGCAAAGGTGCTGCTGCACACACAGCCGCTGGGACATTGCAGCCCGGCGCAGATGGGCAGAAGTCAACGGGAGCTGCAACATCAGCAGGGTTGCGCAATAACACCTCAGCCTCTCAGCAGCAGAGCAGGAGGCATCACCCCAGGTTTCGACCCAACCACCACAAAGACCAACCCAGCAGCAACAGCACAACAGCGGTGCACAACGCTACAGCGGGCCACAGCAGTAAAAGCTCAAGCAGCGGTGGAGGCGCTGAAGCTGATCGCAGTGGCACCAGCACCCCAGCTGCAGCACAAGCGCCTGGTGCTGCTGGTACATCTCTCATAGGGCCCGGGGTAACAAAGGCCGCTGGCAACACCCCTGCAGCTGCAGGAGGAGGCAGCAACACCAGCACAACAAGCGCAGCAGCCGCCAACACTACAGGTCAGCATGCGCACGCCCCCAGCACAGCTGCGAGCCCCTCCACTGGGCGCAAGCTGCTGCAGGACCTGCGCAGCCTAACAGACGCAGCAGCAGTAGCACCAGCAGCTGCTCGTGCTGATGCTGGTGCACCAGACGACAGTTACGGGGACGATACAGCAGACAGCGCAGGAGAAGCCGAGTTGCAGGAAGAGGCAGCCGCTGCTGCTGCAACCACTGCGCCAAGCACACCGGCAGGAGCTGTGCTGTACCGCCAAGGCAGCAGCATCATCTTGCAGCCCAGTAACAGCTGTGGGTATCAATTCCTTGTCACGCGCAACCCCCGCCTGCTGCAGCCCGAGCCCAGCACAGCTGCAGGTGCTGGGGTTAGTGCCATGCAGCCGCGCAGCAGGCACAGCCGTGACAGGAGTTGGTGGGTGTCTGCGGGCGCACTGTTTGCGGGGGTGTCGGCCGTGCTGGCGTTGGTCATCTGCTACATGTCAACACAGCTCTGGCATCGCTACAGGGTAAGTGCAGGGTGCTTTCTGGGTAGAGGGACGACAGCCTGCTAGCAGGGAACATACCTTGCAGTAAAGACGTCCAACGAGTCAGAGGGAAGCAGGCTGCCTATTGGTGCCAGATGTAGCATCCACCTAATTAGGTGAATACAACCCCTCGTTGGTTTGATCCTGCTTCTTTTTCCTGGCTGCTTGGCTGAGTTTGCTTGCACCTGCTGCTGAGACTGCTACGGCTGCTGTTGCTGTGTGGTGGTGCATGTGCAGTCATATGAGGCATTGCCGTCAGAGCCTGCACCAACAGATGAGCAACAGCATCCTCAGCAGCAGGGCAGTCAGCACAGCAGTAGAGTGGAACCACCGCTGAGCACAGCATACCTAGGTCAGGCCCGTCGGCCTGAGATGAGTTTGGAGCTGCAGCAGACACACAGCAAAAGCCAGCCTGGCAGTGACTTTGACAATGTGTCATTGCAGGATCAGCAGCATCCTGCGTAGGGCTGGTGCTTGAGCAATGCTGCGAGAGGCAGGTTGTGTGGTGCATTATGTGTACCAACTAGGTGAGCTTTTGTCCGCTGCTGGTGGGCTTAATTCAATGTTGGTATTAGCATAATCCGATTATGTGACATGTCTCGGTAATCCGATCATGAGTGAGTAACAGCACATCATGCATGCTTTGGACAGGGCTGGTATCACCTCAATGACTGTGCAGCACAACAGTGAGTGTGATAACTCCCTTCTGTGGACGGTGCTTGATGCTCTTGATGAGCCAACCCTCTCGTTGGTCAGGGCCTGGCAGCTGCATCAATGCGCGGCTATTGGTCTGTTCACCCTGAAGGTGCTGTACAAGAGAACCAACACTCACGGTTCGAACCTCCAAGGTCAGCTGCGCATGCATCTTGTTGCTGCCAAAGTATGTACAGTAGGCTTCCTGCTCCTAGGCATGAAAGGGCAGCATCACTTCATGTGCATGCAAGGTGTTTGTAGCAGGCTGTCTTGTGCTCCATAGCGCATCATCGCAGCCTGCCTCTGTGGATGGCGTGTCGTTACGTTGGGCACCTTCTTGGCGTTTCAAGAATGCAACAGGCACCTACGGTGGGAGGGTCAAACACACGGCAGTACAGGCCATCCAGCGACCAGGAGATCCAAAATGTCGGACTGAAAGAATTCTTATAGTGCTTAAAAAACCGAAAATCAAGTTCGCCAGAGCCTGGAACAGCCTGTCGTGCTGCAGGTCACCAAGGGCCGCGGAGGAGTAACAGGCCGGCCGTTTCCTGGCACGCGGGCCATCTCAAACCTTAAATAGCCACAACTGCAGAACGCTGACAGCTTACTGGTGGTCACAGCACCTGCTTCGTTCTGACCTCACGCAATCAATTCAAACACTTTGCAGCGACAGCACGCTTTTGCCAGGTCCATACGCCAGCACCAACAAAAAACCTCCAATTGTAAGAGACAATCGGTCATCTTGGTTGCTGCAAAAAGCCTACAGGTAGGCTTGCTCTCCCTGCTTGTGGTTGCTCGCAAAGCACCCAACGTGGAAACGTTCAGCTCCTGTTTGCGGTTTCAGCAGACTTCTTTGCGTTCAAGTGCAATCCAGCACTGCCTGCAGTCAATCGAGTCAGCACCGTTTCACCGCCTTTTTCCTTCTGTTCGCAGGATGAACGTCCGGAACCTCATACTACTCGCACTTCTGGCTGGCCTGGTAACAGCAGGTGTGCTACATGCTCTGCAACGCTTGCATGCACCCAGTTGTGCTCCACTCATGCTCCCAGCTGTCCCTACCGTGCAGCAGCTGCTGAGTTGGTGGGCTTGTGAACCCAACAGCAGGTGCTAGGCCAATCAAGCTAACTCTCACCATTACTGACATGCATGTGATCAATATTGCCGCCTTCCTGCAGCCTTTGCAGATGCCCAGCTCTCCAAGGTCGATGGGGGTGAGTCGCTGGGCACAGATGGGTACTCAGAGCAGCACATACCAGACTTTGACAGAAGGCTCCTGAGTGAGTCCAGCATGTGCAGGCAGCTACACTCACTTCGGTTGGGCTATTGCATGCACCATGCCTGCTGTTGCATGTACCTCCACGCTGCAGCATACTGTTCCGCAGCCGCAGCCCACCAGCACATCACATACCGTAGACACAGCACTGCATGGCCCTTTTCTCCTGCTGCGCGTTCCAGGTGGCCACATTTCTGAGACTGTTCACTCTGCCTGAACACTCACCACCCTGCATGTTTGCGCCTCCCTGTGCAGGCAAGAGTGGCAACCAGCAGAGCGGCAACGAGGCTGGCCAGCGCGTCAACAAGGACTCTGGCCCTGACTCCTGGCAGTTCTGGGGACCCAACCGCCAGCTGCTGAACGATGCCAACAAGCCTGAGGCCGGCCAGAAGACCAACTACGGCCCTGACGGCTACCAGGCATGGAAGAAGCAGAACGAGGCCGGCCAGAAGACACAGGACTCTGGCCCTGACTCATGGCAGTTCTGGGCACCCAAGCAGAACGAGGCCGGCCAGCGCGTCAACAAGGACTCTGGCCCTGACTCCTGGCAGTTCTGGGGACCCAACAGGCAGCTGCTGAACGACGCCAACAAGCCTGAGGCCGGCCAGAAGACCAACTACGGCCCTGATGGCTACCAGGCATGGAAGAAGCAGAACGAGGCCGGCCAGAAGACCCAGGACTCCGGCCCCGACTCCTGGCAGTTCTGGGCACCCAAGCAGAACGAGGCTGGCCAGCGCGTCAACAAGGACTCTGGCCCCGACTCCTGGCAGTTCTGGGGACCCAACAGGCAGCTGCTGAACAACGAGCCAAAGGGTAAGCGTTCTGCACATCATCAAGTAACAGAGCATGTGTAGCAGCACAGTATGTTACCATCGTCGAACCCAAACTTTGTACAGTAACACATGCGAGATCTTCCCTGTCACTGGCTTCACTGGCCTGCAGGCGCAACATGCCCTCCACCAGCAGGTTGGACAGCTAAGCAGTAGATACCAGCATGCCCATTGCACTCCAGCCTGGCAGCGCATGCACAGTGTTTGCGCAAAGCAGGACCAGTGCACACACACTACAGGTTGACTGGGACCTGGGACATAACGCTACTGTACTGCAATGGCTTCAGGCATTGTGAGTGTTAAGAAACTCACACTCAGTGCACATCAGTAAAGCATGCATTGTCTGACTAAACCTGCTCATGTTGCTGCTGCTGCTGCGCCGCTGCACTTTGTTCCAGCAGACAAGCAGCCCCAGTCTGTTGACGAGTCTGGCAACAACTACTGGAGCGGCAGCGGAGGCCCTGACGGCTGGAGGGCATGGAGTGGCACTGACAGGATCCTCATGGAGGGTGAGTCATCAACCTGCGCCTCCTGCACATGCCTCCTGTCCTTGCTGCACTATGTACTGGGACAGCCAAACACGTGTTGCACACCATGATGCCTGTGGAGCAGTGAACGGCTATTTCCGAGTGCCGCGGTTGCAGCCCTGTTTTCACAGCTGTGCAATGGTACATACATGTCAGCATGACAGGCAGCATGGTGGGGTCGTGACAGCCGCTGTTTGCAACAATGATGATGCCTGCTAGCGCTCCAAGCAACTTGATTGTTATCGCTGGGCATCATCTACCAAGGACTGTCAGGAGCACAGCCTGTTGTAGCTACTGTCATTGCTGATCATAGGCTTGAATGCTGCCATGATGCAAACCACAGGTGGCGCCAAGCAGAACGAGGCCGGCCAGAAGACACAGGACTCCGGCCCTGACTCCTGGCAGTTCTGGGAACCCAAGCAGAACGAGGCCGGTCAGCGCGTCAACAAGGACTCTGGCCCTGACTCCTGGCAGTTCTGGGGACCCAACCGCCAGCTGCTGAACGACGCCAACAAGCCTGAGGCCGGCCAGAAGACCAACTACGGCCCCGACGGCTACCAGGCATGGAAGAAGCAGAACGAGGCCGGCCAGAAGACACAGGACTCCGGCCCTGACTCTTGGCAGTTCTGGGCACCCAAGCAGAACGAGGCCGGTCAGCGCGTCAACAAGGACTCTGGCCCTGACTCCTGGCAGTTCTGGGGACCCAACCGCCAGCTGCTGAACGACGCCAACAAGCCTGAGGCCGGCCAGAAGACCAACTACGGCCCCGACGGCTACCAGGCATGGAAGAAGCAGAACGAGGCCGGCCAGGCTGGCCCTGACTCTTGGCAGTTCTGGGGACCCAAGCAGAATGAGGCAGGCCAGAAGACCCAGGACTCTGGCCCTGACTCCTGGCAGTTCTGGGGACCCAACAGGCAGCTGTTGAGCACAGGTGTGTCCTTGCCCCATCTCATAGGGTGTACTTGCTGCATCTCAATGCACATAATCAGCTTTTTAGTATGCAGGCTTCAAGCGGCATCTCTGCCATGCCATGCCATGCCATGCCATGCCATGCCTTGCAGAAGTATGTGTATGCATCGTCACAGGGTTCTGACTGCCAGAAAGATTGTATCGGTTGTCGTAAAGCTTGGTGTCTTACACACCACACATTTAACCAATCACGCAACCACTCACATGCATCTCAAAGCAGTCATGGACTATGTAAATGAAAGCTGGGCGCTGCTGCGCGCTTTAGTGAAGGGCGATGTGTGTAGTAGCGCGTAGTCACCCTTCCAAGCTGCCTTTTTTATTTCATACTGTGCCTACCTGCAGCACAACTATTCACCTGCTGATGCCACATGGTGTGCTGCACTTTCCCTAATCTGGAAGTGGACTATTGAGCCAAGTGTTCCAACCCAAACCTGCTGCTTCCTCTTGCAACCTGCAGGCACCATGGGACGCCCTACTCCCCAGAAGTCTGTCAACGAGGCTGGCCAGCGCGTCAACAAGGACTCCGGCCCCGACTCCTGGCAGTTCTGGGGACCCAACCGCCAGCTGCTGAACGATGCCAACAAGCCTGAGGCTGGCCAGAAGACCAACTACGGTCCCGACGGCTACCAGGCATGGAAGAAGCAGAACGAGGCCGGCCAGAAGACACAGGACTCCGGCCCCGACTCCTGGCAGTTCTGGGCACCCAAGCAGAACGAGGCCGGTCAGCGCGTCAACAAGGACTCTGGCCCTGACTCCTGGCAGTTCTGGGGACCCAACCGCCAGCTGCTGAACGACGCCAACAAGCCTGAGGCCGGCCAGAAGACCAACTACGGCCCCGGCGGCTACCAGGCATGGAAGAAGCAGAACGAGGCCGGCCAGAAGACCCAGGACTCCGGCCCTGACTCCTGGCAGTTTTGGGCACCCAAGCAGAACGAGGCTGGCCAGCGCGTCAACAAGGACTCTGGCCCTGACTCCTGGCAGTTCTGGGGACCCAACCGCCAGCTCCTGAACCAGGAGGTCAACAAGCCTGTTGTCAACCCTCAGCAGACCGCTATGGCACCCACAAAGCAGGCTGAGGCTGCCCCTAAGCCAGCAGCTGCCAAGCCCCAACAGCAGGCCCCCACCAAGCAGGCTGAGGCTGCCTCCAAGCCAGCAGCTGCCAAGCCCCAGCAGCAGGCACCCGCCAAGCAGGCCGAGGCTGCCCCCAAGCAGCAAGCCCCTCAGCAGCAGGCCCCTGCCAAGCAAGCCGAGGCTGCCCCCAAGCCAGCAGCGGCACAGCCCCAACAGCAGGCCCCTACCAAGCAGGCTGAGGCTGCCCCCAAGCAGCAAGCCCCCCAGCAGCCACAGCAGCAGCAGGCCCCTCAGAAGCAGAATGAGAGGGGCTTCCGCGGTTGGGGCTGGGCCGGCAACTCTGACATGCAAGGCATGCCCGGAGGTGGCAATGCCTACCCCCTGATGAACAACCGCAACGTGAGTGCTTGCTGATGCCTGCCATATACCCCATGGCAAAGTTGCACGCTGTGTGCTGGGCTGACGATTGTGCCATGCCTGCCTGCCGACACCAGTGTTGCCAGTCGTTGCAGCCAGATGGTCCTTGCCAGTTGCAAGATCGACGGGCCTGATTAATCATTCATGGAAGCTCATTAGTGTGGTAGTGTTCGCATTAGTTTCACAGCATATTCTGCCTGGGACTATATATGGCTTATCAACCACATCACTGACTTGTGTCTCCTCTTCTGCCTGTCTCCGCAGATCTACACTGCTGCTGGCTGGGGAGGTGCGCCCACCACATGCGCTCAGGGCGAGTTTGCCCATGCCTGCTCCACCCGCAAGCTGCTGAGGAAGTTCCTCTTCAAGCTTTGAGCTGATGATGCGTTAACCAGTGTTGCCTCTTTTGTTGCTGCTGCTGTCCTTGGCAGTTTTTGATTGGGACTCTCCTTTTTGTTACCTTGTTGACAGGCACTGTGTGTGAGGTGTGCTTTCGCATAAAGGGTGTGAAGCACACATGCTCTTATTTGCAGGGCGCTCCTTGCTCGCAGTGGCACACCTGAACTAGTGCATGCATATCCAGGTGATGCCTGGTATGTGTCACTGGTACATGGGGTGGGCTTGTGACTGTTGTGTGCTTTGGTGTGTGTGTGTGCTTGTGTGCTGTCATGTGTGGTGTGGAGGGTGCTTCACACAGAGCAGGGCTGACTTGTGTCTTTCTGTTTCATAGTAGCATCAGGCATGCGTCTGACTGTATTGTATCTTGCCTTGTTTGTGAGTGAGTGGGCTTGAGCCCACGGGAATGGTGAGTGATTTTGTTTTGTGTGTGTGTGTGCGTTTGTACGTGTGTGTGTTCCTCGCACGCCCCCTCTCAACTTGAGCCTGACTTGCAGGACTCGTGCGCAGCCCCCATTTCATTACTATGCCTGCCCCCAGGGTTGATGAATTTTGATTGCCATTGTGAGCAGGGTTAGTGGTGCTGGAAGGCATCAAACTGGTGCTGGAACGCACCATCCTATTTGATTCTGTCATGTGCCCGCTCCAGCTGCTCCTCTTCACCAAAACCTTGCTGCTGCTTGCTCAGCAGCGCCGGCATGCTCCCTCCCGTGTGTGTGCGATATTCAGCTTGCTTTTTCGATTAGGGCAAGTTGTTGTAACATGCTTGTTGGCTGAATTGCTATCATGATACATACACTATAGTGCAGATATGCTGAAGGTGTGCTGACAGCATGAGTCGGCTGTATGATTGTAGTGCTGTAGTACAGCATCCCATCAACACAGCCTGCGTTCTGCATGAAAGCAGTGCAAATATGAAATGCCGGGCTGGGTGGGGACCAGCAACTATCGATATCACTCAACTTCAGACCCACAACTTCCATCCAACAAGCCTGGTGTCTGCCAGCTATAGCAGTCTACAAGCAGGCACATAAACAAGCTGCCGTGTGATCTTTCTACAAAGCTGCCGTGTGTGGTGATGACAGCTACCAGCAGTTTCATCCCACAGGGCCTGACCAGTGTGCATGTATGTCATGGGAGAACCATTCAGCCCGCCATCGAGCCAGCCAGTGAACCAGCCACCATTTCAGGACATGCAAGAGGCACCTACGCATACGTACGGTGGGAGGGTCAAACACAGGCAGTACAGGCCATCAAGGCCATTCAGGGACCAGAAGATCCAGTATTTTTGGTTGAGAGAAATCGAAATAAAAAGTAAACCTCAGATTCGCCTGATCCAGGCTGTTCTGCTGCAGATCCCCGAAGAGGCCGCGGAGGAATAACAGGCCGGCCGTTTTTTAGGCACGCGGGTCAGTTTCAACCCTCAAATAGCCACAACTGCAGACGTCTGCCAACTCACTCTTCATCACAGCACCTGCCTTGTTCTGCACCCACGCAGTCTATTCAAACACCCTTTGCAGCGACAGCACGCTTTTGCCAGGTCCATACGCCAGCACCCAGACAGAGTCTCCCATATCACAGACTACTAGTAGCAGTACTGCTTATCCTTGCTGCTGCAACAAGAGTACAGGTAAGCTTTGCTGCTCTCCGTGCCTGTGGGTTGCCTCGCAAAGCACCCACGTCCAACGTGGAAACGTGCAGATGCTCTTTGCAGTTTCTTTAGAACCTTTTGCGTTCAAGTGCAATCCAGCACTGCCTGCAGTCAAACGAGTCAGCACCGTTTCACCGCCTTTTTCGTTCTGTTCGCAGGATGAACGTCCGGAACCTCATATTCCTCGCACTTCTGGCTGGACTGGCAACAGCAGGTGTGCTACATGCTCTGCAACGCTTGCATGCACCCAGCCATGCTCCCAGCTGTCCCTACCGTGCAGCAGCTGCTGAGTTGGTGAACTTGTGAACCCAACAGCAGGTGCTAGGCCAATCAAGCTCACTCTCATCATTACTGACATGCCTGTCATCCAATTTGCAACCTTACTGCAGCCTCTGCAGATGCCCAGCTCTCCAAGGTCGATGGGGGTGAGTCGCTGGGCACTGATGGGTACTCAGAGCAGCACATACCAGACTTTGACAGAAGGCTCCTGAGTGAGTCCAGCATGTACAAGCAGCAACACCCACACCGTTGGGCTACTGCATGCACGATGTCTGCTGTTGCATGCACCTTGATGCTGCAGCATACTCCGTCCAAGCCGCCCACTAGCACAGCACAAGGACACAGCACTGCATGGCCCTGATCTCCTTTTGCACGTCCTTCATTCCATGTTGCCACATCTCCGAGACTGTTCCATTATCTGACACCCACCCCGCATGCTTTATCTGACACTCACCACCCTGTGTGTTCTCACCTCCCTGTGCAGGCAAGAGTGGCAACCAACAGAGCGGCAACGAGGCTGGCCAGCGCGTCAACAAGGACTCTGGCCCTGACTCCTGGCAGTTCTGGGGACCCAACCGCCAGCTGCTGAACAACGCCAACAAGCCTGAGGCCGGCAAGGCCCCCGCCAGCAGAACGAGGCCGGTCAGCGCGTCAACAAGGACTCCGGCCCCGACTCCTGGCAGTTCTGGGGACCCAACCGCCAGCTGCTGAACCAGGAGGTGAACAAGCCTGTTGTCAACCCTCAGCAGGCCCCCGCCATGGCCCCCACCAAGCAGGCCGAGGCTGCCCCCAAGCCAGTAGCTGCCAAGCCCCAGCAGCAGGCACCCGCCAAGCAGGCCGAGGCTGCCCCCAAGCAGCAAGCCCCTCAGCAGCAGGCCCCTGCCAAGCAAGCCGAGGCTGCCCCAAGCCAGCAGCGGCACAGCCCCAACAGCAGGCCCCTACCAAGCAGGCTGAGGCTGCCCCCAAGCAGCAAGCCCCCCAGCAGCCACAGCAGCAGCAGGCCCCTCAGAAGCAGAATGAGAGGGGCTTCCGCGGCTGGGGCTGGGCCGGCAACTCTGACATGCAAGGCATGCCCGGAGGTGGCAATGCCTACCCCCTGATGAACAACCGCAACGTGAGTGCTTGCTGATGCCTGCCATATACCTCATGGCGCAGCTGACACACTGTGTGCTGGTGCCTGCCTGCCAACATCAGTGCTGCCAGTTGTCACAGCCAGCTGGCCCTTGCCGGTTGCAGGAACTGCGGACAGGGCCTGAGTAATCAGTCGTGGCAGCCTTGCCAGCAGCTCCGTAGTGAGTAGTGTTCGCTTTGATCACACAGAATGGTCTTGCCTGGGACTGGATGGCTTGTCAACAACATCTGACTTGTTTTTCATCTTCTGCTTGTCTCTGCAGATCTACACTGCTGCTGGCTGGGGAGGCGCGCCCACCACATGCGCTCAGGGCGAGTTTGCCCATGCTTGCTCCACCCGCAAGCTGCTGAGGAAGTTCCTTGCCAGGCTTTGAGCTGATGATGCGTTACCAGTGTTGCCCTAATCATTGCTGCTGCTTATTCTGTCCTTGACGCTGTTTGATTGGGACTCTCCTTTTTGTTACCTTCTTGACAGGCATTGTGTGTGTGAGGTGTGATGGCGTACATGATGCAAAGCACACATGCTCTGCAGTGGCACACCTGGCCTAGTGCATGCATATCCAGGTGATGCCTGGTATGTGTCACTGGTACATGGGGTGGGCTTGTGACTGTTGTATGCTTTGGTGTGTGTGTGCTTGTATGCTGTCATGTGTGGTGCGGAGGGTGCTTCACACAGAGCAAGGCTGTTGGTCCTGTGGCTTGTGTTTACTGTTTCATAGTAGTATCAGGCATGCGTACATGCCTTGTTTGTGAGTGAGTGGACTCAACCCTAAACCCTCACCCTGTGCCCACGGTGGGGATTTTGTTCCGTGTGTTGACACAGAGTGTGCGTTGGTACATGTGTGTGCTCCTCGCATGCACCTCTTTCAACTTGAGCCTGACTTGCAGGAATCGTGCGCAGCCCCCATTTCATTAATATGCCTGCCCCCAGGGTTGATGGGATTTGATTGCCATTGTGAGCAAGGTTGGTGGTGCTGGAACGCATCACACTGGTGCTGGGAACGCATCATCCCATTTTATTCTGTTATGGTCCCTCCAGCTGCTTTGTTTCCTCTTCACCAAAACCTTGCTGCTGCTTGCTCAGCAGCGCCTGCATGCTCCCTCCCTTGTGTGATATATTTAGCTTGCTTATGCGATTATGGCAAGTTGTGTGTAACATGATTGTTGGCTGGATTGCTATCGTGCTACATACACCATAGTGATGATGATGCTGAAGGTGTGCTGCTGCAAACATGCAAATATATACCCACACATGTGACAGAACGAGTCAGCTGTACTACTGTAATACAGCAGCCTATCTACAGCCTTCAATCTGCATCAAAGCAGTGCGAATGTGAACTGCGGGGGTGGGAGGGGACCAGCTATTGATCAGTCAACTTTCATCCAACAAGCCTGGTGTCAGCCATAGCAGTCTACAAGCAGGCACATATACAAGTTGCTGTGTGTGTGCAGGTGGTGAGGACAACTACCAGCTGTTTTCCCCTCAGTGCCAAACCAGTTTGCATGTTCTTAGGAAAACCATTCAGTTCGCTCCTCAGCCAGCCAGTGGAGCAGGCACCTAGGCAAGCTGTGTCAGCGACCAACCACAGCACCACACACGGCGTGCCCTGAACAAGCCTGCAACAGCTGCTCACCAAGCCATGCAGCGTGCACATGACTCTGCTGCCTGCACACAGGCCAGCAATTGTGGGGATGTGTAGGAATGATTACGATGCTCCACTCGTCGGCTTGCATGCCATCAGACGTGACAAGGCTCAACCAGGCTGTTGAGAGCTTGTGTGTCCTGTGCAGCACTGCTGAGCACCCCCTTGATACAGCACGTGCGTCTGAACGGCCAGTCAGGCAGAGGGTGTGGATTGATTCATCAATCATTATGAGATATGCCCGTTAGCAGCGGTTGCCCGACCATGGTCATCATTTGGCTTAGTAATACGGTAAACGGTTGTAAGGACACGACCACACTTGTTCGCCGTTTGATCCCGGTTGGACAAACATTCAAAGCTTTGAACCTGCACTTGTGTGCTGCATCGATCCCTCAACCTCAACCTCAAGGTTGAAGCTTTTTGACTGGGCGGGAACGATTCCGTCTATGGCACCTGGCGCTCTCTGCTTCATGGTGCTGGCCTACCTTATTTGCTTTCCAGGTGAATACGTTGTCGCTGAGGTTTGCTCGTGCCAAGCTGCATCTGCTGTTGGATGCCCAAATTTGCTGCTGATCATTGAGCACCAACATAGGCCTGCACGATGCTGCCACAACTGGGCCTGCCTAGAAACTTTCTACTTGCGTTGGGAAACTACTCTGATGGATGCCTTCACAGACTGAACCTGATTTCGTGATGTTGCAGGAGTTGAGGCTCGCAACAGCTGGAGGGCACTGGAGCAGGAGGCCTGGGGCAGGGCTCTGCTTCAGGTCCGGGAGAACTATGGCGGTGTAGACGGCGTGTCAAGAGGAAGGTACCGCCTCTTTGCAGGTAGGTTGACGCAAGGTCAGCACGCAGTGGAAAAACAGACCAGCCCACCAGACAGGCAGCAGTCACTTCAGCTACCCAAGCATGCTGCTGCGCAGCAGCAGGTCCTGCTGAGTACTGCATCCATACCGCCATACTCTGCATTGCAACTATCTCTTGAATGGGTCGAAGGCACATGTCACACTGTTCTACAGCTCTGTCCTGCCATGCCCTGGCATGCTGCATCCTGTATCATGCAGGCACGTGGCTGGAAAACTCCAGCAGGGCTGGGGAGCAAGGTCGAGACCCCTTGTGCGCCAGAGGTGGTATGGCAACAGCATGTTCCGGCCGTGCGCCAGTAGCCACTGCAAGGCCAGAATGGAGTGACCGCAGACGGCAGTTGCACTAGGCCCCTGGGGCCTGGCTACCTTTGCGGCTGCAGCTGCAGCCGTGCTCATGATTGGTGCGACCTTGCAACTTGCCTTGAAGGCCTCCTCAAATCAAACTCCTGCGTTTGGTAGCCGCTGCACTGAAATTGTTTTGACGCTGCACTGTGCACTCTGCACAGAAAATTGTTGACGCTCCTGTTCTGCCGATTGTGCAGCAGCGCACATGCAGCGGCTGCGGGGCGCTGGTGTGTGGTGATTGTGAATGGTGGTGTTTGTTGCATACCGCTGTGGCATTGGTGGCTCTCACCACCTCTAGTGGCTGCAACTGCCAAACACCCTCGCGGCTGCCAATTATGGACGCAAGTGCATAGTGGCCGGGTTTGACCGCAGGCCCCTAGGCCTTGTGAAGGTGACAGGTGGACACGTGTTGCTCATGGCAGCCACTGGCCCTGGCAAGGCAGGCACGGCAACTGCCACTTTCTGCAATTGCTTCCCTTCAGGCTGAGAGACCCATACGCGTGAAGCTCACGCAAGAGAAGTGTGCTGATGCATCTCAAGCATTTACTGTAGTCATATATCACTAGAAGCTGGGCTGAAATACGTTGTTCAGGTGTTGTTGACAGTTTTTGCAGTGTTGTTCCTTGCAGCAGGTGTTGTTTATTGCAGCAGGTCAGTGGCATTGCATGCATTTGCTTTGATGAGTCGTACATGTCTCTGTCGCAGCGGCTGTCGTTGGTTTGGTCATGGTGTGTTTTTTGACTGACAATTCGGAGCAGCAATGGGTTCTGCTGCACACATCCACCCGCACAGCTTTGATGCACCACATGCATCAATATGAGTTGAACGAATGATCACACACACGTCTACTCAGGCTGTGACGCCTACGCCCGTGCTTCAGGCAGTGCGATGTCTGCTGTGCTGATGGGCTGCATGATTGCATGACGTGATGGTGGAATTGGTATACCATGTACGTACATGGCTGAACCCTTGCAGCCCAGGCATGCCCTCTGGCCGCAATGCCAGTTCTCACAGACATGGGTGTTCCTGCAGTTGTTCCTTGTGATCCAGCTGCATTGTTTGGCTGCCACGCCACCGTGACATTGAATGTGTGCTTCATGCTCAACATGTGGCAGTGTGCGCCAACTTTTCCAGGGTGCGCCTAATCATTTGCAATGTTTTGAGTCTGATGTTTGCCCAGTGGCGCGCATCGGAGTCATGCAGGCACACCCTACTTGCAAGTCTGCAGGCCAATTGTCAAGTTGCCCAAAGGGCAAGAAGTTGGGTGTGTTGATTGGCAAATGCACACGAGTGTGACGGTACTTGGTCTCGGACCCATTGTGTGTCAGGTTGCGGTGTCTCTTTCTAGATCGTTGTGCCATGGGCGTCCTGTGGCTGGGACACCGTCAGGCTGGCGTTTTCTTGGTTCTCAAGGGTGGACTAGCGCTAGTCCTATAGGCCAGCTGCAGCAGGCAGTACACTCCAACAGCAGTGCTGTGTGGTTTGCGGGTTGCATTCACTTGTTTTTGGTTGAAATGGAACGAAGGTCATGCAATGCGACTGTACTTGACAGCAAGCGCGGTGTACTGCGGTATTCTGAGTTGACCAACTGAAAATGACAGTACAAACCGACGAAGCGCTTCCGTTGGCTGAACGTCATTGGCTGCTAGCAGTCTAGTCAGTCATTGCTTCTGCCTTGCATCGCATCCACCATGCTCACGTGATGCGTCGGTTACTTGTGAACAACTTATTATGCCTCGGATGGCTGCCCCTGTAGCTAAAAGCATCGCTATCATATTGCTGTTGAGTCTCACACGCTGCATAGGTGAGGTTCGTGGCAGCATGCCCTGCTGCAGCAACAGCCACAACAACAGCAACACATGTGCTGCCTGGACAGCAGCTGCTGCCTGGAGGCAGCTGCATCGCGGATGGGGAAGACTAGTACATATAGCATGGAACTTTGCTCAAACATGTGCGTGCCTTGATGTCAATGTGCGTGCCTTGATGTCAACAGGGCTGCCTGCATGGCAACCTGGTATCAGCTGACACACATGTTGCTGTGAACTTTTGCAGTTGCCAGCAGGCTGCTGTCATCAAAGCTTTTGCTACCGCACCACCCTGAAACCCAAACAGCACTGCAGCCAGCAAGGGCCCTGCTGCGGTTCAAAAACAAGGTCCCTAAAGCTGAGCAGGAGCCGTATGGCGCTGTGGGGGCGCCAGATCAATGGTTGTACCGTCAACTTGCAGGTGCGGCAGCTGTGTCATTTCTGCACAGCAGGCTGCACCATGCTCAGCATAAGTTGCGCCCCACTGCCTGCAGCACCCTGGTCAATCAGCAGGCCCTATCGTCACAGCAGCAGTCGCCAGTGCCGCTGAAGGCACAGTACCGCAGCAGCAGCTGCCAGCCTGGTCTGAATGATACCTCCCGGACTGGCAGTCTCACAGTCATGGTGACTCTGAAATCACATGCTCTTAATTCAGTCATCAGTGCGGCAGTTGTTGATGCGCCTGACCTGTTGCGGCCTGTGGTGGTGCCAATGTGTTGTGGTGCAGGCAGCTGGCTGGATTTCAAATCCGAAGCAGGGAGCCTTGATGAGTCTCGGGAGCTGTGTGCAAAGGCCAGGCACACAACTGCCTGCTCAAACCGCACCCCTGAAAGCAAGACCCTCGCAAGGTGGAGTGAGAAGGACTGATCAAAGCGGACTTGCAAGGCCTACCCTTTGAGGGCGTGCATGCTTCACTCTGCTGTGCTGCTGCTGCTGCTGCTGAGGCGGCGGCAACCTTCAAAGTGTCAAGCAGCAGTGTGGCACTGTCAAGTAAGCCAACAGCAGGATTGTGTTGCTGGCTGCGGTAGCTGTTCGCGCAACTGCAGCTGTTTGACAGGCTGTGCATCCCAGCTGCTGTCTTTGTGTTGCAGGTATTTGTACGCAGGTAGTTGCAGGCATGTGCATATGAGGGTGTGTGCAGCGTGGCGTTGCACGTCATAGTGCTCAGGAGGTTGTGTGACTTGCAGCATTGTGTGAGGGTGCCTTAGGTAGTGTTGCCATTGATGGGTTGAGAGTCATGCCTTCTTGCTTGCTGGTTATATTCCCTTGCGCCCTGAGCATTGCAGCTGGATGGGCTTCGCAATGAATGTCACCGGCATTGGTGCTGTATTACGTTGATTTGGTTGTGAAGTGCTCCGTGACAGGTGCCCTAGTGTTCAGATATTATGCTCAAGGGTATGCGAAATTTGGTATTGCAGCGCTAGCATGGACGGCACCTGCTTGCTGCAGCGTGGCCTTGGGGTGTATGTACGCAGCGGCATGGAAGCTATCTGCTATGTGTGGCAGCACCTGCTGCTGTCGCTGCTAAGGACCCAGTTGGCTAGAGTGTGCATGTTGTGGCTGAGGGTTGCCGATATGGGCATAAGTTGCTGCACATGCGGCTCCTGTTGAATGCAGTAGTCTGATGCTATGCTTCCTCTGCCCGCAGTGGACATCGTGCACTGCACAATGTGTGCTTGTATACAGCTTGGGATGCTGCCAGATCGCAGAAGCTTGGGTAGACACCACTGGTGCTAATGATGAGCAGATGTATCTAGGCAGTCCTTGTGACGGCATCAATCAAGCCGCCCAGCCTAATGTGGCTGACGGCTCGTCTCATGTAAAGACAAACCGAAACTGTTGGCCAAGTGCATAACAGTGCCAGGTGCATGGCTTGAGATCAGAGCAACCAACGTTCCCTACAAGTCTTCCTTAATAGGCACCCGGTGCCCTGGAATGGTTAGACAGAAACCCTGACCCAATGCAGTGATAGTTGCCCATGCTGTTTGCACAACGAGTTTCTGGGGGCTGTCAGCTTGGGTATGTACCGCTTTCACTGCGCAGTGTACCGTACACATGTCATGCAGGTGTGTACACATGTGGTGTGCTTCCCATCAACCATACGGTACCCAGTGGGAAGGTGGGACATCAGTGCCTCCAGCATATGCTGGTGCTATCCTGACGACACCAGCAGGCACTGTCGGTCACTTCAACGCTTTGGCAAGCAGCACACCCACATGTACATGGGTACATGCATGTACCCACATGGCATGTACACATATGTGTCATGAACATGCATGTACACATATGTGTCATGAACATGCATAATGATTTCGGTGTACACCGGCACCGCTATAAAAAGCGAGATGAAGCACAAAAGAGAGCATCAGATCATCAAAAAGGGAAGGAATGCATCGGGTGTGCCTAGTCTGTGCTTGCTGACTGTGCTGCCTAATGTGGCACTTCCATTCACATGAAAGCGCGCCGTGACGTGACAGGCACCATACATATCGGTGGCGTACACGAGCATATACACAGTCACAAAGCTTGACAAGATTGCACACACAAGCACAACACCCAATCATCATCTGCAGGTTCGATTAGCTTCATCGCGAGGAGTCCCGAAACCTTACAGCTCAAATTACTGTTCAGCTATCACCATGCGTAGCGTAATGCTGGCTTTGCTCGTCTTGCTGATCGGTGAGCAGCTGGTCTCTGCAGGGTTGATTGGCGGGCATCACTGTGGTCTTTCATGTGACGGGCTGGCAGCAGCACAGAACACGCAAAGTATTCCAGTACACTGTCTTATGCACGTCTCAGCAACCCTTGATGCCACGCGATGCCTGCACGGCTTGTGTTCTGGTCATTGCTGCTGTTGTACTGTTGTTGTCAGCCCGTCATGCTAGCTAGCAACCAGTCTTGCCATAGCAACCAGTCTTACCCAAACACACTGAAAACATAGTTTCGCTATGATTTCATTTGCAGGCCACGTGTGCCTCATCCAGGCCAGACTCCTCAGACAGGAACCTGTGTCCTTCACTGACGTCCAAGGGCAACAGCCTGCGGGTCAGTGGGCTATCACAGGCCATGATGCAGAAGCTGGGTCAGCATCTGGAGCCAAGGGCGTCCGGTACAATGATGGATCCGTTCAAGTTTCTGGTGAAGGTGCACCTGGGCCCCTTGCTTTGGGGGTCGCTGGAGACCGCCTCACCAATTCAGGTTTGTGGCCCGCATCACTGCACAGGCCATAGCACCGCAGGGAGCCAGCACATGGCATGCAAGCAGATCACAACAGACTCCAAGGAACAGCATCTGTACATCACATGTTGTAGCGTGTACCTCAGCACTGGCTGGACAAGCCAGCACATGCTGCTGTGTGCTTCAGCTTCAAGCAAAGTCTGTTCTGGCAGGGCACAGTGTGCCCGGCACACACACACACACACACACACACACACACGCACGCACGCACGCACGCACGCACGCACGCACGCACGCACGCACGCACGCACGCACGCACGCACGCACGCACGCACGCACGCACGCACGCACGCACGCACGCACGCACGCACGCACGCACGCACGCACGCACGCACGCACGCACGCACGCACGCACGCACGCACGCACGCACGCACGCACGCACGCACACACACACACACACACACACACACACACACACAGTATCACCAGCTGGGGACTGTGCATGCAGTGACTGTGCATGCAGTGCTTGACAGCAGGTTGCCTTGACAGCCTTATGCGTACAACATGTCGATGGCACATGGGGCATCCCCAAGCTGCCACAGATCACAAACCTCACGCAACATGCGCACACGGATAGTCCAGCACGCTTGGTGAATCATCATCCTGCATGTTGCTGCTGCTGCAGCAGCTGTCACAGCTACGGCCACAGTACGCAATCATCATGACACGACTGCACAGTCGATATGTATACCACCTACTCAGCCTTGCACGGCTGGCACTCATCGCTCAATCAACTCTGCTGCTCTGCCGTTTCCCGCCCTGCAGGAAACACCATGGCCGAGCCTGTCACCAACCTCGGCCGCGAAGTTGTGGCTGCCACAGGCGAGGGCGCACGTGCTGTTGCTGGTTCTGGTGTGTCAGACACTATGGAAGAGCCAGGGACCCACATTGGCAGAGCCTCAACAGGCACAAGCAGAACCTTCACTGCTCGCCATGTCAACAACAGGGGCAGCCATGCTTTCACAGACAACGGCGGCACCTCTGCTGCAACGACAGGCCAGGGCAATGGACCTGCTGCACTCGCTTTCGGTGCTGAGGTTGCATCCTTTGCGCGCTCCCACCGCAACAAGGGCCCTGGGGGAAGCCCACGTGATGGGTTCCCCTAAGGGTGAGACAGGTGCAGGCCGGTAGGGTGCACGTGCATGCACATGCTCATGCGCATGTCTCAGCATACTTGTGTTGGATGCACAACATGGCTGGCGGGGCCGCCCCCACCCCTGCGGCAGGGCTGGAAGTGTGCACATGCATGTCTCAGCATACTTGTGTTGGATGCACCTCATGTATATGGCCATTGGGGCAGGGTTGGTAGGCGCCTGCACATACATGTCGCAACATACCGTGTCCGATGCTTTTGAGGCTTTCAGTGTGACGTCCTGTGCGCGTGCTATGTGTGATGGGGCTGTTGACAGTATGTGTGTGGTTTTCCTGCAGTGATTTTATTCTTCTTCTTTCCACACTGCAGTACTCAATTGCCAGTGGCCAAACGCTTGCACTCTTGGATTTGCAGTTGGCGGGGGCGTGTGCAGCGCATGGCTTTTGACAACAAATTGAGCATGTTGAGCCAGTGGACTGGAGTGCTGCCTGACACTTGAATCAAAGCTGTGTGGGGTTGGATGGAGGCGCGCTCAACCATGCGTGCATACCTGAATTTGTGTTGATGTCCGTAGCACCTGAAGGTTCAGTGCTTCTGGTCCACACGCCTGCAAGTACTGGCTAGATGCTGCAGCCTCATGATTTGATTTGATTCTCATGCACACCCTTGTGCATTTGACATTTTTTTGATTTGATTGATTTGATTTGGTTGATCCTAAGGACACCCCTCACACACTTGCTTGGTACCGTATCACTACTTCATCCATGGCAGCGCGCCGCGCAGTGCCCGTGCATGCCTCCTTGAGTCCATCAGGGCCTTGGTGTCCCTGGGGGCAGAACCCACCTCCCTTGGGGTTTAGGGTTACCCTAACCCTAAACCCTAGCTAGACCTCCCACACACTCTCTTCACGCATCTGCACTGCACTCCTGCCTACTCATGGTGAGCCTCGTGTTGAGGATGCATTTTTTCTTGCTTTTGACGGCACCAAAGCTATATGCTTGGGTGCTGTAGATTGACCGTGGTGGTACCTCATGCATGCATGTGTGTTGCCTCCTGACGGCAGGTGTCCATCATGGATCATGATGCACACACATGTTCACTTCTTTGGCCTGGCGTGGTTGCATGGCTAGCCTCTTACCCATGTCCATGCCTTCTCAGCAGCAGCGATGGCACCTGACTGCTGGCTTGCTGCTGCAAAGCAGTCAGAGGATCACTGACATACACGCAGCAGAGATTGCATTGCGGCACTACTTGACTTGACCTCTTGTTTTCACCCTTATGGTTGGTGGAGCAGACTACCCGCAGGAGGTTGAATGTGCACACCAAACTGTGTTTCTCTGCAGAAGAGGGTTTTTGAGTTGTGTGTGACCACCAGGATCACTAGACGTTGAGCAGGATCTGCGTGGCACCTGTTGCTACAGTGCTTCCCTTCCTTCCCGGAAGGCACTGCTTCAACACGTCATAGCATTGCAGGATGCCAGGAAAATGGATCACTGTTGTTGTGCAGGTGGATGGCACTGCCATGGCATTGGACTGTTGTTTGATTATCTCAGGCCCCCGAAGCATCCCATTGAATTCCCTATGTTTTTGTGGTGGGCACCTTGTAGCATTTGATGTGGTGAGGCAAGGGCGGCGCGATGGATTGGCAGTGTGGCTGCTTAGCTGTCCCACTGCGTTGACAGCCGTTGACAATTGTTGCAGCCATCCTCTTGATACAAGCAGCAGGATGACAGCAGTGTGCACTGCACTGACTTTGGTATGTTTTGTCCATGCTTGGTGTGCGCCCATCGCCCTAGCGGCTGCTTCTCAGCCGTGCTGGTGCAGGATGTTTGTCTTAGTGCATTTGATGACCCGGGCTGTTCAAGTTGGCTGTTGGAATGGAGTGCGCATCTTCAAACGCTGTGCGTTGCTACCAAGGCAGCACCACATGTATCATGAATGGCTTGCTGCACGCTGCCACCCGCCTCTCTCTTGTCAAATTTGCGTTGTGTCAATCCGACTATTTTTTGTGGTGGCTGCTGATCGTGGCATGGCTGTGTTTACTCGGTGCTTTCGTCGGGTGCACTTTGGTGCCGCAGCTTCCATCCGGCAGTGGATGGGGAGCTGCTAGGCATGACTCACAAGCGTGGTGTGCGCACTCAGTGCGGATCTGCGGCAGATCACCTGCGATGGTTGTCGTATGCAGCATGCTGAGTGGCAGTGTGCAGGCTGCCTGGCACCAAAGCTGAGTCCTCTACCGGTGGCGGGCCGATCCCTTGTGGCACTCCCCACTTGCATCATGACCCGCTCAGACCTCTTCTTGTGAAAGGCCTTGCATAACCTTTTGACACTGTCACTGTCACGGTGCGCACTCTCATGTTGATCTGTCATTTCCAGCTGATCGCATAGCCCCCTGCCTGCCTCCCTGCCTGTGTCAGGGCCGCTGTCATGACGTTGCGCTGCTGCATGCAGTGCATTGGTCACTGTCCGAGCAGAACCCCTAAGGGGGGTTTGCCTGTCAGCCTGTGGATGGTCCTGTACAAGGCATGTGCTACTGGGCTTGCTGATCGCGCACAACACATGCATTCTTTCAGGTGCACGCATGCACCTTGCAAAGCCGCTGGCGCAGGTGCCAAAAGCCACAGGGCTGCGCTGCAGCTCTGCAGGTTCAGCCCTGCGGTTGCTAAGCTGATGGTTTGGTAGCTGTACAATGGTGCAATACTACTGTGAAAGCTGCAACATACGATGGTTGCATACCAGGAGCGTGATGTGGCAGCCACCTGGTTCATACTTCACTTTGCATGCAGCCATATCAGCAACGCAACGCGCCCACGGTGAATTGCCGACACCAGGAGCTCCTTACTTTTGCTAGGCTCATGGTGTCCTTCACATTTTGCTCTGTCCCTTGCACGATCCCACCAAGCATCCGTCCCTTGTACCCAGCTGTGCCTCAGTAACATGTTTCTCAGTACCAGTTGGATGCCAGCCTGTCTTCCAAGACAATGCTGATGTCATCACTGAGAGGTTACATGACTTGCAAACCAGCATCATGTCTCTACGTATACTGGCCAACTGCAGTGTTGGGGGTGTTTGGCAGCAAGTAGCCTACCACTGTTACAGGATGACTACGTCAGAAGAGTATACATGCGCTATCTCATACCATGCTACCTCCAGCTATCACATGCTGCGGCAGTGACTATCGAGCACAGCAGCAATACAGAAGTCACCCAGACTTGCTACTGGGCTAACGATGGCTCTTGAGCGGTCAGACCAATGATCGCGATCCTTGCCCAGCTATCAAGCACACGCCGTGGGAAGGCCAGGCAAGCAAAGGCCGCCACAAGAGCACAATCCTGTTGGATATCACAGCCTAAGTGATCCCAGCCTCTCTTGCTATCAACAATGGGGTTACTGTAAGGACGCTCCTACATAGCATGCTTGTTGGCGCAGGAACGGCAGGTAGCGCACAATAGGATGGCTGCAAGCACATAAACATCAATTTGGCCGCAGCAGGCGCGCCAGAAGCATGCAGCACGTGCCGGAGGTCAATAAACTTCAACGCCTGCGCCTAGCCATCAAAAGGGGTGACCTCACGAGCCAGGCGTACAGCAGGACTCAGCACAACGGTAAACGATGCTGCCTCTCCCTGCGACATCCATTTGGTCATCATGCGTGTCATGTAGACAGAGGGCCTGGCGGTCACCGGCACCGCCGGCAGGTTGGTGTGTCATGGGTCTCTGTCAGGTCAGTTGGCTGTGTTGGTCTTGTCTGTAAAGCCAGCGCGCACCGTGACGTTGCCCAGGGTGGGGATCCTGCTGCGCTGCTTCGCCTGGGCAACGCCGCCGCCCTCAGAACACACAGAGCTGCGCATGCTGCCTGTGGGCGAGGGCGGCTCGTTCTCAGGCACCCCGCCGGTTGTGGCCCACAGCCTTGGCCCTGGCCCTGCCACCCCTGCGCCTGCTGTGCTGGTGCCGCCTGTGCCCTGGCTGCTGTTGGGTGCTGGTGCTAGCAGCCCAAACACCTCAACAGGGTCTCCGCCACGCTGCAATGCAAAACAGGCACCAACAGGATGATGTGAGCGTCTCTTGTGATGCAATGCGCACTTAGGGTAACACACAGCAGACACCACATCACTGTCTACGTCACATCACCCAGTCTGTTAGCAGTCTCTGCCCCTGTCAAAAAGTGAGCGACTACTCAGCGCTTGTGGAGACAGTAGATCTGGCGGGGCAAGTCCGCTGTCTACACAAGCACAAAGCAATCGCCCCCCTTTCAAGAGGGACAGCAGCTGCTGACAGAATGGTGTGTACCAAGCCGTTCCAGCCCAACAAATGACAACGCACAACTGCATGACCCAACTACTGTCAAGAACCAGAAGCACATCTGCAAAATGAAAGGCTTGCATCTGAAGATCGACTTGGAAAATGAGGATGGTCTTGACGGCAGTCACCGGCTTGTGTCAGGGTCAGAGATGACAAGGAGCCACAGGCCACACAAGCACTGAGAGGCACACATGATGGCCTGTCTGTCTCCATGCACGCACTGGCTCGACTCAATCTCAGTACCGACGCAACTCACCTCCAGCACCTGCTGGCGCTGCACTCTGAAGTGCTCCAGCAGCACTGGCTCAGGCGGGCAGCACAGGCTGCCCACCAGCTCCACATCAGGCACATCCACCTGCTTCTGGCTGGGCAGCGCAGGCGGCTGGGTGGACATCCTGGCGCCTGCAATGTCTGCGACACTGCTGACCACCTCTGCCATCCGGCTGGCGTGACGCCCAGCGGTGGCTGCAAGCAGGCAGGCAGGCAGAGCAGGCACGTGCACAAATGTCAGTGCTTGCGAAGATGCTGTACCTACAATATGTTCCTTCACATGCGGTGGTGCCGGACAGCGCCAGTTGCTGCATGCTGCGTGTGCACCCTGCACTGAGCGACCCATGCTACTCTCATGTGTCACAAACGTGCCAACACCCTACAGAAGCCACCGACCACACCTGGGGAACCCAAATTTCACTTATGCAGTGCAGAATGTTCTCAACAGCACAAAAGAAGCATCAGGTAGCAAGTCCGCACAGACGCCAAGCCCAGATATCCCTACCGTTTGCCTCCTCGCTGATGCTTGCAGTGGTGCTGGACAGCTGGGCAGCCAGTGCAGTGTCTGCCTTGTTGGCGGCCTGCACTGCGGTTGAGATGCTCTGCTGGGTGCCATGCAGCTGCTGCACAGAGCCATCCAGCTGCTGGCTTGCCTCCTTGCTGCTGGCAGCAATGCTGGCAGCACGCTCAAGCGCCAAGTTCGCAACCGCCTGCGGCACAATCGAACGCAGGAACATGCAGATGCTAGGCACTCCAGCTGCAGCAGAGTGCAGCAATGCTCACAGTGCATCTCCCTTGCCCCTGTCGGCCCGAGCATGGTGCTGAATTGTGAAGGTAGGAGCTCCTTCAGCTGTCGCTTGCACGCCGCATTGCCCTACAACAGCAGGTCCACAGCAGACCGCATTGCCCCGCACCTTTGTTTGCGACTCCAGTCCGTCTGCCATGCTGCTGGTGTGTGCCGCCTGCTGAGCCGCCAGCTGCTCCACCCTGCTGATGCTGTCAGCAGCACCAGAGCTCGCCTGCTTGATGCCATCGGCCAGCTTCTGCTGCAGCTCCTCAGTTGACTGCTGGCCTGCGCTGTCCACAGCCTGCGTTGCAGCAGCAAAGCAACACAACAGCACGTGTCAGGACGTGAAAACTCAACACCCACCAAAACCTCTGCTGAATCTAGAAACCACACGCAGAGCACACTACAGTGCTATATGTGAAGCAGAGCAAGAGGCATGAATGCATAGCTCTGCGAGGCCCTTACTTTGTGCCAGCACAAAACTACGAACAGCAGGACAAGGACATCTACTCACCGCCAGCTTGCTCATGCAACCCTCCACAGCTGCGGAGGCCCCTGCTGCAGCCCCTGACAGTTGGTGCTGGCTGTCGGCCAGGTGCTGCTTGACGTCCGCGACTGCGGCAGCCACTGCTTGCTGCCTGTCCTGCACAAAGCCGGCCAGCAGGGAGCCAAGCTGCTCCACCAGGGCCTGCTGCTTCTCAGCCATTGTGGACTCAAAGTCGGCAGCAAACACGGCCAGCTTGTTGCACACCGCGCTGTTTGTGCTCTGCGCCATGCCGTGCAGCTGCTGCACCGAGGTGCCGACAGACACTAGCCCCTCCTGCGCGCGCGCTAGGCCGGCCGCTGCCGCGTTATGTGCTGCGGCCGTCGCCTCGTGCTGCTGCTGTGAGAAGGCGATCAGGTGGCTGCTCTGCGCCTCCAAGGAGCTGCGCAAGCTCTCCAGCGCACTGGCTGCGGCCTTGCCTGCTGTCTGCAGGGCCTGGCCCATCTCCCTAGCAGACGTAGCCTGCGAGGCCTGCGCTGCTGACAGGGCCTCCCCAGCAGCATCTGCCTGGCTGGAGATCGCTGCAGACATCAGCGCCTGTGTGCTGGTGATGCTGGCCTGCAGCTGCCTGACCTGGCTGGTCATGTCCTGGAGCTCCTGCTGCTTGCGCTGCTGGAACTGCTCGACCTGTGGACGGTGCAGTAAACGCAGTGAGCACAGTGAGCCCTGTGTCAGAGCTTGACAGGGGGGTTGTTTCATCAGTGACAGGCTGCCTGTTCAGGCCTGGAATTGTGCACTGCGTAAGCCTGGAGTCGAACCCCAGCTCTCAGCATTGCAAAGTTGAAGCAGACACGTGCACAGCAGGCAAGGACCGCACACCAAGGGTTGCAGACATGGCACACTGCAGTAAAAGCCCTTGCTGTGTGTGCTGAACAGCAAAGCCTTTACGGCAGTGTGCCATGTCTGCAACCCTTGCCGTGTGTACCCAGCTACTGTGCTTTGTCATGCTGCCAGGTTGAATTAGGCGCAGCGCTGCTCGTTGCACCGGCCGTACCTCTGCCCGCATGTCCTGCAGCATGCTCCCTTGCGCCCTCGCTGCAGCCACAAGGCTGGTTTGCAGTTTGCCCAGCTTGGCACCAGCCAGGTCGCAGATGCCCTGCGGAACAAGCAGCAGCAGCAGCATTCCACCACAGGCTGAGCGCACTTCATCAAAACACTCAGTCATAAGCAGGGTACTGACTGCAGGCTGTCACTCTTTGTGAGGCCAGGTGCCACTGTTGCAACGGCGCTCAACTGGCAGCAATGCAACACAGTAACAAGCATGCGCACCCACCGCCATGCAAACAACCAGTGCAATCTATGGCACGTGTGCCCGCAGCGCATGTCAGCATGGCGCCTGGTGGTCTCATCTCTTGCTTGTGCACTGAGTAGGGCTTTTCAGGAGAAGGGGGGTGGCGAGCAGGGTGACGCCCCCCAACTGCGAGCCTCACCTTGAGCGCATCCCTGTCACCGCTGGTGACCTGCAGGGAGTTCTTAAGCTTGCCAAACACGTCAGCCAGCTCGGTCGCTGTGTCCCCAAGGTCAGCCGTCAGCTGCGTGGCATGCGCTGCAATGGCCTGCTCTGCGCGCTGGTGAGACAGGATCACAAAGCGGCCCTCCTGGATGGTCACCTGCAGGACACACAACAGGATGGCACATGGAGGGTGGGACCGTAGATTCTGCATGACGGGCTTGTTTTTGGCCAGCAGGGTGTTCTCTTCAATGCGGCTGTTAGTGCATTTATATTGCGCCAGAGGGTGAACAGAGAACCAGACACGCCACCGAGCCCCATACTGCGAAAGCACACAACACACCCAAAGCAGAAGTGCTGCCCTCACCTGTGCATCAGCCAGCTTGCACTCTGTCTCCTCCAGCCGCTGCTGCAGGCCAGCTGCCTGCTGCTGCAGGGCTGCCAGCCGTGAGTCGTGTGCTGCCCTGACGGCTTCCATCTCGGCTGTGTGCTCCTGCACCAGCGTCTCCACCTCTGTCTTGTGCTTCAGGGCAGCCTCACGCAGCTGCACACGCTCCAGCTCGTACGCCTCATACCTGCATGAACGGTGCAGTGCAGGACATGAAGTGCGGCACATCACAGCACGACATGGCATGAGTGGATGCACAGTCTTGATACCCTGCACCCACTTTATGAATCTCCATGCAAGGCACTGCCGGCTTCAATGTCTGGAGGAATCTGGGGGTCCTGCCCTGGAGTTGAGGCTGCTGCACATCAGCATGCGAGGCTCAGCAGCATTGTACTCCAATCCACCCAGCGGCTTCTGCTGCCATTGGTGACTGTGTTTGCAGCTGGGGCTTGACAGAGGCTTGTGCTGTCTGCCTGCACCCACCTGTCCACGCTGATGTAGATGCCGTTCTTTTCTCGCGTGGCTACCAGGTCCATCTTCAAGCGCTCAATCTCTGTGGTCAGCTCCTTGATCATGGTGGTCTTGCTGATGCGCTGGTTGAGCTGCGACGACAAGACACGCATGCGCAGCGGCTGAAGTGAGACCAAGGCAAAAGTTGCAAGCAAACAGTGCGACTCAACGACAGGCGCGCCCCAGGAATGCCCCCTGCCGTGGTGTTGAAAATGATGCAGCGTCCCAACACCCATGGACTCAGCTTGGGCGCATGTTAGGAGGTGCCTGCTCGCTCAACCACATGCAGGGATGGCCTGCCCCCCAGTCCATGTAGTACCTCTGGCCTGTTGCGGATGTTCTTGGCCCTGTGTGCGTAGTCCAGCGTGCTGACAGTCTCCTCTGCACAGACCACACTGGGTCCGATGGTCGCAATGATGCAGGTTTTTGTTCTGCCACCCAGGGAGTCCCGCAGCAGCCGCGTCAGCTTGGAGTCCCTGCGACAAATCCGAGGAACATAACACACCCGGTTTATGCTCCAGACAACTGATGCATGGCTGTCAAGTGCATCACACCCAGAGGCTGCTGGGGTCTGCAGCTGCACTGCGTACAGCCGCTGCATGCGCTTGTGCAAAGCGCGTTGCTGCGTCTGCATCCAGCTGATGACAGCGGCGGTCCTGAGCGCTGGCGCACCTGTAGGGGATGTGCCCAGAGTGCTCCACAAGGGCTGTGATCACGCGGCCCAGAGTCAGCAGACTCTGGTTGATGTTGCCTGCCTCGCGCGCGCGGCTGTCCTTGGCACCAGACCTGCAGCAAGCGTCACCAGCAGACCAACATCACCATTCACAACGGGCACTTGTGCAACACCAGGCGTGTTTGCCTCTCCTAGCCCTCTGCTCCCACGTCCCCTGCCTGCATGCTGCGCAGCACTGGTGTGCTGCCGTGGGTGTGCTGCGCTGGGCGACGGCCATGTCCAGTAAGCTTCCGACACCGTGCCCTGCATGGTGCTGCGCGGAAAAGCACACTGCACCATATGCATCCGCACCTGCTGATGTTCTCAGACCCGGCCAGGTCCACCAGGTTGAGCTTGCCGATCTTGATCACATCCTCGCCCTCCGGCGTGGTCTCCTTCATATGTATGGTGATGGTGAACACGCTGTGGCTGCGGCTACTGCTCTTGTTCAGCAGGGTCGCTGCTGTGCGCCGCTTGGCTGTGCCGCGGTCCAGCACCTGGTAGATCTCTGCTCAGGAGCAACCAGCAGCACACAGGTTGCAGGTCATGTGTTGAAACACGATATCACGCAGTGCAAAGAGTGCGCATGCTCACCCACAGGCCTACGTGTGTGCGGTCCCAATCCCTCCCTGTAGCTGGTGGGTTGGCGGCTGTTGTACGCAAGGGGAAACCTGCCCCAGCACCTGCCATGCAGTGCTGCTTCTGAGCGGCTTGCTGGCCTTCGTGCCAGACCGTAGCTCTCCCCACCTGCTGCACTCTTTACCACCATCTCCTCCAGCCCCTGCACCACCACGCCGCTGCGGTCCTCCAGCAGCCTGAGCCGCTTGTCCTGGTCGCTGTCATTGAGTGACAGCAGGTCTGTCAGCTCCTCATTGTACAGCTCCATGTAAGACACCTGTACACGGGGTTTGCACAGCAGCCACCCAAGCATGAGAAAGACTCAAATATCGACAGAAACTAGGATTGCTGCCTTCTTGCAGGCACACGAAAGCAACAGTACTGCATCGCCCTTGACCCTCAACACCACCATATGGACACAGCAGCAGGCGCATGCAGCTGCTGGTAGTGTCCATGATCCTGCGCTGCCCTGGCCAGGCTGCTGGTGCTGCCTTGATCCAACAGTCTGCAGCTGCTGTGCATTACCTTGACAGATGAGTCTGTCACGTCGTTGGACTCGATGGCATCGAAAATCTGCTTGATGGCCCTGGGGATGATGCCTGCCTCCTTGGACATGTTGCTGCCGTCCACGCTGTTGCGCGGGCCACCCTCCATGGTGTATGTTTTGCCTGTGCCCGTCTGCCCATAGGCAAAGATGGTGCAGTTGAAGCCTTCCAGCACCTCTGTGACAATGGGCAGAATGGCTGTGTGGTACACCCGCTCCTGCTGTGAGTCTGGGCCAAACACCTGCAGGGGAGCACCACAGCATGATGTACTGGTGGCTCTTGCTCGCGTTACTGCCATGGATGCTACAGGCTACAGCTGGTGCAGGCAGAGTGCTTTGCAGCACTGTTGCATGCCGTGCTCTTTGGCTGTGAAGCAGAACCAACAGCTGTACCTTGTCATAGCGGAAGGTGCGGCTCATCTGCTTGCCGCCTGTGTTCTGGTAGAGGGTAACCTCCTTAAGGGTCTCATTGCACTGAATGACCTGGGGAGCACGCTCTGCAATCTCCTGCGTGTTGGGCGGCCTGGGTCACAGGACACACGCAGTGCAGCACAACAACAGCAGTGACCAGGGGTGCCAGGAACAGCAGCACGGACGATCAGCACAGGGGCAGCTGCCAAAGAACGATGTACAATGTGTCATTGAGCCTGCATGCACCCACCTGCAACGCAGGATCACGTTCACATTCACGCCTTCTTCTGGGGGGTTGGCCTTGAGGTCAGCCATTATGGAAACACCCTCCAGGGAGTCCTGCTGCCGGTGTCTGGTTGGTGACTTTCTGGTGGAACTTAAAACTGAGCTTGTTGCTGTTCGCCCTCCAGGGCGCCGAGCTGGATCAGCCACTTTTCACTGCTTTTTGTATGAAGTTGTGCTGCTGCTGATGTCTCCACAACCAAGCCTCTGCTGCGCAATCAGCCCTGGCGATTTGCTGCCTTATAAACGACAAAATACACTAGTGATGTTGAATGAGGCTTTGCGTGCGGCGTGCCTCGGCCCTGTATCTGCTGCCGTGTTCTACTGCCCACTTCGTTCCCAACGCACAAAACGGACAGGAAGCCAGCGACAAAAGCGTTTTACAGGCAACAGCACCTTGTGAAAGCAGTGCATCACGAACTGGCACCAACTGGAATTTCAAACAATACCTCGACTGCACTACTGCAGCCTACGGGGTTTGGCAATTTTGGCTAAACTTGGTCTGGGCAAACTTACGGTGATTTTTGCCCAACTTCTGGAAAGATAAGGCAAAGACGTCCAATCTTCAGGACATCAAACGACATTGGTGCAAGCTTCAGATCGCTGTAATTCCGGTCATGTCATTGCAATGGACTGGGATGATGGCACTGAACAGTCAGAGCATGTGGAACAGTACATTCAAACACACACACGTCAGAACAAGCGCAGGCCCTCTGGGCTGCAGCAGCCTGCTAGACAGCACAGCAGCAGCAGCAGCAGGGCCGGGGGTGCAGCAGCTGAGCAACAGCAGCAACAACCACAGCAGCACAGCAGTCGTCAGGGGGTTAGGGCAACTGGTGCACAGGCCTTCCAGCCCCATCCACAGCAGCAGGCAGCAAGCCAGCCCAATGTGCAGGCCACTTATCCAGAGAGTGGCTCTCACACACACCCAACAGCTCAGCAGTGGGGCCAGCAGCAGCAGCAGCAGCAGGCGGAGGAGGACCTCTTGCACGACCAGCAGCAGGCGGCACAGTTCGAGGAGAGCATCCAAGTCGCATATGCAGCAGATGAAGAGGCGACCGCTGCAGCAGCAGTCCGGGCGAAGCAGGACCGAGCCAAGAAGCTGGAAGAGAGTCAAGCACTGTGGCGCCAGAACTCCCCCGCCACTGCGCAGCAAAGCCTGCACCTGCTGGCCGCACCGGGAGAGCAGACCTGCAGCATCTGCCACAGCAGCTGCGCAACTGTAAGGTGCGTCCTGTGCTGTTCAGAGCAGCAGCTGCGGCACAGCCTTTGTGCCCCATAAGCGGCCTGCAGCAGCTGATTGTGAGTTATGGCTGGCTGTGCAGGTGCTGGACATGCAACCCTGCCGGTGGGGCAAAGGCCTACTGTGAGCCGTGCGATGGCGCTCACCATTGCGGTGTACACATGCACAAGCGGGAGAAGCACACTGGTGGCTGCTGGCAGCAAATGGCGTATGCAGCAGCAGGAGGTAGGTTTGGAAGCCTGCATGCGCGTGTGCTTTTGGTTGCGGTTTGCTTGCTGCCTTGTTGGCTGGCTGAATGCTGACTGGTCCCCTCGCTGCCTTGCTTACTGACTGGCTTGCTTTTCATGCTGGCTTCCTGCCTTCCTGCATCACTCATTTGACACGCCTGCTTCCTGTGTTGTTTTCTGTATGCCCCTGCTTGCACAGGCTACTTTACCGTTGCACCGCAGTGTGCCGGCAGCGGTGGGCAGTGCCCGGGGCAGTTTGATGTCCAGCAGGCGCAGGACACCAAGCCGCTGCTGTTCATGTGCAGGCGTAAGTTTGTCGGCCGGGCGGCACAACTGGTCAGTGCTGTATTTGCTTGTGCATCACGTGTACGCCCCCTGTGGGTGACTGTGCACCCAAGGTCAGTTGCGCCATAGCTTCATCGTGTATGGTGTGTGCTAACATTTCTTTTGCTTTGTTTGTCTTCAGGTGGTGTCATCAACATCAAGCGCGCCAGCTTCAGGTGCCAGCTGTGCAACACAGTGGCATGGCAGCTGCCTCAGGACTTCCTGCAGGTCGGCGCCTGGCCAGCTTCTCTGACAACGAAGTTCAAGACCATCGTGGAGTGCGAGCTGCTGCAGCAGTGGGACTCCCACAGGCTCTGCAACCCTGCAGCAACGCTGAGCGGCTTCCTCAAAGGCGTGCAGCATGCAGCATCAGCGACCTCAAGCATGCCGGTAAGTGTCCGCTGCGTAACGTATTCTAGCGTGCTTGTGTTATGCGTGCATGCCTGGTTGGGTGTGACTGTTACGTGGGGCCTGGAAGTTGGTGGCCTGTGTGTGGCTCCAATCACTGCATGCACGTGCGCACACACACACACACACGCACGCACGCACGCACACACACACACACACACACACACACACACACACACACACACACACACACACACACACACACACCTGCCTGCTTTCCACACACACACCACCGCAGGTGCTGGACATCAACCGTGCGGCATTCACTGTTGCACACGCTGAGTGGAAGAAGCTGCAGCTGGAGACGCGCATGCATGTGGCGCAGCTGAAGGACCTGGAGTGCGCTGCTTGTGTGCCTGGGGAGCGGGCGCTGCATGGTGATGGCAATCAGAAGCTCTTCAACTGGGGACGCGACAGGGAGGCATCTCGGCCGCCGTACTACCAGGGCGTACTGTTTGTTTCAGCGGAGCTGGTGGACAAGGATATGAATGCAGTTGACAAGATCTTGAAGAAAGAGGTGGGTAGCTGTTGAGCATCAGCGGCATGCGCTCGCACATGTGGTGCAGAGCATACTTCATGTTGCTGTCAGTGCAGGCTTGAGGTTGATGTTGGGTAGGCTGCAGCCAGTGTATACTGTTCGTGTGCATGTTTGTTGCTGCCTGATTGCAGCGTGCTGACACACACTGCGGGGGCCACTGGACAGCAGCCACCAACCAGGCGCGGCGCAGGGAGAAGCAGGAGGTGACCGGACGCTACTTCCTCACAGATGCGCGGCATGGTGGTCCAGTTGCCGCCCTCAACCAGATACGCACAGGCGAGCGCTATTCGTACGCGCTGACCCTCGCATTGGCAGCAGCTGCACAGCAGGCTGGGCTGCACCAGCTGCACATAGACATCATGTGCAAGTGGGCAGGGTGGTTGCAGCGCCTCGACGGCACGGTACAGCAGCCGCAGCTCCTCGCCCAGCACGCTACAGACCCGGACGTGATGGACCTGGCAAGCCGGCTGGAACAGCTCCGCAGCAGTGGCAGGGACCTGTGCAGCATGCGCCTGGTTCACTCCGCTGCCCATGGCAGCCTGCACGCACAGTCATGCCAGGTGCGCAACTGCAGTGGTTGTTGGTTTCAGGTGCAATGCAAGTCAGTGCCTGCATTCTGTGCACAAGAATGCTGTCCAAGTTGCTGTTCGCGTCTGCCAGCCGCGTCGATCGCATCGTCTATGCAGGCAATTGTGCGGCCCTCAAGACCGACAGCCCACTCGCTCACCGCCTTTCATGCTGCCTAACTGAGCGAGCTGCTGTCCTTACAGAGCGTTGGTGGTGCATCAGCTGCCAGGCGGTACAAATCTACTAGTCCGCAGCAGTGCTGGATAGGAGGGGGCCGTCAGCGTGCTGCAGGCACGCCGATGCAGCAATGCTCCCCCCCCCCCCTGGTACTCTCCCCACTTCCTCGCCCTCTTGGCTGCCGTAAGCACAGCTTGTTGGGTCACACACAAACCTGACTGTGTGCCTGTGTATGTATACCCTGCTGCAGGTGTTGTTTCAGCCCGGTGCAGTTGATGGCTGCGGCAAAACGTCTGGGGAGGCAGGGGAGCAGCTGTTTGCAGGCCTGTCACCCCTGGGGCGCACAACATGCCACCAGAGTGTCGCAGGTATGCATGACTGTGTCTGTGCTTGCCGCAAATGCTTACGTCATTTTCACCTGCAGGCTGCCCATGTGTTTGCATGCTCACACGACTCATGTGCCCGCCTGCTGCAGGGTCGACCGACTGCATCACTGAGCACTGCGTTGAGATTGCGCGGGTCAAGAGGGCTGGGCAGGCAGCCTTTCTTGTGGGCAAGCTGGAGAAGTACAGGGAGATGCTGCCCAAAGCTGAGGCCATCCTCAAGGAGCTGCTCAGCCGTCTGAACAAGCACTCGCCAGCACAGCGGCTGCCTTTCGTGCTGCGGATGCGGGAGGCTTTGAAGGCGCATGCCAAAGGTGCCAATGGATCACATTAGCTCTTGGTTATGTGCAGCCACACGTCCTGGTTCCGGCCACTGCTCTCGTGCCACGCGAGCGCTGCACTAACCATCTGTGCCTCTTGTACCTGATGTGCAGAGGACATGAAGGGCAGCGCGCCAGACAAGGAGATTCTGGAGCTGTTCTCATTGGCACGCAGCCGCCTGGATGCGCCTCTGTTGGGCAGCTTCCTCAGCAGTGGCGCAGAAACACAGGCCCCAGCAGCAGGAGGAACAGCAGCAGCTCCAGTGGAGGTGACCCGCATGGTGGCCAGCATCACAAGGCCCAACACTGGCAAGATCCATCAGCTGGCCAAGTCTGTGCTGCAGGAGCGCAACGACAATAGGTGGGTTCAGTCTATTGCAAGGGCTGCATCCTGTTCTGCGCTGACTCAGGTGGGGTGTGGTAGTCTAGCATGCTAGACATGCACACCCCTTTCAGCCTTAGCTTACGCCAGTGGTTCACTAAGATAGGCGTAGTTACTTACCTATCTACTTACTTCCTGCGCTGAAGCAGCCCCTTAAACAGCTGTTGCGCTGTGCGTCCAGACACGTGTGAACTGCTGCACGACGGGTGGTGTTCTGCTGCTTTCAGGTACAAAGTCCTGCTGGCTGAAGTGGCTCGGGGCTTGCCGGCCTTGGCCATCGTGCTCAACCCAACAGAGGCGCAAGTCATTCAAGCCCTGTTCAACACCGCTGCTGAGGCCTCCATCTTGACCATGCAGAACAAGATTGAGGCAGTGTGCTTCGACTTGGGGAACAAGTGGCCAAGAGAGATGCTACAGCAGGTGTGTGTGCCACATCTCAAACGCACCCAGGGCTTGTGTTGTGTGCCTTGCTGCCATGATGCAAAAGCCAAGCTGTCGTTGCAGGTCTGTCCTCCATCTGTAGATATCCTCTATAACCCGCACTGATTCTGTCGCAGTGCCACCCCACATGTATTGTACGGTCTACTACACACTGCCAACTGTTGACACCCTATGCTGTTACTGCTTTTTCTGCTGCCGTGTTGCTCAGCGCGACCCAAGGAGCAGAAGCGCCACAGCAAGAAGTGTGCCAAGATCACGACGCAGGTCGGCGGCCTTGTTGAACAGTACAATGTACTGATCCCCTACGGCAGCAAGCAGCGCCCTCAGGCCCAGATGGATGATGTCAAGCAGCACGTCTATCCTTGGGCAGCCGAGTACAGGCGCCTGGACGGCGAGCTGCCTGCAGGTGTGTGTTGGGGATATCGTGTTTGATATGCTGTCTTGGTTTTTGTGGATGTTGCCGCTGTGTTACGTTCACCCTCTGCTGGCTTGGGGAGGGTTCACTTGTACACGGTAGTCACGAAAAGACTTGCATGAGTCACTGTGTCCTGTCCGCAACCTACTATCTTTGTGGTTGGCCTGCGTGATTTGCACACCCACACCATTTGACGTCTGCTCCAGTGCCAGTGATGTTGCTGCTTGGTGGTGCTGCGGCTGAATGCAAATGCTGCTGATGTTGCTGTTCGCTGCTGTTGCTGCAGTTGGAGAGGTGGTGTCAGTGTATGGCATGGAGGTCACGCTGAAGGTGTGTGATGCCTACAACGAGGTTGAGCGCATCAAGGAGGAGCTGGTGCTGCTGCCCCGTGAGATGCAGGCCCACCTGCAGTACTGGTCGGCAGTCATTGACAAGCAGGAGAGGCTCATCAACATCCTGCTGCCATCCGCGGCTGCAGCTATGAGCACAGCAGACGTGGTGCAACAGTTGCATGCTGGCGGCATGCAGGTAGGGACGGTCCACCACTGCGCTACTTTGAATGATTCATGCCACCGGTTACCGTGCCTCAGAGCAGCAGGATGCATACTGTGGGCGGGGATGTCTTACTTGCTGGGCGGTACCGTCCACACTTGCTGAACTAGGTTGAATGAACAGAAATGACACAGCGTGCCTGCCGCCACACATATAAGTCGTAGAGTTGTGCGCACATGCCTCAGCTGACAAGGAGTCGGTCTTGCAAGCATGCAGTTCCATGGCCACGTTGTGAATGGATTGATCGGCAGCAGACAGGCTGTGCAGCAGCAAACAGGTTGTGACACACAAGGCAAACAACGCAAGGGTTCTGGTTGTATACCCATCATGCCTGTTGCTTCACTGCATGCCACTTGTGTTTCCTTTCCTGCTGCCTTGCACACAGACCTGCGTGACAGGACGCTACCTGCCAGACTGCGAGGCCCTGGCAAGTGATCAGCGCGCACGTGAGGGGGCAGCGTGTGTGCTGCGGCGCGCACAGCTGGAGGCCATGCGGCACCTGCGCCTGGCAGAGACGTCCTTCCAGCCATACAGCCCTTCTGATGCAGCTGCGGCAAGCCCCACGCGCATGCCAGCGGCTGACGCCGGTGCCGCACGTGGTGACCAGCAAGGAGATGATGCGCTCGATGCAGACGATGATGACCTGGTTTGCAGTGATGACGAGTTTTGCGAGGCAGTCGACTTGGCAGACAGCGGCAGCAGCGATGACAGTGAAGACGACTGCTGAGATAGTTCACATGATGTTGCGGGTGGCCAGGTTGTTACTTTGAGCGTATTTTACCATGTGCTGCAGATGTAACGGTATTCCTCTACTCAATTCATATGCCAGGTCGCTGCTGAGTGGATGGGCTGATGCACCGTGAGACATTGCTTATCAGGGTGTTAACACGGTTGATCGTTCAAGGGGGAGGGTGCGCTTGAATGGGCGGAGGCAGCCAGGTGCATGTTCAACAGTGATGCACTGCACGCTTGTGGCGATCACCAGGTCTGCACAAGCTTGTGCCAATTGCAGCTGTAACTTGCGAGCAACTGGACTGCAAACCAGTTCAGCCCTTGTCAAACGATACTGCAGCTGTACTGTATGGCAAAGTACTGCCGCCATCACCCTGCGCATGCAGCACCATGTACATGCACCCGCTTGCCAACACGATAGCGGCCTGACCGTTGCCATTCCACTGATCGCCACCCTGCAAGATGTGTTCTGAAGTGACCCAGGTGTGGGGTTGTGCAGGTAACAAAGAGGGACCAGGCCTGCACGTAGCCTGCAGCAGCACATGCAAGCCTCATTGCTCCTCATGCGTTGCTTTTGGCGGCAGCGCTCCTGTTGCCGCATCAATCGCTGAAGGCTGGAGGGCTGGAAATGACCCAATACAGGGAGTGTTGTATCATTCAAAGCTGTGGCAGTGATACAAACCATGTCAGCAGCCCATTCCTGCGCTAAACTCACACCGGCTGCCGGACACCATTTGCAGTGTTGGGGGCCTTCAAACCCCCCCTTGCGAGACCACAGCCGCAAGCGGAGCAGAATGCAGCACTTCCAATTAGCCACTGCAGGCTCCAAGTGGCATCTACATGTAACACACAGGCCCAAACTGGATGTCACACTGCCCACAGCAGCCCCCCCCCCCCAAAACACCCTGACTCAAGCATGCACCCGCTTGCCAACACGATAGCGCTGCCAGTTCAAGGGTGCTTCACCCTGCAAGATGTGTTCTGAAGTGACCCAGGTGTGGGGTTGTGCAGGTAACAAAGAGGGACCAGGCCTGCACGTAGCCTGCAGCAGCACATGCAAGCCTCATTGCTCCTCATGCGTTGCTTTTGGCGGCAGCGCTCCTGTTGCCGCATCAATCGCTGAAGGCTGGAGGGCTGGAAATGACCCAATACAGGGAGTGTTGTATCATTCAAAGCTGTGGCAGTGATACAAACCATGTCAGCAGCCCATTCCTGCGCTAAACTCACACCGGCTGCCGGACACCATTTGCAGTGTTGGGGCCTTCAAACCCCCCCTTGCGAGACCACAGCCGCAAGCGGAGCAGAATGCAGCACTTCCAATTAGCCACTGCAGGCTCCAAGTGGCATCTACATGTAACACACAGGCCCAAACTGGATGTCACACTGCCCACAGCAGCCCCCCCCCCAAAACACCCTGACTCAAGCATGCACCCGCTTGCCAACACGATAGCGCTGCCAGTTCAAGGGTGCTTCACCCTGCAAGATGTGTTCTGAAGTGACCCAGGTGTGGGGTTGTGCAGGTAACAAAGAGGGACCAGGCCTGCACGTAGCCTGCAGCAGCACATGCAAGCCTCATTGCTCCTCATGCGTTGCTTTTGGCGGCAGCGCTCCTGTTGCCGCATCAATCGCTGAAGGCTGGAGGGCTGGAAATGACCCAATACAGGGAGTGTTGTATCATTCAAAGCTGTGGCAGTGATACAAACCATGTCAGCAGCCCATTCCTGCGCTAAACTCACACCGGCTGCCGGACACCATTTGCAGTGTTGGGGGCCTTCAAACCCCCCCTTGCGAGACCACAGCCGCAAGCGGAGCAGAATGCAGCACTTCCAATTAGCCACTGCAGGCTCCAAGTGGCATCTACATGTAACACACAGGCCCAAACTGGATGTCACACTGCCCACAGCAGCCCCCCCCCCCCAAAACACCCTGACTCAAGCATGCACCCGCTTGCCAACACGATAGCGCTGCCAGTTCAAGGGTGCTTCACCCTGCAAGATGTGTTCTGAAGTGACCCAGGTGTGGGGTTGTGCAGGTAACAAAGAGGGACCAGGCCTGCACGTAGCCTGCAGCAGCACATGCAAGCCTCATTGCTCCTCATGCGTTGCTTTTGGCGGCAGCGCTCCTGTTGCCGCATCAATCGCTGAAGGCTGGAGGGCTGGAAATGACCCAATACAGGGAGTGTTGTATCATTCAAAGCTGTGGCAGTGATACAAACCATGTCAGCAGCCCATTCCTGCGCTAAACTCACACCGGCTGCCGGACACCATTTGCAGTGTTGGGGGCCTTCAAACCCCCCCTTGCGAGACCACAGCCGCAAGCGGAGCAGAATGCAGCACTTCCAATTAGCCACTGCAGGCTCCAAGTGGCATCTACATGTAACACACAGGCCCAAACTGGATGTCACACTGCCCACAGCAGCCCCCCCCCCCAAAACACCCTGACTCAAGCATGCACCCGCTTGCCAACACGATAGCGCTGCCAGTTCAAGGGTGCTTCACCCTGCAAGATGTGTTCTGAAGTGACCCAGGTGTGGGGTTGTGCAGGTAACAAAGAGGGACCAGGCCTGCACGTAGCCTGCAGCAGCACATGCAAGCCTCATTGCTCCTCATGCGTTGCTTTTGGCGGCAGCGCTCCTGTTGCCGCATCAATCGCTGAAGGCTGGAGGGCTGGAAATGACCCAATACAGGGAGTGTTGTATCATTCAAAGCTGTGGCAGTGATACAAACCATGTCAGCAGCCCATTCCTGCGCTAAACTCACACCGGCTGCCGGACACCATTTGCAGTGTTGGGGGCTCCGCACCCCCCTTATAAATTGGTGGCAGGTGTTGATGAGGCTGGCCAAGTATGCTTTCTGCTGGGCATGTTGGGTGGGGTATCATACCCCAAGTTGCACAGTGCAACCCATGGTGGGTTGTATAAACTAGTAGTGTGCTGTGGGCATGCGTGTGGCCTCCCATCTGGCCGCGGGTGTCATGGCTTGAAAGCTGAGACAGCTGAAGAATATGCAGGTAGGGTGGCGCTGTTGGCTCTTTCACCAAGTATGCATCTTGCTGTGCCTGATGTGCAGTTGTGGCGATTCAGCACACTTGGGTCTGCTGCTGGAATCAGACTTGCTCACACAGGGGATGCTCGAAGTGAAAGTGAATGGTTCAGATTGTGTCACAACCAAACGCGCAAGTGTACATAATTAGTATGGCATGTTGGGCACATGTGCACGGTGTCCTGCCAGGGTACACGTTGGAACACACCTATGCTTTGCCATACTAATGTTGTCAGTAATAAGAATATTGTTGCAAGTGCTGTACTACATACAAAATCAAAGCTGGGCAAGCCTCTGGCCATTTGAACACTGAAAGTGAGGCACAACGGACATGCTCAGGCAGACCACTACCTGTCGCATTGCCACAGAGCAACAGGTTTAGGGGACCGTGCCAGGTGAACCACTTATCAGTTGTGATACACAACACCCCCACACAAAGCATGTGGCCAGCGACTGAGTGCGTCGGAGCCATCACAGTGCTACAGCATTTTAAGCTTCAAACCTACGATGCTGGCAAACCACAAAACACACAGCCAAACTTGTGCGTGACAGTGCAAGGAGCGCCGACAAAGTGCGCGCAACCAAACATTTAGGCTTCAAACCTCCAAACACACCCCATCACACGGTCAGTCTGTGGTTGCCAACACCAGCTCCAGGACAGCTGCCGGCAGCGTTGTGTGGGGCAGCTCAATGCACTGAGGTACTGACACAACCTCCTGTGTGCCGCTGCTGCTGGTGATGCTGTACATGCTCATCCAGCCAGTGGCAATGCTGACAACTGGCTGCCCGTTGGGACCCCGTCCTACAACTGCCACTGAACCTGAGCGCTGCTGCATGGCGCTGCACACATCTGCATCTAGGTTGCAGATCTCCATAGGCAGGACTTTGAACCCGTGCTGTTTCAACATCACTGCCAGATAGCTGACATCACACGGGATGTTGTTCACAAGGATGGGTTTGGAGGGAGGCGGCTGCGGGCGTGGTGCTGCTGCTGCAGCCGCTGCTGCTGCAGCAGCTGCTGCATCAACACTACCTGCGCCAGGCATGCTGTCAGCCACTGCTGCCGCCCCGCCTGCTGTCGCCGCCCCACCTGCACCTGCACCAGCTGCCCCGCCTGCCACTGCTGCAGGCTCCTGTGTCTCTGCTGGTGCTGGCGGTGGAACCCCTGCCGCTGCTGCCCCCCCGCCTGCTGTCGCCGCCCCACCTGCACCTGCACTTGCACCAGCTGCCCCGCCTGCCACTGCTGCAGGCTCCCGTGTCTCTGCTGGTGCTGGCGGTGGAACCCCTGCCGCTGCTGCCCCTCCGCCTGCCGCTGCAGGCGTCTCTGCTGGCACTGGTGGTGCCCCCCCGCCGACTGCTGCCGCCTCGCCTGCCGCTGCTGCAGGTGCAGCCATTCCCGCTGCTCCTGTTGCCCCCAGCCCTGCACCAGATGCCGCCGCTGCTGCTGATGGTGCTCCATCACCTGCTGCTGCTGCTGCCGCTGTGCTTGGCACCGATGCGTCTGCTTTGGGTTTTAACAGGTCCTTCATTTCCTGTATACATGGCGGACAAGCAGCACCGCATGTCCAGGACACGCAAGCCAGTCAGCAAGGATCAAAACTTTTGGAGCGCAACCGGCTGAAAGGAGTGTGCACCCGCAGCATGCCAGTCTACCACAACCCCACCCATTCCTGCCAACCCCATGGGCCATGTAAGGCGGTGGGCAAGGCCTGTGGGGAGCGTTGCTGACGCTCCTTCTATGGTTTGACTCAGAGTGAGGTGTTTCTATTGTGCTGTAGGGGCCTGTGCTGTGAGTGGCTTCAGGGCAGGCTCGTCATGCCGTGCGTATGTACATGTCACCTGTTGCACTTGGACCTTGCAACCGCTCATGAGGTTGACCTAGTGACATGCCATTGACACCTAGACCTACCATGTGCGCCATGTAAAGGAAGTTTGTCTTGGCGGCACGCAGGGCGCGGATGTTTTCCGGGACCCCTGAGTTCGCTGTGAAGCCAGGGGTAATGCACTCCTGCTCCGCTGCGTCACGCATCGCACCCCCAGTAGATGCGCTGTAGATCACCACGCGGTGGCCTGGTGGGGCCTCCAGTGATGAGACGTGCATCCCGTGGTGGTGGATGTGGTGTGGTTTGCCGGATTCTGCGCTGCACTTGACCAGCCCAACAGCGAACATGCCAACCTCAAAGCCTGTGTCCTTGTAGAGTTTGCCAAGCTGCATGGCAGTGCGACGTACAGTACAAGCAGATACAAACTCAGCCAGTGTGCAACCACTGCCTGGACAGGCCAGTACGCAGAACATTCTCCAACAAACAGGGTGCATGCAGCGCCTCCCCCTGCGCCCCCTCCCTGTCCCCCAAATGCATGCAGCATGGCAGTCAAACAGTCAGCAAATGCAGCCTTGGTCACACTTGACAACCTTGTGGGACGGCCCGTGCCGCACCACTCACCAGCTTCAGTACATCTGCCCTCTCAAACCGCTTGCCCACATTGGCCAGTGCCTGTGTGCTGTCCTGCACCTCGGGCAGTGTGTCTCCCGGCGAGTAAGGCTTGGTGCTCGCCTTCAGCTCACTCAGCTCACTCTGGGACTTGAGCGGCTGCTTAGTGTTGCATGTCTTGCAAGACTGGCTGGCACATGGCAGGTCTGTCCCACAGCTAATGCAGCGCTTTTTGGCCAGGTTGCTGCGCTGGGAGTCTGTCAGGACCCTCTTCCTGCCTGCTGCCGCCCTTGCTTCTGTCCCTGCCCCTGCTGCTGCTGCTGCTGCTGCTGCCCCTGCTGCTGCGGGTGCTGCTGCTGTTGCACCTGGTGCAGCTCCCATGGCCCCATCAGTAGGTGTAGGGCGCTGCTGCTGCTCCACAGGCCCACCTGTTACTGCTGCTGCTGCTGTGTTGCTGCCAATATCAGCTGGTGTTGCTGCCTGGTCGCCTGCATGTCAGCATTGTACCCAAAGACTAGTCAGGGCATACGTATGCTGCGTCAAACAGCAAGCAGCAGGCGCAAGTGCAGCTGTCTCCCTATGGCTATGAGCAACCTACCAGCAGTGATGACACTCTCTGCGTGCTCCAAGTGCGCCAGCAAGTGGGGAAGGGCATCCTCCAGTTTCCCTGCTACAAACTCCACTGTCTCCTCCTCGTCCTGCATCTCGCCGTCCTTGTCCTGGAACATGCTGAAGATGTTGCTGTTCTCTGGCTCGTGCAGCAGGTGCCGTGCAACAGCCTGCCACAGAACACAAACAGCAGCAAAGGCGGTGGTTGGTGGTTGGTGGCAGATCTGCAGACTTAAGTCTACACTGCTGGCGCTGCTGGGATGCAGCTCCTGCTACACTGCCTACACCTACCCTGAGGATCACCAGCGCCTTGTTGGAGTTGTTCAGGGCAGCAGGGGCGCCCAGGACACCTCGCAGCTCGGCCTTCTGTATCACTGCATTGTTGAGCACCTGTGCTGTTGGTAGCACCCAGACTGGGGGGTGTTCTGGCTGGTCCCCCTCTATGATGACAATGTTGTCTGTCCAAGGGTTTTTCTTGCTGAGTTTGGCAGTGGGGTTGCCTGAAACATGCCTCACATACGACCTGAAGCTATCCTTCCACTGCGTCTGGTTTTTAGGCTGCAGCAGAGGCATCGTGGCAGGCTGCATGGTGCGTGAGAGCGTATCAATACAGTGTAGTTTTATATGAACAAGGCTAGTTGCTGGTTCCCAGGCAAAACACCTGCCATTTCAATTTTCAAACCAAAACACAACTGATCTAGTCAACCATTCGCTGCAAGCAGCCCTGAACAGGCTTCCAAGGCCGGGACAATGCTTCTGAGTTGCCCACGTGCTGTCAGGTATCTGATTCGATGCATTGATCTCGTGGCATTTTGGCCTCAACAACCAGCCTCGGCAGCGCTACTTGAAGTGTCTGCAGTGCACCCAAGGTTGGTTCGTTTCACCGTAACTCTCAGGAAGTTAGGGCGAAAACATCCTATCTATACCATCCTGGAGTTTCACCATTTCCTTCCTATCTAAAATCAGGTCAGGGCTGCTCGACAACTACCCAAAACTTGTCATTGCCATTTCTTTGCCGAAGGCCATGATCTGCAGTTCCTACTAGTACGCTCAGCGTGAGTGAAGTTTGGGCAGCAGGGAGCAGCGCTTTTGTATAGTGCTTCTGCACCTTGATCACAGGAAGCAGTGCCAGTACATTGCTCGTTCATTCAGGCATCCTTTGCCCTCTGTCAATCCAGCATTATGTGCACAAGGTCGTGGAGACAGGCTCTGGTGAGCAGGTTGGAAGCAAAATGCCAACATGGTGTACACCCTGGCGCTCACCCTGGCCCAAAAGCCCCTAACTGCTCCAGGTGTCGGGAACTGACGTCGAAGCGAACTTGGAGGTGAGACGCAAACGGCATTGTTTATCATCCATATAATAACTGAGGACTTCTTGACGCCTAGGCTGGAGCAGGCACCCCTGTCCAGCCCCAGTGATGCAGTCTTCCGTTGTGTACTCGACATGCACAACAGCGACCACCAGCGGACCCATGTTGGACTGCCAGCATCAGCAACATATACACGTACATGTGTTGCAGGCCCTGACAGGCTATGGCTTGGCCAGTCACTCCCAGCACCTGGAGCTGCTGCAATGCCCAGGGCTCGTTCACGCCATCGTGGGGCAGCTCAAAAGCCCATCACCAACCACCAGCACCAGCACCTGCGCAGCGCGACAGAGCTCAGAGCAGCTTGACGTCGCAGCAGCTGCACTGGAGGCCGCCATCAGTCTAACCATCAGCCAGCAGGGCCTGCAGGTGTGTTCTTCACACACCTCTGTGGCAGTTCGGTGGGACCGGCCGACCAAATGGCAAAAGAGAGGAGGGAGGGGAGATTGAGATGGCACTCAAAACTTTGCACAAGTGCTCTCCAGCGGGAGGTTGGCGCACACTGCGGCTGCTGACCAGCCCAGCAACTGGGCTGCGGCAGCGCAGGGCCTCTCAAAAACATAAGACGTCAATGCAAGTTCCTCCTGGCCCAAATGCTCATGCACCACAACATCGCCGCGCGTGACTGCTGCTGCAGACCCTCATCGATGCAGGGGCTGTGGATGTCGCTTGCAGCCTGCTGTGCGAGCTGTGTGGGCAGCAGACATGCCAGGAGCCCTCCTTCAAGAGGCGAAAAACAGCTGCAGGTAAGGACACTGCCCTTCAGGGGTGCTGGATGAACACAAGCGCACTTCGAGCCTGGTTGCTGCTTTGCATCACTGGATTGAGCCTATCATGGTGCGAGCCGGGCTCCTGGAGCATGTGAGGGATGAAGGGGCTTACTGGTGTGGTGAAAATGTTGGTGCAGGCAGGACAGGGGTGACGCCAGGGCACTGAGGACCCCAGCATGCCACCCATGTGTTACAACACGGCACACACCTAGTGTGTGAGGAATGACTCACGACACCATGTGGCTTGTGCCTCCTGCTTTGTTTACCTGCTTTCCCTGCCCTCCTGCTTTGCACCCCTGCTTGTCCTGGCCCACTGCATCTCAACTCGCAGGTGCACTGGAGCAGCCCATGGATGAAGCTGTGCAGGACTGTGTCGTGCTGCTGGTGCGGCTGCTGGCTGCGCTGCTGCTGGAGGCCTCTCCAGCACGGCCAGCTGTGGGCAGTCTGAATGCTACCCTTGCAGCTGACACCGCAGTTGCATTGCTGCAGGTGTGTGTGCTGCAATTGCTGAGAGCAGGGCGTTCCGGCAGCTACGGGTACCTGTTGTCCCAGCTGAACGTTGGGTTGTTGTATCAGGGTCATGCCTGATAGTGCGTGCCGTGCTTGAACAGTGGCGTTTGTGGCTGTGCTGCTGCATGAAAATACTTCAGGGCATGAAGGTGTGGTGATGTTGATGGTGCCGTGCAGGTGCTGTCTGGGCGCTCCTGTCCCGAACTGCAGCAGCAGTCAGCAGCAGTGATGATGAGGTGAGAGGCCGGGCCAGCACTCAACATGCACATCACCTGTATGCATTTCAACAGGCACGTTAACAGGCATGTCAACACACTCAGCATGCACATCACCAGCACTCAAGAGCCACGTCACCTTATGCCACTGCTGCCTTGCACCTTGTCCAGGGCAGCAGCATCCACAAACCAAGAAAATTGCGCATGCATACTTTACGCTTTGTGAACATACACACCAAGGAAACTGCTGTAGCCACGGCACACTGGCCAACCTAGAGCAGCAACGTGTGTGCCTGTGCCTTGTTGGTGCTGCTGGTCCACTCCTGCCTGCACACAGGCTATCCATGGAGCCTGGTGTGGCCACAGTGCTGTGCCGGCCAGCACACCCTGCAGATGCAGAAGCTGCTCAGCAGGCTGGCAAAGGTGTGGGCGATTGTCCATCTCTGCAACGCCATCCTGCAGGCTATTGCGAAGCAGGGGCACTCCCTGGCAGCAGTAGCACCCAGTCATCAGGCGGTTTGTCTCTGCTTCTTGGGCAGCAGGTGTCAGAGGATCAGTTTTACCAGGCACACTGGGAAAGCGAGCCGCTGCTCTGCACGATGCCACAGGATGCGGCGCACAGCAGCAGTGCACATGCGCTGGCAGAGCTCCTGACCCCAGCAGGTGTCATTGACCAGCTTCTGCCATGCGCGGTGCACTGCCCTGTGCTGCCAGCATGCATCGATGATCCAGTTCAGGTAAGGTATGTTGCAGTGTTATGATGAATTGAAGCCAAGCTACACATGTGCCTCTTAGGCCAGAATGTGTGCGCACCAGCTGTGTGTGCAGCCCTGGCAGTTTGACCCATGTCTATGTGCTCCAACTGCTGCAGCTTGTGGCTGTCTGGAAGGTCATTCATGCTTTTGTGCTATTGTGTTGAGGCCAGCTCTGCGCCTTTGCCAGCACGCCTTCTCACAGTCAGCATGCGTTCCTGCCGTCACATGCTTGCTTTTTCGCCCTGCAGCAGCCCACTGACACCTCAGTTGGCCACATGTCCAGTCTTTGCACGTACTACAATGACTGCATTCCTTTGTGTCCTGTTGTCCATATCCTTTCTTTCCTGCAGGTGTTGCAAGAGCTTCATGCGCAAGGGCTACTCCTGCAGCCACTGCAGCCCACAGACATACGCATCATCAAGGCTCAGGCACAAAACCCAGCAGCAGCACAGCCGCCCTCCCCAGCTCATGGTGCACAGGAGCATCCTACCAGCACAGCACCCATGCGCCGCCACAGCCAGCGCAGCGCACACCCCACAGACGAACCAGCAGTTGCGTCAGCGCAGGAGTTTCCTACCAGCACAGCACCCGCCCACAGCCAGCACAGCGCACACCCTACACACGACACGGTGGTTGCATCAGCAGGCAGCATGCCGCAGGAGGTGTTGCTGGACATCAGCGGCGGTGTGTCTGCTCCAGCGTTTCCGGCAGCTGTGGCTTCTGGGTTCACGGTGGTGCTGCGGGATATGCCGAAGCGCTGCTGTGCGGTGGCCCAGCTGGCAGAGGTGCTGGAGGGCCAGCTTGGACTCCCTGCTGGCGCCAATATGTATCTCACGCCTGCAGGTGCGGAGTAAGGAATGATACGTCCTGTGTAGTGATGAATGAGCCAAGGTGTTGCTACAACTGTGGTTTTTCAGTCACTCTTTTTCAAGCTACAAGCAGAACAGCTCAGGCATTGTGTGAGACCGCCAGGAACCCCTGCGCAATACTTTTGACACAAACAAAAACAGCATTGCTGTTGTCCAGAATGGTGCTGTTGACGGTGTCTGCAGCCCCTCTTGTTGTACACAATGCCACAACGGTGCCGGCTGGCATGACAGGAGATGCGGACCATAGTTGGGTGCTGGCTGCCATCACCTTGGTTTGCAGGAACTGTTGCGCACACAATGAGCACAGTAACAAGCGTAACATGCACAAACTTTGGCTTACAATTCGGGTGTGCTGCTGGCTGTACTGCTGTGCCCCACAGGCGCCCAGGGGCTCCAAGCTCACTATGACGACCATGACGTGTTTGTCCTGCAGCTTGCTGGCAGCAAAACGTGGCTCGTAGGGCCTCCTCAGCACCAGCCCCTGCCCTTGACGCACCAGCCCCGGCTGCCAGTTGTGCCCCCCGACCTGTACTGCCCTGACGGCCAGCCTCCTGCAGCCTCCTGCATGCACAGCCCTGCAGCTTCCGGGCCGTTTGGAGATAAAGCCCCTCAGCTTACCCCTATAGGTCAGCAGGTGCCGGGTGGTGTGGTTGCTGTTGATGGGCAGCAGGGGGTGCAGGCGGGGCAGTCGGCAAGCCAGAGCAGCAAGTGCTGGCCGCAGCAGCTCATGCTGCAGGCAGGTGACTGCTTGTACATCCCCAGGGGGTGGGTGCATCAGGCTGTCACCCCAGCAGCAGCAGCAGCGGCGGAAACGGATCTCGCAGTGCCAGGGTCTGCAGTAGGTCTGCAGCAGGCTGGCAGCACAGCCGACGGCTGCTCCCTGCATGTATCAATTGGAGAAGATGTGTCAGCAGACGCCAGCGTGCAGGGGTTCCTGCAGCACCTGGTGGGTACCTGTGCTTCTAGGGCGCTGGCAGGCGCCTGCAGCAGCTGCTGCTTCAGTACCGCCCTCACCCCTTCAGTAGCTGCCATGGCGGGCGAGGGCGTTTGCGAGCAGCAGCAGCTGGAGCCCTTGGCCGTGCAGGCAGCAGCACTCTTGCTGCAGCTGCGGCTGTGGCAGCACGGACGGCAGCACTCCGTGTACCGCAAAGCGTGCCCCTTGCTAGCATCCGGCCGCACAGCGGAGCTGCTGTCATCCGCAGTGCTGACTCAGCTTCAGCGTGCACACCATGAGCACCATACTGCGCATTGTGTTGGTGCTGCAGTGCCTGCAGCTGGGGTGCAGTGTGCCAGCACGCCCACACCCGGCCCTCCTCAGCCGCAGGAGCGCGCAGCACCTGCTGAGCCACCAGCAGGGGACCAGCTGCATCAGCCCTGGCTGGACCGTGCTGTGCAGCAGTTACAGTGCTGGCTGCCTTACGGGGGTGCTAGGGGCTACTGTGACTCTCCTGCAAGGCCAGCAGCACATACCGCCGGTGTAACAGCAGGTTCAGGACCGAGCACCATTACAGCACCTCCAGCCGCACATCCCCTGGTGCCGGTACCGGGGATTGATCCCTCGGCGCTGTCAAGACCGGGGGTTGAGAGCTGCGGCAGTCTGAAGCCCCTGTTGCAAATGGCAGAGCAGCTGCTGGGGTGCATGCTGGCTGCGCCTGGGCAGAGCCAGGACACAGGGGAGGCAGGTGGGGGCCTGCAGGAGCTGTGCAGCCAGCTCGAGGCAGCAGTAGGCAGCACATGCAGCAGCTGTGGCAGCACCAGCTGCCATAGCAGCCTCCTGTGTGCATCTGCTGTGCTGCAGCAGCTGCGGCCGGCAGCTGCTAGTGGAGGTGGCAGCGGCAGGAACTTGCAGGACGCGGCCCTTCCACCTGCCTTGCAGCAGCATGTGAGTGCATGCATGTGTTGCGCAGCGTTGCTGCTGCGTGATGGTGCCGCACCAGTGCTGCAATCTGATGCTGCTGTAAAGCGCGCTGTGCAGCCCCACGCCACCACCAGCAGCAGCGCAGACCCCACAGCGCGTGCGCACCAGCAGGAGCAGAGAGCTGCCGGGCACAGCAGCAGCCCTGCAAAGGGAGTCGCCGTTGCGCGAATCGTAGGCGCTGTTGAGGCAGAACTTGATCTTGAAGCAGGCGCCAGCCAGCAGCTGCATGTGGCAGCCCGGCAGACACCCTTGGCACTGGCTTGTTTGCACAGGTGTTTGCGCTGCTTGGAATGCCGTACAGCAGCAGTGACGGGATACACGGCCAGGGCACAGTCAGAGCTGGCCAGCTGCCAAGCAGTGCGCAGGGGCTTTCTGGCGCTTGCTGCACTCACGCAGCAACAGCATAGGCTTAGGACCCTGCAGCAGTAATGAGAGCGTTGTCGAAGGTCCCTTTGAGGGACAGGCAAGCAGTGTGGACCAAGTTTACCCCTGGGGCTACCAAGCGCTGTAGAGTCGCTCACAGGCTACTAAAATTGTGTCAGCACGGACGGTAGCAAACTCATCCACTGCTGGGAATCGTAAGTTGTTGATAGGCCTATGGGAGCATAGGGTGGCGCTATGCCACGTGAGAGTGAGTGTTGTTGGCTGTTGGTGTTGGCCCCCTAAATGTGTCCAGAGCACAGCATCTTAGTATCATGCAGCGACCACCCACAAGACTGGTGAATCGGTTGTGTTTGCTGCAGGGCTGTGAGCGATTTCGGCTTCCTGGCAACTGGGGTTGTAGGATGTGGGCCCAAGCAGGGCTTGCTGGCAGAGTGTCTGGCCAGCATATGCTGTGCAAATGTACATTGAATGTCAGTTGCTGCAGTTGCACGGCCAATGACGGCTGCTGCCATGACACATGCCCTGGCCAACTAGAGCTACAAGGGCGTCCCTGACCAGTCATTGAGACAAGTCACTAAGGCTTGCAGTGGCCCATCGTGTGCACCACACTATTGCTGCATGCCCCATTGGGAAGCAGGGAGATTTAGTACTCGACCCTTGTCACCTGTGGCTCTGTGCACATGCACTGTGCTGTCAGCACGGCTGATAGCATGCCAGATGGAAGGGTTGGAATGTGCTTTGCTGACGCCTGCAGGCTCAAGAGCGATCCTCTTACGAACTGCTGAACATGCACATGGAGACATACATGTTCCTTGTGGACACATTCATTGGATGTGCAGCTGCTTCATTGCGCCTGCTGCTTGGGTCAGTAGTGCTTCCTCAACTGTCTGCACAGCCATCCAGAGGTGGTGCAGCTGCTACCTGTAGTTGTGTAGTGATGCAACAGTGCGAGTTATGCGAATAAAGGGATTCGCAGTGGACTCATGACCATGGCCCCTCTGATTGAAGATGACAGTAATGGCAGTGACCATTACCAGGCTGAACTTCAGGGACAGCCTTGTACACATAAAGGAAATCTTTCTTTTGTCAACATTCGTTGCCTTTTGTCTTGTTCTCACGCGTATTTCAGGCCGGTACAAGTCAACGCATACGAGACAATACAAAACCGACAGCCGCACCTTACGCACAGGAGCTGGCACTCAACCTCATTTGCTTACGTGTTATCCATTCCACTTACCTCCTGCCTCGTTTTCTTCAGTGGCCGGTGCTGCCTGTGCCTGGCCAGCCTTGCGAACATGAGGGCAGGCATTGCCCTGCTGGTTATAGCCAGCATTCTAGCAGTTGCCGTCGCAGCAGAAGCCAATGCGGCGCCTGTGGTGCAGGGCGTCAGCTTCGAAGTGAAACAGCAACAGTCAAACTGGCCTTTAGCTCGCCGTCTGATGGAGATCCTGGGCTTCGTCAAGGAGTCCGGTGCAAGCGGCTCTACAGCGAATGGCTCAAGCAAGCCAGCGGCGGTTCCGGACGCTAGTGCTGCAAAGCAGCAAACTACCGTCCCGGCACCACAGCAGAATGCTGCAGCACCTCAGAAGCCCGCAGCTCCTGAGCAGAAACCTGCAGCTGCACCTCAGAAGCCAGCTGCAGCAGAGCCCAAGCCTCAGGACAAGCCCGCAGCTGCACCCCAGATGCCCGCTGCGCCGGTGCAGAAGCCTGTAGCAGCGGCACCCCTCAAGCCTGCACAACCAGTGCAGAAGCCTGTAGCAGCGGCACCCCTCAAGCCTGCACAGCCAGTGCAGAAGCCTGTAGCAGCGGCACCCCTCAAGCCTGCACAGCCAGTGCAGAAGCCTGCAGCAGCAGCACCCCACAAGCCTGCACAGCAGCAGCATCAACAGGCACCTCCGCTGAGGAACCTGCCGGTCCCCAAGGCAGCTCCTATCCCCACCGCAGGCAGTGTGGGCCCCAGCATCAAGTACAACAATGGCGACAACATGCTGTTTGACTTCCTGATGCCCTACAATGGCACAGCAGGCCAAAAAGACAAGTACAACGAGCACAAGAAGGACCCATACTACTTTGGGGACTCATCCAGCGGCGGCAAGGACCAATACAGAGGCGACAAGGACTCATCCAGCGGCGGCAAGGACCGATACAGTGGTGACAAGGACTCATACAGCGGCGACAAGGACTCATACAGCGGCGGCAAGGACTCATACAGTGGCAACAGCCGTGAGGAGTCATATGACCGCAGGGACAAGCAGCCTTACCACGAGGAGGAGCAGTACAACAAGCAGTACGGCCGTGACGGCCACCGGGATGAGCCCTACTACCGCGGTCAGGACAGGGAGCAGAAGCCCTACTACCCCAAGGAAGACAGCAAGCCTTACTACCCCGGCAACGAGCGTGAGGAGAAGCCCTACTACCCTGGCAAGGAGGGCGATAAGCCCTACTACCCTAACGAGCGTGAGCAGAAGCCTTACTACCCCAAGGAAGACAACAAGCCCTACTATCACGGTGAGGACCGGGAGCAGAAGCCCTACTACCCCGAGAATGCTAAGCCCTACTACCCCGAGGACGCTAAGCCCTACTACCCCAAGGAGGACGCTAAGCCCTACTACCCCAAGGAGGACGCTAAGCCCTACTACCCCAAGGAGGACGCTAAGCCCTACTACCCCAAGGAGGACGCTAAGCCCTACTACCCCAAGGAGGACGCTAAGCCCTACTACCCCAAGGAGGACGCTCAGCCCTACTACCCCAAGGAGGACGCTAAGCCCTACTACCCTAACGAGCGTGAGGAGAAGCCTTACTACCCTGGCAAGGAGGCTGAGAGGCCCTACTACCCTCAGGAGAGCGAGAAGCCCTACTACCCTGGCAACGAGCGTGAGGACAAGCCTTACTACCCCGAGCCCAAGTATGACGGTCCCAAGTATGACGGTCCAAAGTATGACGGTCCAAAGTATGATGGCCCCAAGTACGACGGCCCCAAGTATGATGGCCCCAACAGGTGTGTGCCTGTTACGTGAATGCCAAATGCACCATTTTTAATGCTGTAGCAGGGTGTTGACGCCCTTCGCTGGCATTAAGCAGCCAGCACAGGACAGTGTCACACAGAATAGGCTGCTGCTGCCATGTTTCTGTGTGTTGCACAGAACAGCCAAACATGCAGCAGTGCATGGTGTGTTCCCGCCAAGAAAGCAGCATCAGCACTCTTGCTGCATGCGCACCACCACTTGCATGGCTGCCAACATAACACAAGTGCCAGTGATTATATATGGACAGCAGTAGCTGTCATTGTATTTGTACTGACAGACGTCACGTCTGTTAGTACAGTGCTCGGAGCACAGTCATTGCAGCTTGAGCCAGAATCGTGGGTGCATTTGCCGCCACTGTGCATCCGCTGCAGACTATGGCTGGGTGCCGCATCCCTGTATCCCGGAGCAGCTCATGCCCCTGTTCTACATGACAGCATTGCTTACCAGCCTACTGCCAGCAGACAAGCAGAAGTACATACACATCACAGGCAGTTGGAGCGACACTACACACACAAGCAGCACAGGCCTCTTCAACCCTGCAGTTTGTGTACCAACTGTGCCTGTGCCGCTGTCTGCTCCACCTGCCACCACTGCTGCTACCTACAGGCCTGATGCCACTGACTATCACAAGTCCGAGGGTCCCAGCTATGCCCCCAACCGCCCTTCGTCTGACCACCGTGGTGCCGAGCCTGATTACAAGAGCAAGCCTGACAAGGTGAACCCCACGGCTTTCAGCAATGTGTAGTAATCGTCACTGTCACCCTCACAAGCATGCGTCATTATGCTATGGTTCTTCCATTGTGATGTCAGTCGATAGCTAGCATGAGCTGTTGGGGCTAACTGCAGGTGTAACCTGCATGTGGATACACATGGAGTGCAACCTTCCGCCCACATCAAAATATTATAGCAACGGTGCGTCCTGTACTGGTGTGACAAAAGCGTAGCCGCGGATGCACAACAGGCCTGTCGTGAGGCCTATGGGTCATAACAATCCTGCACCTGTAGCTATGAGGCTCAAGATCTCATGCCCCCTGATACCAACGCATGTATCTGTGTTTGTAGGTCGTCCATGTCCCGAAGTGGTCCTGGGACGTGGAGGACTTCAAGGATGAGCCCAAGCAGTCCGAGGGCGACCACAAGTATGACTACATCCAGGAAGAGATGAAGAAGACATACAAGAGTGAGAGGGAGTACAAGAGTGAGAAGCCAGCTGCCGGGTATGAGGACATGAAGCAGCGCTACGAGTCCCTGCAGAAGGCATACGAGGCGCTGCGTGGCGGCAAGCATGAGGATCACCCAGAGGAGTACGAGCGGCTGTCACAGCAGTACCAAGGCCTCAAGATCCGCGAGGGCGAGCACACAGAGACCGACAGCAGGATCAAGGAGCTCACCAACATCTACGACGGCATGAAGTCTATGTTTGAGGAAATGAAGAACAAGATGACGGAGAGGGATGTGCAGGAGAAGCTGAAGGACCTCAAGCAGAGCCTGAAGGAGGAGGAGCCAGCCAAGAAGCACGCCCACAAGAAGCACCGCCCGGTCAGCGAAGAACATGATGACAGCGAGTCACACGAGAAGGTGGAGAGCCCTATCCAGAAGCCCGTCGAGTCCTGGGACAAGTTCGCCGACGGCAACGACAAGCCCGCCAAGCAGCCCGAGCCTGAGAAGAAGCCCGAAGCCGAGCACAAGCCCGAAGCCGAGAAGAAGCCTGAAGCCGAGAAGAAGCCGGAGGTCGAGAGCAAGCCCGAAGAGCCTGGCAGCAAGTGGAGCCAGTCATGGGAGCAGGACGAGGAGAAGAAGGAGGGCGAGGAGGAGGAGGAGGTGCTGTTCGGCGGGAAGAAGTATGGTTATGACCCAGAGTACGATGGCTACAGGCAGTATGACGACCGCGAGGGCTACTACAAGCCCGGCCCCGAGGATGACGACGAGCTAGACAAGCCCGGCTACTTCAAGGGCGAGGGGCTTCGCAAGTACAAGCCCGGCCACTATGAGCGCGAGGGGCCCTCTGCGTCCAAGCCCGACTACTTTGAGCGCGAGGGGCCCTCTGCGTCCAAGCCCGACTACTATGAGAGCGACCACAAGGAGCACAAAGAAGAGGAGTACGAGCCCGAGTACAAGGAGGCGCCCAAGCGCAGGAGGCCCCGCTATGTTCCCGGTGTTGCCGACCCTGCTGACCCCGACAACATCGCCGACCCCAAGTGCCACATTGACTTCTCTCCGTTCTACGACCAGTCCAAGTACAAGTTCGCGTGCCTGGGCGAGAAGAACCGTACGCTGCATGCTGGCACGGCACAGAGGCCACAATTGATCGGGTGAGTTTTGGGCCGCGAGCAGCAGCCACTGTGTGCTCAGCACAGCGACAGACACATTCCTGTCTGCATGCAACCATGCTGCCAGGCAACACCTCCTGCAAGCAGCAGCCCCATGGCATGTTGCCACAGAGTGGCTCGTAAGTCCTGCTGTATCATACATGTACACTCTTCAACACCATACATACATACATTCATGTGTTGTACAATCCTGCAGGTCCGTGCTGACATGCTGCGACCCAGATGACAACGTTGACTACCCCAGCAAGTCATACGGCAAGGGCAACTACCCTGAGCCCTTGACCATGGTGGAGGTGGCTACTCCTGCAGGCTCCTGCACTCTGAACATCACATACTTCGATACCCCTGATCTCAGCAAGGATGGTCTGTGCGTGGGAACCATCAAGGCTACCTGGTGAGCATCAAGTTACTGCTCTTATTCAACACCCTCCCTCTTGCATGTTTAGGCTGGTCTGTTGGGTGCTGGATTGGTGCGCAGATTAGAGAGCCAAATTTGCTGGTGGTGCTGCTCTGCTTTTGTCCCTTCTGTTGTGCTTTTGTGCTTTTTTTGTTGATTGGCACGGGTGCAGCAGCACGCATGCTGCCTGATGTAGTAGGGCACTTGGGGGCGTGCTGGGCAGAACTGCACACAGCAGGCCTCCTCCCGTCCTAGACTTGGCTCCATGACTTGGCAGCATTCCAGCAGTAGTGTCAACGCCATAAACAAACCCGCCCCCATCTGTTGCCTCTCCTAGAGTGGTAAAACAGCTGGCAGCAGGGTGATCCAATCATAGCAAAAGCAAGCTGGTTGCAAAGCACTGGCAGCTGCCTGTGCTGGATCCAGCATGACTGGCTTCCCGCCCCACCTAATCGCAGTCGAAACAGTGTCCCCTTTCCCGCCTTTGGTACTACCGCTTACACTTCTGCCGCCCACGCCTGCTGCTTCTTGCCTGTGCTGCACTGCACTGCTGCTGCAGCCACCTGGAGAAGCCCTGCCACCTTTCCGAGCACACCGTGGAGCTCACCCTCCGTGGTGTTGTGAAGGCCAAGCCCGCTAAAATCAAGGTGGACACTGAGGGCAGCGACTACTACTCATCCTACGGCCCCGGCGAGCACTACCTGCCCGGTACTGCACTCATCGCATACATCACCGACGCACCAACCTACGGCGAGTACGATGCCAGCAAGGTGCTGCTGAAGTACGTCATCAACTGGTACAATGATGACGGCGTGGTGATTCCTGATGCATCCGGCGACGCCGATGCCATCACACCTTTGACCCCTGTGGAGGTCGGCTCTCACTCCAAGCTGCCCATGGTCGAGCCCGGAACATTCGGCCTGTTCATCAAGCACGGCTACTACGGTGAGGGCTACAGCAGCTACGATTACGACAGCTACACACCAGAGAGCACCTACCCTGGTGACGGCCCCAGCACCTATGACACAGAGCCTTCCAAGCCAGACTACAGCAGCGGCGGCCCTAAGTCAGGCTACAGCAGCGGGCCTAAGCGTGAGCACTACGGTGAGCACCGCAGGCCACACAAGTACGGAGGCCGCCGTCACCGCAAGCCCAGGTACTAGGCGGCTGACACAGCAGCGAGAAGAGGGTGGACCCATGGTTGGACTCCATCAGCTGCTCTGTTGCACCCCATGAATGAATGGCCGCGCTGTCGTGGTGCGCAGTGCTTGGACGCACATTGATTTCCTAGGATGCGCTGTGTGGTTGCGCGCGGTTGCATTGCGCTGCAACTGCTGCAGTTGGGCTAGTAGGGTTCGTACGGTACGGAGGCATGTGTGTGCGTGTGGTGTGGAGGTGCAGTAGCAGCTGTTGAAGTGTGCTACAAGCACAGCAAATTGCTGGTGGGTGACCTGCCAGCAGCGGGCTGAGTGACCTGCCCTGTCAATCGGGCAGGTGGACACGGGCAGTGTCCCTGTGCCTTTCTCCGCTGTCTTGTGCCGTGCCGTGCTGTGCTGTGCTGCCCCCAGCATAGTGTGCTTCTACAGTAAATCAGCTAGATAGCAGTTATGGAGATGTGAGACAGCCTGTTTTGGCTGCATGAATATCAGTCATGCACTTTCGAGTGTGTGCATGTTTGATCAGGTCTGGGGGGTTGATCCATCTGCCTGAAATCCTTTTGTTTCTTTAGGCCATCTTAGCGCATGTTGGTGTTCTGTTATGTCCCAACGCTTTGGACTGAACACAGAGAGCTGTTTGTAAGCTTTGTTGCTATGTGTGGGGAGAGTCCCAGATCATCCATACACATCTGCTGAGGAGGGCTTCATCTTGCAATGCGTCTGCTCTGGCAACCACCGTACCAGCACACCTGAGTGCTGCAGGATTCAGCATTGTGTAACACACAGCAAACATGCCCTTGCTGTCATGATGTTTGGATGCAGATGCGGGTGAGAGGCATCATCCAACGACAACAGAATTGGCCAAATGTTGGATCACCACTGCAATGGTCACTTCAGTTTCACTTCAGTCAATTCAGCACCTCCATACATTAACCTGGTACCTGGTTAACCTGGCCCCAGCAAACCATGTCTGCTGCCTGTCTTGCTGGCTCCCATCCTGCACTTTTGTGAGACCGTGTCTGGCCCAAACTCTCAGCCCAACACAAAACAGCGAGAGGTTGTATGATCAAGGCAGGATTCAAGCAGCACACCGGTCATGCAACCTCACAGTGAACCAGCACACAGGCGCCGCTGGTTTGGACGTAAGCAAGCAAGCATGCATGTTTGGCCAGCCTGGCACGCAGGTCAACTCTTCACAGTCTCAGCTATCCCAGACAGCCGGCTGCTTGTAGATACGTTCTAATTCTGGAAGGTTGAGCAAAAACACATCAAGGCAGTACACCATACTGCAGCCTGAGCCCTGCAGTGTTGCCAACAGTCAGCTCAAAAGCGTAAGTTGTTCTCACTACTTGGGGCCGATCTGTCTGTCAACTCAACCGCCCCAAACAAAGACGTTAGACCGTCTCGGTAACTTCCGCAACACTATGCCTGAGTTTGTCGGGGACCTCAGCGTAGTACCGTAACGATACTATTTGTCTTGTGGGTCGCATCGTAGTTTGTGGTCACAACGCAGTAACAACGCAGCAGCTGCGCCCTCCATTTGCACTGCAGATCGTCTTCAACTCCTTGTGTCCTCTGCAACAAGGCTGTTTGCAAATCAAGCCATGCAGACGTCGCATGGCATGGGTGCCAGGGTGCAGTCTCTGCAGCATACCCAGCCAGTGGTGCGTCCTGCCACAGCACCACACCAGCAGCAGCACTGGGGTGCCCGCATCATGCTCCGCATGCCTCCAGCACAAGCTAGCCTTCCTCATATATCGCAGCAGCTGCAGCATCCCCGCATCAAGCTTGGGATTCAGCAAGAGACGCAGCACTACCTGCAGCTGTGCACACGGCAGCAGGCTAAGCAGGGTGTAGTTTGTCTTGCAAGCAGCAGCGGCAGTGGCAGCAGAGCGAAGCAGCAGCAAGGCCCGCCGGACATCACCAACAACATGGATGACATGGTGAGACCATGTGACGTGTAGCTGCACACTTCCTGCACATGTTGCTGTGCTGGGCAGGCTTGCACCATAGCACTTGCCTTGTCCTCGCTACTGGTTTGGGCCTGTGGGGAGGCGGGAACAGCACTACTATGTACTGTGTACCTGACTTCAGCATCAGCAGCTGCCTCCACAAGCATGCATGCCTCCTGATGTCTAGATGGGGCTGATTAGTATGGGACCGCAGGCACCTTACAATGTATCAGGCGGCATTCGTGGTAACATGACCGGGCCGTGCAGCAAGCTACGTGCCATACGTCTGCTGTGTGTGCTGCCTGGTTCATCCACTAGTCATCACGTGTACACCTGTGAGGTTTTGCAACACTCAGGAGACACTTGCTGACTGTAGCAGCGTTGCTAGACATGCAGCACTATACCAAAAGAAAACTGCATGCATTGCAGCATTGGTGGCGGCCTCATCACCGCTAACAGCAGCAAGGAGTGTTATGATGTGTTCTGTGTAAGGCGGCAATGTGATACTTACTGCTGTGCTTGCTGTGTAGTGCTGGTGATGGCTTTGTCTTGTCGTGTTGTGATGTTGTCGTGCTAGTGCTGTGCTGTGCTGTGCTATGTGACGCTGTGCTGTGCTGTGGCATGCAGGATGACGTAATCCTTGTGGATGACAGTGATGACGAAGATGATGAGTTTGGTGCTGACGATGACGGCTTTGTTGACTTTGATGACGATGATGACGTAATACCAGACGATGACGCAGACTTTGAGGAAGGTGAGGTCTGTGACAGACTGCCTGGCTTCAGGGACCTGCGGGCTGCAGGAATTTGTGGGGTTTTGCATGGAGGTTTTTGTTGAGTTTGTGGAGGGCAGCTGCCAGTGCAGATGCAATGGCATTGCATGTACCCTCTGTCCACACGTAAAAGCAGGAATGGTACTTGGCCCAAGCTTGGTAGGCCGGTTGCACACTCCAGTGTTGCGCCAGTTGCGGCGGGAGAGCTGTTGGCATGACCATGTATGAACAGCTCCGTCGGCAGTGCTGAAGCAGTCACAGCATCCTGCACAATACACAAAAGAGTACTATGCACACGGATACTAATTTGAGGCCCTTGCCTATCTACACGTACATGCATCGTTACCAGCAGTACGGAGACTCTTTCACCTTGGCAGACAGAACTTACCATGCATGGGTGTGTCTTGGCCCTGCAGGTGTGCTGGGCATCGGCAGTGATGAGGATCCAGGGCCTGAGGTGCTGACAGGTGGGCTGGCTGACAGAGCTGCAGGCACTGCGTCAATGTTGATGTGGTGCATTGCAGTTTTGACTAAACTCTGCACACTGTGGCTGAGCACTGCATCATCAACCCAGGCAGGGGGTCACAGCTTCATGCAGCAGGGCTGCCCGCCTTGGGGGATGGTGCGCAGGTCTTGGCAGCATAGTCATCATTCAGTGGTCCGCTCCGTTTGTTGTTGTGTTGACAGTCGGGGCTTCTTACCAGCTTGCAGTACACTGTCGCCAGTAAGCTGATTGTAAGCTGATGGCAGACTGGGAGGATTCCCAAGGCATGAACCTGCCTGTGTGCATGCTGTGGTGTAGTACTGATGCCCCATGAGCCTCGTTGGCTTTCTACGGGGTGTTCAGGCTCATCTGAACCGTTCAACAGTGGCAGTAACAGGCGTGTGGTGGTGCTGTGTTGCAGGCAATGTTGAGTGGGGTGATAAGGCGCTGCAGATTGCAGAGGAGGTTTTGGATCGGCCAGAGAACAAAAATCTGGCGCTCTATCTGTTCAGGTGGGTGGATGGTGGTGCCGTCGTGGTGGCAGGTCTGAAGAGCTTTTGGTAGTGTATGTATGTGTTTGGCTCAGCACAGCTGCCAGCCTGGCGATCTGTCGCATGTTCAGTTTGCAGGTTTCTGCAAATTGGGCCTCTGCAGCAGGACGTGTAAGGCGCATGCAGTGCTTCGGAAGCGGCTGGACCGAATACGCCCGCATAGCAGTGTGCTGGACATGCTGTGCTTCAGCACAGCACAGCCATGCAGGCAGGAATGTCTTGCAGTGTAGCAGGGCACAGTAAGGCTCGGCAACACCTAGCAACACAGCAACACGGCTGCGGAGCTTGTATAGCTTCATCCATGTATTTCACTGGGCTGTCCTTCCTGCATCGTGCCATTATGCTACTCAACGTTGCTGTCTTACTGCTCTCTGACTACTTTAACTTCTGCACCTCTGACGCCACCTGAAAAGTCCCTGAAAGCCCTAAAACCCTTGCACCTTCAAGCCAACCTTCCTACTGCGGCTATGGCTGCGCCTGTGCTGTCGCCTTGCAGGGTCATAGTGCCGACCAAAACCATAGAGATTCGGTTGGACAAGCTGGACGATGTGTATGGCTCGCCTGGGCTAGAGGATATCGAGCGGTTCAGCAGAGGGCTTGCACAGGTGTGCTGACCTTGCGTGCGTTGAGGACGCCTCTTCACATGCATGCTTGAGGGTCCAAGGCAGACCTGCAGACGCAATCGGTAACACCTGTAGGGATCATGAAGACAGCAGCTCATGTCACTTATTGGCTGGTCACTCACAAAGGGCTGTTACCACGCACACAAGACTGATCTTTCTGGAGTGACAGATCCTTATGGCGGTGTTGCTGGTCACTGACAAAAGGGCTTTTGTTATCGCGCACACATGATTGATTGTGCTGGAGTGACAGATGCTTGTGATGGTGTTGCATGTGCAGACTGTGGATGGTGTTGCATGTGCAGACTAGAGAGGCTTAAGGTCTAGGGTTTAGGGCCCAAGAGGGTCACAACCCCCTGTGGTGTTGCGTGTGCAGACTATGGAGGCTCAGATCGGAGCTGAGGCAGCGGGTGACATCTCCTTTGAGGTGTCGTCTCCAGGAGCAGAACGCACACTCATACTGCCACAGGACTTGCTGCGGTTCAAGGTGAGGAGTGTGCTGACTCACCACCACCCACCTACTGGGTAGAGATGGGGGTGGGGTGGGGGTGGGGGTGGAAAGGAGTGTGATACTGGATGGTATCGATAGAAGGTCCCTCACCAGCACCTCTCATTGAACCGGAACCGCCACACGCCCCGCAACCAGAGGAAACACCCACACCGGTCTACACATCGCCACCACCAATGCCCACCTAGTTGAGGGCGTCGGCATCACACCCTGGCACCGCCCCTGCTACCTGATTGGGGGCTTTCAGGGGATTTTACTGTTCGCCACTGCTTTTCCTGACGCCACTGTTAAAGTAGTGTGCGTGCGCCTTGGCAACACACCCTGGGGGGGGTTGGGACACCACCGCTTTCACACCCCGGAAACAGTTTGTACTTTGCTCAACACACCCTGGTGCTCCCTCTGCTGGGTAGAATGGGGTGCGCGGGAGCTCTGGCGCCACTGTTCCCAGGCCGCAGGAACACTGCGCACCTTGGCAACACACCCTGGGGCCGCCCCGGCTGGCTGTGGCTTTGACACCCTCTTTTGTACACGCAGAAAAAGCTTTGTCTGTGTGCCTTGCGTGTCTTGGCAACGCATCTTGGTGCTGGCCCTGGTGCTGCTGCAGGACCTGCCGATGCGCATGGTGCACATGAGTAGCGAGCGGGGTGTTGACGCCCTGTGCTGTACTGAAGAAGCTTTGTCTGCGTGCCTTGGTTGCACATCTTGCTGCTGCTGCTGCTACTGCTGCAGGATCTGCCAATGCGAGTGGAGTACATGAGTGAGGTCGGCCAACTGCAGACCCAGGTGCTGCGGTTCCTAGAGCTGGACGAGCTCAACAGCAAAACAACATGGGAGCTGGCGGATGTGAAGGCCAACCAGAATGTGAAGGGGCGGGGACTGTCGAAGAAGCAGCGCATGCAGAAGTATGACATAGCTTTGGAAGCGTTGGAGCGTGTGCGCATCTACGTCGACTTTTGAATTTAGCGGTGATGTACATGCGTCCACGTTTTGAGTCGTGCGGTGTGGTGTACATGCGTTGACTTGCATCGAATGTGATCAGGGAACGTGCACAGCATTGTGCGCACCTATTTTGCTGTGGTGTGCATTATGGTGTACACCAGCTCTGGGTGCCTAGTGCTGCGCATCGTCCACTCGTGTACTGCCACAACCATGCAGAACGGTCTGGGGCAATCCTGCTGATGGTTCGTGTGTGCTGCAGCAAAGAAGATTGCAGCAAAAGCAGTACAATGCATTGTGCAGCAGGGCCACTGGTAGCTGCAGGGAGCACGGCCTTCCATGTGGTTTTTCCGCCGTCTCTGAGAGAGCCTGGATTTGCATTGCAACACGCATTCCTCAACTCTTTGGTCCTGAATCTATTGCTGCACAGAACAGCACGGACGCCAGCACGGACAACCTGCCAAGCAGTGTGCACCAGCTGTGAACATGTACGTCAAAAAATGTTCTTTAAGGTACAAGCTGTGTGTTTGCTTGATGCAGCACAACATCGCAAGTGCCGTACACTGGCCTCCTTTCACCTCAACAGACAGCCGACGACGCGTGTGCAACACCCAGCACAACAGTGTGACAAAGAGTATCAATTGGGCAACTCGCCATATGCAGTGCTGTATTGACCAGTGCACGGCCAGCCGCCGCTCACTGAACATGATGTAACTACAGCAGCCAATCAAATGCCTTCTTGCTGTGCACCCTTGTTGTGGCACATTGAACACAACTGTAATCACCAGGCGTTGTGTGTCATCACACACAAGCAACAGTACAGGCCAAAAACGAAAAAGCTAGCACAGGTCCAGGCAGACTGCACTAGCTTGACATCCCAGCATTAAACAAAGAAGCCAACTCCCCGTACAAACAAACATCATGCAGCAATAGAAGGCGGGGCTTGTCAGTGTTATACGAGGGTGCTGCTGGGTAGTGAGGTGTGGCACTGATGGACACCTGCACAGGAGTGGTGAAGCATAGACATAAGTGAACAAGAGCATACAACCCGCGGTTCAACTGCCTTGCTATGGCAATGGGCCCTCTCGGCATAGGAGTGTACGGGGTGTCGCACACTGTTGAGGCATCCCCTCAAGTACCCAGCAGCTTGTACCACCACCTGGCGCGCTTGTGTGTACGGGTGTGTGGCCAGCAGGTGGAAGTCCCGCCGCACTGGAACCCCAAACTAAAACATAAGACTACAACTGATTAAAACCACACATCGTACAACAACAAGATGTGAAAGGATGCATGTGTGCACACCTGCTCTGCATGAACTCCTCTGGCAGCTGTGCCAGCTTGGTGCGCTGCTTGTTGTGCACCACAAACACCCCCAGGTCTGGCTCCACCCACGGCTTGTCGGGCTGAGTGCGCAGGTGCTGCTGCTGCTCCTGTTGGATGTCTCGCAGCAGCTCTGTTACTGCACAGCTCAATGTCTTGCGGCTGTCGTCGACCTGTTTTGACAAACAGGACAGCAGCAGGCAGAAACAAGTCTTCTGGGGCAGGTAATCAGTGTTTGTCCAACTGCCACCTTTGTCAATGGTATGGCTGTACATGGCCCATCTTGGTTGGCACATCCATACAGCAATAATACTGGCTGCACATGGCACAGGACACCTGGGGACAGCCTTGGGGCAGCTTGGGGTTTTGCAATGGCTGGCTCGACCCTAGTTGCGGTTTACGGGGTGTCATGATGTATGCCGTCAAAACCCCGCTGCTCGTTTGCTACCAAACACCAAATGCCGTCTCAACAGCCTAGTGGGCAAATCAATGAATATGTCGTGTGTTCTGTTGTTCTGCGGTGATCAGCCAGCTGGTCGCGTCAGCTGGTCAAACCTTGGCTGGTCACATCTGACCTAGTCAACCACCCATCAGCAGCCAGCTCACCTCATCCACAATGAGAATCCTGTGTCCCTGCAGCAGCAGCTGACCTGGCCCAGTGCCATAGCTGAGCCACTGCACGCGCTGCACAGGGCTGGTGGTGGGGTCTGAGCCCTCTACCTCATACAGCTGCAGGCAGCAATTTCACAACGTTTGCAACCAGCACGATCTTCAGTACAAGGCGCAGAAGCCATTTGATTTGCTTTGCACCAGAGGCACAACCACGCAGCCCAACCCACAGCAGCAGCACGTGAGAGCTTTTCTGAGCACGGGGGGGGGGGGGGGGGGGGGGGTGGATCCAGGGGGGTAGGGGCGGCAGAAACGCCACTCGCTGGCCGCACACAAGTCAGCCGAGGAAGCCAAATGGCGGGGGCCGGGGGCAAAGCGCATGTGAGAGTTAACTGGAGCGCAGTGGATTCCATAGCTAAGGGAGGTGATGTAGTGGCATTGCTGACAAGGGGGGAGAGGTGGGGTGGGGGGCAGCGTGCTCCCTTGCTGTATCCACCCTAATGCATCTCTGACTCGGTTGCAACTGCTGGCAAAGCTTCACAGGCAAGCTGCTGCGCCTACACCACTGCAAACAACTTCCAGACTGTCAGAGGTGGCACCACCATCGAATAATGTGCGGCAACCAGGCATGCTGGGGACCTCAACCCAAGCAGCTGGCAGCAGCTGTACACAGGCCAACCCTCCCCCCTTCCGCCCAAGCCCCTCTCCCCAGTGTTGCTGTTGCTGCTGTTGCGCTGCTGTGGCTGCTGCTACTGCTGTTTCTGTTTTTTTGCTGCCGCCGCCGCCGCTGCATCTCCAGCCCAGGCCGGCTTCTGTGCATAGGCAAAACAAACCTGTGGCCATGCCAGGGGCCGCACCTGCAGTCCGATGGTCTGAATAGGCACGTTGCGGCCCAGCTTGTGTTTCAGGCAGGAACGCAGGATGCGTGTGGGAACAAACCTGCGGGGCATGCAAGAGGGGCACAGCAGCAGCACCCATGGCAGTGCACACGTGGGTGCTCAGCAGGCCAACCCCCTTTCAGCCCTCCAGTGTTCAGGCTGTCAGCAGGCATGTGCAGGCTGGCTTGAACAGCTGTGGTGCCACCTCGTCATGGTGTGTGTATGCCTGCAGCCGCAAAAGGAGGACCCTGCAGGTACACTGCTGCTGTATGGCTGGGTGTGATGGGCCATAACTAGGGTTTGGTACCCCCTGCAGCTGTTGGACCCCACTGTTGGGGACCCCTGCTGTGTGCTCACCCTCCTGCAGCGATGCAGATGATCAGGGTGGGTTGGAAGTCTTTGAAGATGTCTTGTTCCACAACAGCACGGCGCACCAAGGACTGAATCTGCAGCAGCAGGTGCGGCAGTAACGTCACCAAATACGACAATCACCCCATGGCTGCTTTGGCTGTGACAAGACAGCAAGCCTGTACCTGTTCGTAACTCCAGAAGCGCTTCTCCGACATGCTGGGGACGTCAGAGAGCAGTGGCACGAAAGGGAGATGTGACCAGCTAAGAGCTCCTGGAGGCTGGTGTACAGTACTGCCACTGTCTTGTCAAGCAAGGAGTCAGGCCCAGGGGTGTGGAGGCAGGCGCACACGGAAAACTCCTTGTACAACTGCTGATGCCTATTGAGGGTAAGACGGAGGGGCAAAAGTTGCGGCAGTGTCAGCAGCACACTGATCAACGAGGCTAATATCGACGCTACAACAAGCGAAGTGAGGGTTGTCGAGACAATGCACGAAACAAGGCCGAAAGGCAGCGATGTACGTGACCGGCAATATTTGTCACGTGATCACACGCAATCTTTGCAACTGATTGCTGTGAGGATTGACACCTTGGGCGCGTTCAATGATGTAATCTACCATCATAGATAATACATCCCCCTCCTTTGGTTGGGAGGAAGAGCAGGCCCAAAACGTTGGACATGATCAAGTTTCACTCAGGAGCAAGCTGGGGAAAACAGCCCACTCAAATGCCTTTCGAGGGAACTGCAGACCAGCGGCGTGTACAACTGGCAGCTGTACGCGTTGGAGTATTGTGAACGGTTCCGAAGTGTGCTGGGCGCGTGTGGCGGGTGCCGACGCCAGCCAACATAATAAGCCCTCGATAGATCACAGTGCTTCACACTTCCTGTGAACGTTGTCTACACTGTCTGTTCAGTCCACCTACACTCAGGTCTACCGCAACAGCCATGAAGGTCCAATCTGCTCTTGCGCTGTGCCTGGCGCTGCTGCCATTGGCAGCAATCGCCCAATCAGATACAACAGGCCAGAAACTTGATCACGCGCCTGGTGAGCAGCTGCAAACCGCACGCCTGGTGCCGAAACTGTCTCGTTGAAGTTAGGATCCTTGTGGTGTGCATCCACTTGTGCAGCAGCGGCTGCCTCATAAGCAGACACTACACGCATTCACATTTTTTATTTCTGTCTGGGCGCAGGTTACACATTCGGATCAAATGTTGCTGGTGAGCTGGGTGGCCATGGGGTTCGGCCATGTGTGTGGGGGGGGGGGGGGGGGGGGGGGAGGACACCGCCCCGGGGGGGGGGGGGAGGGGGGGGCACCATTTTGGAGGGGGGGGGGAAGGGGGGCACCGCTTGCACCCACTAGCTCAGCAAATGCTTGTAAGCCCCTGTGTCGCTTCACACTCAAGCACCCCACTCGGCCCTTCTTGGAGATCGAAAAGTGCACAGCACTGCAGCCGCTGCATTCTGAGGTTCTGCAGCCTCTGCTTTCTGGAATTTGTCCCAGCGGGCACCTGCAGTCATCAACGTTTCTTCTCAATCCTCATATCCCCTTTGACTCCTGTTGACTCATGTTGACTCATTTTTCTTGTGGTGCAACTCCTGCAGGCTACCTCCAGCTCAGCTCTGACATTTGTGATGTCAAGACTGCCATTGGAGATGGGCCCAGCCCACCTTATGCCGACGCCCTGAGGATCTACCAAGACGGCAAGAACAGCCGCAAGTCTGACGGCTCCATCCGCACCCTCAGGGGTAAGTTCTGCTTTCTGCCTACCCCCTTGCTGCTTGCCGGCCTACCCCCTGTACTACACATATGTACAGGCTGTGCAAATGCACAAACAGCATTCTTGGGGGGAGCCATATACAACACTTGCCTTGTTGGACGTACAGCCTTCCTCTTCCTGCATGCCTCCTGTTGAAGTTACAGGCATTCGATATTTCCTGCTGGTGCAAAAATTCCAACACCCTGGCACGCGGTGACTGTTGTCTTCCACCCAATGCACCAGTACTGCTGTGCATTGGTGCATTGCTTTGATCTCAGCATGAGTGCATGCCAATATCTCTTCAAATCAGGCTTGCTGCATGCCATGTGATTGGCGATGTCATGAGAGCGCTGTGGTTGCTGCAGCTGGTGTGACGCTGCGTACCTTTTCCCCTCCCTCTACCTACAGAGTTGGCTCTGAGGCCCTACCGCAACGAGACAACATGGGAGCAATATGCTGCATACTTCAAGTCGCCCGTCTTCATGGATACTCCCATCATGGCAGCGTTCAACGGTAAGGAGCAGTTGCAGCAAAGGTTCATGGCATGCACAATGCTGTGATTATGGTGATATTCACCAGTGTGGCAATGCGCAGCAATTACTGCTATGTAGCGCAATGCTGTGCTAATTCAGCTGGTCCCGTGCGGGGGGCTGTGACCACCCGTACATGGAATTGGTGGCGTGTTTCTTCTGAGTGTGAAGTTTAATCGCGTGTTGCAAGCCCTGGTAGGTTGTGTCTAGCTAGCTGCAGTGGGGTCGGACACGTAGCGTGACATCCTTGGGGCTGGTGTTTCCAGTATGGGAATCACATCTTGTTGACTCAGTGTGCTGGGCTCTTGGGCTGAATACCCGCACCGTTGAACACAGGCCACAACCCTGATTATCAGAATGTGTTCCCTGCACTCTCTGTGTGTCAAGACACACCACACAGCCCCTGTCTTCGATCAAACACATCACCGTACCCTGCTGCTGCTACTGCTGCCACTGCTGCTGCTGTTAATTGTAGGCACGGCACCCTACACCAAGGTTGGCCAGCGCAATGAGACCATCACCAAGGGCATGGAGATCCAGATCCAGACAGTCTACTTGATGCACGAGATCGACGAGACCCTCGCCCTTATGAGGGCCAACAGGCTGGCAGCAAAGGACGGTGAGTGAGAGAAGTACAATAACTTTGAGCATCAGCACCTGTGATAGGGACTTCTGGCTCCATGGTGCCTGCAGGCAGGCAGTGCACGGCGGTGTTAAGGCAGGCAAGACTCTTTTGGAGGCTTCTGTAGCGCTTACTCATCATCCTTTGTTGTTACGGTGCTGACCGACACCATGGGCGGCGTCATGCAGCAGCAACTAGGGCTGCCAGCAGCCCCTGCTGGTAGAGCAAGTGGCCATGTGAAGCCCTGGTTGCTGCAGCTCGAAGCTCTGCAGCCACAGCTGAAAGCAGCATGGCCTGCCCTCAGCTTGCTTGACCCGATGCCTCCCTCTCAGCCCCCTTGCTGTATGGTCTCTACTGTAAGAACAAACACATGGCTTGTTTGCGCACCCACTACTCGTTGCCTTTCTCTTCTCACTTGTTGCCTTTCTTTTCTGTGTGCAGGTGCTCCTCACAACATCGATGAGACCTGGGCCATCTACACAGGCATCAGGCCCGCCTGCTCCCTGTGGGGTTCAGCCAACAGGAGGGCTGCAGAGTTCGGCACCATGCAGGACTGCACCACTAGGTGTGACCTGCAGCAACAACACACTTTTGACGTGTGCTGTGCTACACACACGGCTTATATTGGAAACAATTGAAGCTTGAAACACCCATAACTTGTGCTTTGCAACCCTGTCAGAGATTAGTCAGCCACCTCATGTGCCACTGAAGAGGCTACAGCCAACGCATAGCAACTCTGCCAAGATTGCATCAACTTGCCTGTTTCCAATGTGCAACAATGCTGCTGTGTTGTTTTTGATCCTGCAGCAAGGTCAATGCTGCGATGACCGCCCTGCATAACCAGATGTACCAGACGGCACAGGCGGGTGATGAGGCAGCTTTCCTGGAGCAGCGTGAGGAGGTCATCAGGCTCTTCCTGATCACTTACATCCAGGTGGGTGGGTCCCTCGACAAGGCGCAGAGTGGCGCCCTGAACCGCATGCACATGGGGCTGAACAACCCTGTGGCGTTATTACTTCAACACCCCAACCAGGCGCGCCTGAGGCTCAGATTTTCAAACAAAGCAGTGCTGTCGGCGCCTAGGTGTGTGGGGTAGGACCTGCTATAGGTGACGGCTTCAGAGGCAGGCGTGCACCTGGGACTATGTATGTTCAACAGCCCCATGCTCAGTGTGTCAGCAATGTGCTGTGATGCGCTGGCCATTGCGCCCGGCGATTATTTCGGCCTTGCGCAAGCGCAATGTCAGAATCGACAAGAATTCCCTTTCGGACCGTCGTTAGCAAACAGTTGCTGCCACATGATGAGCCGACACCGGCTGGCTTCCTGCCAAATTGGAAGCTTGGTAGGGGCCTCTTGGTTTATGGAGCTTCCTGAGCAGCATGGTGAACCTTCGTGCATCCTGCGGCTGCATGCATGGTGCTGTGCTGACCAGGCTTTGCTGTGCTGGTCCTGTTCGCCTGCCTTGCCGCAGGCCACACTGAAGTATGCTGAGCTTATGGACAGGGCAGTGGCCAAGGGAGAGATGGATGATGCGCAAACTGAGCAGGTGGGTTACAGCTCTACTATCCTGTCGTCAAACCAGCAGTAGGGTATGGCTTTGACTCCCTTGACCTTCAGGAGAGGTGCGTAATGCACCTGAACCACATGCCGCATGCTTCACGCTAGAAGGGAAATTCATGGAGTTTCACCTGACTTGAGACCAATCAAAATAAAATCGAGCATTGCTGACACCACTGTCATTGCCACGGTGTGTTTCCCATCTCACCGCACCAACTCGCTCCCGCAGGCCGAGGGGGCGATGTTCTTCCGTACAATCGAGCCCATCGTTGCCGAAGCATCCCCTGCGGCTGCCAGAGCTGTGAACAGTGTTATGTCGCCGGCAGTGGCGCCCAAGAGCAACTCCCTGCAGACAGTCAAGGCCGCTCTGGAGCCTGCCTACCCCGCTCTGGGCATCAGTGCTGCTGATGTTGGCAGCTACAGCACTCAGCCCCTGCACCTCAGGCAGCCAGAGCTGCAGTGCTCTCCTCCTGCTGCAGCAACGGCTGCACGCAGCGCTGCAGGCGCCCCTGTGGCTGCTACTAGCGTGCTGATGTCCCTGCTGGTGCTCGTGCTGGCACTTGTGGTGTAAGGTACCAGCAGTGTGGCGATCATTGCAGGCCCCCTGTGCCTGCTGTTGCTGGCCCTGCCTGCACGCAGCGCTGCAGGCACCCCTGTGGCTACTGCTGGCTGTAGTGTTCTGGTGGCCCTGCTGGTGCTTGTGCTGGCACTTGTGGTGTAAAAGCACTTTACGTATTTGAGGATATCAGCAGTGTGGCTGTCGTCGCCGTGCAAGCGCTGCAGGCGTCCCTGTGGTTGCTGCTGGCCGTAGTGTGCTGCTTGCCCTGCTGGTGCTTGTGCTGGCACTTGTGATGTAAAGTGGCACTTGTGGTGGTAAAGATACCACCAGTGGGATGGTTGTCCGCAGGAAATGATGCAGGTGCCCATGTGACTGCTGCTGGTCGTACTGTGGTGCTTGCCCTGTTTGTACTTGTGCTGGTGCTGGTGCTTTGATGCTGATGCTCATCGTACGTACCAGCAGTGGGATGGGTGGTTGTCCCAGCAGGTGTTGCTGTTGTTGTGACAGCAGGTGTGGATGCTGTGAAGTTGACAGTTGTCAACCGCCATGCTAGCTTACTGCTGATGCAGGGTAGCACTACTGATGGGTGGACCTGCCTGGCATTTTTGTTGTTATGTTGTCGGATTTGCTGCTGCTACAGCAGTGGCGTAAAGCAGACGGAGTGCTGCTGGTACGAAAGGGGGTTTTGGTGGGCGTTCAGCTTGGTTGGAAACTCAATCCTGCAGAGGGTTTGGTGCCTCAGTACTGTATGCAAGGGTCAGGGAGACCTGGAGATGTGTGCAGCGATCATGGGTGTCTGCTGCCAGCCCGGTTGAATCCAGTTGCAGAGCTTCATGCATGGTTCACCTGTTCAGCGCACAGGCATCCAGGCGGTTGAGTGCGCATGCGCTCTCGCCGTGGAACCCAGCTGCTGTTCCAGCATGTCTCTCTGCATACTGGCATATTGATTCGCCGACAATGTTTGGAATGGCTTCAACCGAGCGGCTCCACGCATGCAAGCGGCCGCATGGCTGCAGGGATAACAGCCACTAGTGGCTGTAGCACATCAACATGCCCCCAGCTGCATTGTGGGACGTGCCTCTTGCTTGTTATGGCAGCCTGCTGTGTGTGTGTGTGTGTGTGTGTGTGTGTGTGTGTGTGTGTGTGTGTGTGTGTGTGTGTGTGTGTGTGTGTGTGTGCATGTGTGTGATGCGTGTGATTGTACGTTCGAGTTGTTGTATCCTTGTTGTTTGTTTGAGGCTTGTTTAATGCCTTGCTGCCTCCAAGCCAACGTTATCGTCCTGCTTTGTCAGGCTGATTGTGCAGCTGCAGTGTTTTGCATGCTTCCCTGGGGTTGGAACACCAATCTCTACTGTACTGCATCTGTGTCTGTTCCAATCCAATGCTTGTCAAGGTCCACGACCTATGTTCAGCTCGCCTAACCTGCAGTGCTGTGCATGGTAACTGTGTCGGGCAAAAGATGCATGTCAACCCCCTTGTGGTATGCATGATGTGTGGCAAGTCTGGCATGTTGATCATTCAGAAGGTGAGTGTGACCACTACATGTGGGATTGCACGTAAGCAAAGCTTGCTGTGCTGCTGCCGGGGCTAGGTGAAGTTGACTTTGCCTATGCTGCCAAAGGCAGTGTAAGAGTGGAAGTTGTCCATCACAATGACCATCCTCAGTATACTTACAATGTCCTGCACAGTTTGCCGCAGAACAGTGTGATTGTGAATGTAGCACCAAGCGCAAATGCAAGGCCACTGTTTGCAATTCTGATACTCTTCTGTTACCATAGTACAAACAACATTACAAAAACCAAATACAACCACGTCGACATGCAAGCAAAGTTGCTGATAACAAACACAAAGCGGCATTTTTGCACAAAGTGTCCCACCCTTCCAGCACAGCAAACTCCGACCCCAGCTGCAATGCTGGCAAGCAACAGCAATGCTGGGGTAGCTTTGTTCCACCCTAACATTTGAAACTGCCTTCAACACAAACATCCCTTCCAGCGAATTCCCTGCAGACTGACTGTTGCCACAACAGCCACAACCCTGCTGCTGCCCCTTGCCCAACATGCACAACCTCATACATACATAGGTCAACCCGGGCATGGCACAAACTTCACACAAAACCAGTCAATGCCATATACAGGAACCACACCTTGGGTTCTCCCTTGCTGGGAACCCTTGCTGAATACAGGAACCCTCGCCCAGTCAAAAGGCAGAGTCCATCAAAGCCCATGTTACCGACCTTGAGCCAACACATCACCCGGCGTTGGAACCAACAACAACACCTCAAACCTTCCTCCGCGCATGTATGTAAACGACAAGCACCCCAAGCCTAGCTGCCGACAGTTTGACAGCAACCGAAAGGCCCCCACTCAGCTCAAAGATGGTGCATGGTAGGGCAGCAGGTGGTACCGACCCCACCAGGGAAGTGCCTGGCAACCGATACACGGTGTGGCACGGCAGTCTCCAGCTACAGCTGCCAAATCGTGTCCCTGGCGCTGTAGTGTGTCTGCAGAACATTGCATTGCGAACACGCAGACACGCCCACAGGCTGTAGCCATGCATGCACCACAAATGCCACTGCGTCCCTGCTGTGGCCACTGCACCGCACCACCACCCTGCCAACCGCTCCCAAGCCACGTGCTGGCAGTGCTGTTGACCACTCACTCCCCTGAGGATCGAGTCCACCACAAACCCTTCTCATGCACCTGTACGGCACAGGACACCAGACTGCAGCCAGAGCCATGTAGGCTGCACATATCACAATGTGAAGCCTGCACATGGACCACAACCTCCCTGCTGTGCCTTGGGCGATGTTTACACACCGGTGCAGTCTCAGACAGCAGCGACGACGGATGGAGATGCAACAAAATAACGGATCACGCTGCTCCCAACCCACACCAGACCCCTTTTGAAGTAAGAGGCAGGTGCTACCATCCGAAACCACAGCATGCCACGGCAACAACATGGGTGCCGCGCCACCCGTCTAGTCCTTGCCTTGCACAAGCAGAAATACAGATGGACAACAGCAGCGCTGCAACAAAAGTGGCTGCTGCCATGTACGATCAAATCACTGGCCAGCATGTTGCCATCACTAACGCACATGACATACTGCAAGCTATCCACAAGCTATCCACTTGTGACAATCTAGGCAGCCAGTGGACAACAGAAGCAACAGATACCTGCAACCTGCTCCTGCATCAAGGCCAGCATGGAAGCCGATTCAGACCATGTACGCGTGGCAGTTACTGCAACTGCCTGCCATAATCCAGCCTCAACATGACGGTGTCAACCCGTCTGTCAGGCCCAACTGGACTGCCGCAAGCACGCCCCACACAACAGCCCTGCCGAACGACACAGCACGACTGCAGCATGTGGGGTACAGACGCGCTGCTCCTGCAATCCAGATCCACCAATGGGTCTTGAGCCAGGGCATGAACCACAAAAAGCTGTCAGTTTCTTTTGCATCAGCCTATGGCATTGCTCTACCTCTGACACAAGACCCATCAGCCTATGGCATTGCTATTCCTCTGACACAACACCCTGACGTACATGCCGCCTGTGCTGACCCATACAAGGAAGAAATCACAGCTGTGATGGGTCAGCACAGGCGGGATGCACTCAAGCGCAGCAACAGCACCTCTACCCAGGCAACAGCACAGCTGCGCCACCAAACACCTGCTACCCCCCCCCCCGGCCAGCCGTTACAAAGCACAGTGTACAGACATACCATGGACAAGGACCCATGCCCCAACAAGACCACGAAGCAAGCCATCAGCCATACCACAGCTGCAGCAGCAAAGAAAACATCGTCGCGGCGTACGACCACTCATGCACCCAAACTTGTTCAGCAATGATGCACACAGATATGTTACAGGAGTACACGTATGCCAGTGTAAACCGTTCAGTTGTGAAGGGGGGTATGTTGGCTGAAAGTGTTGAGAGGTTATGGACACAAGACATCCCCCTGTTGATGACACCAACCGACCAGCGGCTCCCCCAAGTTTCGTCCAAACAAAAGCAGCATGATACAAAAAGCCCACAATCCTTCTGAGTCAGTACAACACAAGCACACAGCACCACACTCTGCACACAGAGCTACTATGAACGGATGCACGCAATCATTTCCCCCTGCCGCCCAATGGGGGCAGGCAACAGTGGCACTGCACATCCACAGCAGCAAATGTCAAGCACACACCACCACATGGTGCATGGCCTCAGGTGACCCCTAGGGACAGGCACCCCCCAGCACAAAAGAAACAGTGACATCCTACTGGTATCCTAGCTCAAGCACACCTCACCACGATGTGCATGCCGCACATGAACTGGCAGCCCCCCATTGAACAGGAAAACATAACTAAGACGTCAAACCAACAGACTTCTCGCAACCTGCATGTAAGACCCACAGGGGTGTGGGACAAGGCCACTGACAAGGCCAGTGGTGCCGGGAAATGTGAGCATCATCCCAACCAAATACATGGCAGCAATCCAATCCGGGCAGAACAGGTAGCTTCAGCCGGCTGAATCGCTGTCAGCCCACTGCCATGCGTGAAAAACAGGCTCCCAGCAAGCTATCACACCTCACAGTCAAGCTGGGGAGCTGCGCACATGAGCATGCAAGCCTGCGGCAGCCATAATGACAAGCAGCAACGACCATGTAGAAACTCCTGGTGGTGATGCCTTGGGTGGTACACGTGCCGCTGGTTGCAACAGGAACCACCAACGCACCCCGGATGTGCCAGAGACGATCATGGTTCGGCATCACAGGTGCCGAACCATATAACCAGCGATCACCGTCACGTGCAGATCCCAAGCCCTACCCAGCCCCCAGTGCCAATATCCCAACGCAATTCCAGGCATCGCTGCCTGCTGACACCCTCACAAACCAGCGGCCCAAGAGGCTGCCTACCCCCAAGCAAACATTTCCAGCTGCAAGGGCGGCTCCTAAGGTGAACAGAATACACTGTGCTGCTGCATTGCGTGCTGAACTTCACACCTCACACCTCGCCCCGTGACCTCAACACCGCACACACTCTCGGTACCACTCACACTCAGAGAGGCTGTCTGGCGAGGCAAAAGATGCTGCGCAGGCTGCTGCGCGATTGCATCCAAACAATGGCAATCTTGCAAACAGGCCAGGGTGGTAGGCGGCTGCACAATGCTCACGGCCACACACACCACTGGCTTCTTGTTGATTTTTTGGCTTCTTTTTGGTTGACTTGGCCACAGCCCCCTGGGCCAACGTGTCGAGACTCAGACAGTCCTGCTAGGGGGGCTGTCCTGGCAGATGGCCAGCAGACCGCAAATGAAAACACCCCAACACCCCACCCTGGACGCGCTTGTTCTAATAGCGCGTCCAAGCCTGGCGGCAACATTCCAACAGGAGCCCATAAAAAAAGACACGTCTGGGGGCACCAAGCTGCGACATTCCCCAGGCATCCTGCTGGTGCCTGCAGCTGCTGCAGCGCAGCTTCCTACAGGAGCCCAACGGCACCCTGCTGTTTCGCCTACAGCTGCTGCACATGCGCGCCAGACCAAAGGCGCATATTGGCACTCCTGGCTGCGGCATGCCCCACAGCGTCCTGCTGGTGCGACAGCAGCTGCAGCTTAGCGACAGGAAGCGCCAACCCTCAGTGCTGCACGCCCTACAGCTGCAAGCGCACCTGCAGCTGCCCCACTTGGCCTGACCCCGGCGACGCAGCAGCAGCAGCAGCTGGTGTCACTGGGGACTGCTGCGGCCAATAGTGCTCGCACACAGCTCCGTACGTACCTGCCCCTGCACCCTCAAGCTCTGTGAAGCCAGCCGGCAGGTGCAGCACAGGCAACACAGGCTCCTGCTGGGCTGTTGGGCACAGCTGCTGCTGGAGTAGCAGCGCCTGCTGCTGCATGGGTGGGTACTGTAGCTGCTGGTGGCCAGGCTGCAGCTGCTGCAGCGCCGCACAAGGCTCCAGCACCACTGCAGCAGGCTGCTGCTGCAGTACAGGAGGCAGCAGCGGCACCTGGGGTTGCTGCAGCGGCGGGAGCTGCAGCTGATGGGGTTGCTGCTGCTGCTGCAGCGGCGACGGCAACTGCTGCTGCACGGGCATCACAGGCGCAGGCGCTGCAGGCGCGGCAGCCGCCTGCTGCCCGGAGCACGCCTGCAGCTGGACCATCTGCTGCTGCGGATGGTCCTTCGACTGCTGCTGCTGCTGTACCTGGGACACCCTCACCGGCTCCTGCACCTCCTGTTCCTGCAACTCTTGCAGCTCCTGCTCATGCTGCAGCTGCTGGTCCCGAATGGCCTCCAGCTGCCGCGCGAGCTCCCGCATGGTGGGCCTGTTGTTGGGGTTGAGCTCCATGCAGGCCTCCAGGAGGTACCTCCACTCCGGCTCACACCACTCAGGGATGTCCAGGTGCAGGTTGCCACACATGAGGCCCAGCAGGATCTGCTGAGGGGAAGGTCCTGCGAAGGCAGCAAGACACAGGAACGCCAGCAGCAGTCAGCCAACGAGCCTCATTCGCAGGATGACTTATCTGTAACGGTTGAGTGCATCGCTAAAGCAGCGTGCGGGGGCAGCAGGACACAGGAACGGCAGCGGCACAGGACACAGGAGCGGCGGCAGCAGCCAGCTGGTAACCCGCGTACGCAGCTGTTCGTGGCTATGCTACACAAAGCATAGACGGATGCAGGTTGCCGCACATGAAGGCCAGCAGGATCTGCTGGTGGGCAAGGTCCTGCGGGGGCAGCAGGACACAGGAGCGGCGACGGCTCGGGACACAGGAGCGGCGGCAGCAGTCAGCCGACGAGCCATCGTCACAGTTGCCTGTGACGATTAGCGCATTTCTTGGGGAGCGCGCTGAAGCCAACCGACTAGGTTCAGGGTGCACAGCAACGTCCAGATGGGCCAAGTGCTTTGTGTACCCGGTGCTCGTGCGCCCGGTCATCGCCATTCATTGGTCTTCGTTGTACCGCAAATACACAACAAAAACCAATGAATGTGTGACCACCGGGCGCACGAGTGCGGGGTAAACATACCAGCATGACCAAGCTGAACAGCGCTGTACGCGGCCGCCAGGAGTACACGACTGCAAAATTGTCAACCGCCCCAAATGCCGCCCCGTGCCACAAGCTGCACAGCATGAGCAGCCACCTGCCCCCATGCCACACCGTGCAGCAAGCTGTACCACAACATACCCCCATGCCACCCCGTACAACAAGCCGCACCACAACACACCTGGAAGGGCGTCTTCCTGGTGAGCATCTCCCACATGACCACGCCCAGGCTCCACACGTCCGCCTTCTCACACACGCGCTCCGGATCCGACACAAGCTCAGGCGCCATGTATGGCAGCGTGCCCCGCAGGTCCCGGCAGCTGCTGACATAGCTGCTGTTCAGCTTGTGCTTCGACAGACCAAAGTCAGCTACCTTAACCACCGGCAGCTCCGAAGAGTCCATCAGGCCGCTGCCACTGCCCGCACCCTGCCCGCTGCTGTTCCTGCGGTTGCTGCCGCCGCCCGGCCGGCCCCCCGCAGGGCTCGTATTCGTGCTGCCGACGCCGCTGCTACCCCGCAGCAAGGCACCCCCCTTGCTGCTGCTGGTGCTGCCGGGCGTCATGCCGTCGCGGCTGCTGATGGCGTCCGGCGAGGTTGGGGAGCCGGCCCTGCGAGGCAGCTCCGCGACGCCCAGACCCGCTGCTGTACGTACCACGGCTGGCGGCGCGTCCAGCAGCAAGTTGTCAGGCTTGAGGTCAAAGTGCACGATGCGCAGCTCGTGAAGGTACGCCAGGCCGTTGGCAGCACCCAGCGCAAGCTCGCAGCGCACGCGCAGCGGCAATAACGTCCGCGCCATCCTGTGGGCAGAGGTAGAGACATCAGGGGCAGCGGCAGAGGCATGAGGTTGGAGGCCGTCGGACAACGGTACACCAGCTGCACAACACACCCTGCACAGCCAATGAAGGCGCCCCACACCCTGGTGCAACCGTGCAATGCCAGCACGCATGCGCAACATACCCCCGTGCGCGCATTGTTGTCACCAGCCTGGTCAGTGACACACACCCCAGCCGTACTAACTTCCCAAGGTGCCCACCTCAGGAAGGCGGACATGGACCCGCCCCGGATGTACTCGGTCATGATGCCAATCACACTGCTGTCTGCAGCGCTCTCCGTCACCACGCCGTAGAAGCGCAGAACGTTTGGGTGGTTAAGGTCCGCCAGCAGCGCCGCCTCTCGGCCAAAAGACGCAAAGTGCTTGGTGAAGCGGTCACTCTGCAGGAGGGTGAGCGATGGGCAGGGGACAGCCAACCAATGTGACAACAATAAGTCACAAATGAGTCACAAAAAGCCACGCATCTCTTGCGCGCAACAGCCATCCTCAACAGCAGTTGTATGCTGCAATCCCTACGCACAGTCTACATACATATCAAGAGCTGAGGGCACCAGCGCAGGCCAACATTCATACAAAGACATCACCCACAAGCACCGGCATCAACCGACACATCACAGCCCAGCCCGCCTACCTTGAGCCACTTGACTGCCACTGTGCCATACAGCGGGGCCTTGGCCACTGACACCTCTCCAAAGGCACCCTCGCCGATGCGCTTCTCAATTTTGAGGTCGGGCTTGGCCAGCCGGTGCACTGGCTGTAGCTTGGGCAGGCTGTTCAGGCTGTCGCCGCTCCCTGCACGCTCAGCACCGATGCCACCTGCACGCGCACAGAACAACTGTACTTTGGATGTTTGCTGCAATGGCTGGATGCACTCCCTGTGTCTACACACAGCACGCTCAGTCAACATGAACACAGCCACACCAAGACCGGCCGACAGCACCTCGCTGCAGTGTTCATGATCAGCCAGCAGCCAATGCACTGACACAGACGGCCTCCCGCTGGGCATCAACGTTACGTCATCAGCATCCCCTGTGTAATCCCACCAACACCTCCTGAGACAGCTCTGGGCCACAGCCGTGTAACCCTACCTGGCGCACACAGCCCCTGGCCCTCTCCGTCTACAGCTCCCCCATCCAGGCTGAAGCTGGAGTCCTGGGTGCGCGGACGTGCACAGCCCAGCTGGCCACCAGACAGGCGAGGCTCGATGTCTGCGCAGCAGCACACAGGACACACAGAGCCAGGTCAGCACGCGACACCCACTTGCAAGGGCACACCCGCCTCGTGATCGCCACCTCTGGATACGCACAGCCCCACTTTGTTCTGTGATCAGCCCTTTCCTGGAGCCTGAGCCCACAGCATCCACGTCCTTGCACCATCCTGCGCCATCCAAGTAAGGGTTCTGCACCAAAGCCGCCCAGGCAAGGGGCTCCTTACCTCCAGCAAAGCCGCCGTCATCCAGCCCACAGTTCCCACTCAGCATGGCCCCCGGCAGCGGCCCCATGTCATCCCCAAAGGCAGAGATGTGGCTGGGCAGGTGCAGGGTGTCCTGCTCCTCCTCAACCCCAGCAGCAGCAGCAGCTGGTGCAGCGCCCTCCTGACCCTGCGCGCCTGCTGCGTCTGCTGTTGCCCCCAGCGCCGCCTCGGTCAGCAGCGCCCCCAGCTCGCGAGGAGGGGACTCCCCAAAGTCTGAGATGTGGGTGGGCAGGGCGCGCACCATGCTGTCTGCCGAATCTGAGGTGTACAGATCTGCGGGCAGGTCGAGCTGATCCTGAGACTGCTCAGTCATCGCACGCGCGGGCCCGTTGATGTCCGAGTCTGCATAGTGACGGCAGCAAAAGCAGCAGGGGCAATACGGGTGAAGGAAGCGCACAAACAAGCGACGCCCCAACTCAGCAATAGGCGGCAACCACCATTGACAATCAGAAGAAGTAATGCAGTGCAGGATGAGTGTGACCACCTTCGAAACCACCTTGACCCAGGCATCTGGATGTGCATGTGGCGTGGTCTGCTGCAGTGGGATATTTGAAACACATGGCACAATCAGCAGCAGCACCGGCATGATTGCCCCAAACTATTTTGCCCCGGCTGCCATGTGATGCTTGCAAGCTGCTGCTGGGCCCACCAGCTTGCAGCCCGCTGTGCAGATAAACTGGACCCTGTTCTGCGCTTAGCAAAACCCCAGCGCACGCTCACCATCATAGTCAAGGTATTCTGACAACTCCTCCTCTGAGCCGGCCGCCTGCTGCTCTGGCACCACCGCCGCCGCCGCCAGCTGGCCACCACCGATGTGGCGGCCCTCTTGCATGATCGCCCGCATCGCCCCCACCGCTGCCGCCGCGTCCTGCTGCTGCTGGCGGTCGATCGCCTGCAGCACCTCCTCCATCTCCTGACTGATCTGCCGCAGCATGCTGGCCCCCAGCTGCTCGTCATATGCAGCACCTGCCCCAGCATCCTCACCCTCAGCACCCATCCCTGCTGCTGCCAGCTGCTCTGGTGAGAGAGGAGCTGCGTCCTGCTCCTGGCCGGCAGGCAGGTCTGAGAAGGCTGAGAGGCGGCGCTGCTGGGCAGCCAGGCGCGGAGGCGGGTTGCGGCTGACGGCTGTGCGCATGCGCTCCAAGATCTCCTGCTCATTGAAGGCCTCAGCTGACTCTGCCTCGTCCAACCCCAGCACCAGGGCTTGGCCGGCACTGCAGCCACACAGCAAGATGCAACGTGAGCAGGGTGAACATGCAGGCACAGCAGACTGACTGCTAGTTGACGACGACAGGCAGCTGAGCAGCAGATGACTGGCCGCAGGGGTGACAGGACTACTGACCGCCCACCAGCCAACCCTGTACACTCACGGCCGCGCCGGCACATTGTGCAGCGGTGACTGCAAGTGGAGTGTAGTGGAAGGCTGCGCAAAGAGGAGGCGTGCATGCATGCATGGCAGCCGAGACATGCCCCACCTGCTGGGAGGCCAGTCACTTGTCGACAGGTCCTGATGCCTCGTAGAGGGAGTGCCCACTGAGCTGAGGGTGCTGCCAAAGCTGCTGCGACCATCCAGCAGGCGCACTGCATTGAGGCGTGCAGGCATGCCCAGCTGCGACTCACTGCACGCATCACACCACCCACAGGACAGCGCAAGGTAGAGAGGACAGCACAGGCTTGCACTGTCAGCACGGAGGTGGTTGGAAGGTGGTTGGAGGCTGTGAGCACAGCTGGGGCACACAACAGCCCGCCAGATGTGTGTGAGAACCGGCTGGCGGACCCGAGAGGATGTGTGAGCTACAGAGGCAGCAGTGGGCAAGCCAATTTCACAGCAACAGCAACACCTTCTCGCCTGCTGCTGATGTGCAGGGCCTCAGCTGGAAGTGCACAACAAGAGGCAGCTGCATGGGTACCCCACCTGAAGAAGTGCTGCCCCTCCATGATCTCGTCTGGTGTCAGCGGTTCCTCTGAAGCCATGAAGACAAAGACCTTGATGCGGAAGGTCTTGCAGGGCGTGCCTGGTCGCTGCAGGTGTGCCATGTAGTCCTCAATCAGCTCCTGCCAGCACATGGCAGCGCAGGGCAGTGCAGGATGTCTTGAGGCCAGCAGCTACGAGTGAGATGCATGTATGTATGCAGGGGTTTTGAGGCAGGTATGTTGTACAGATATTTTACGCGGCAGAGAGAGACGGCCCCTCCTATAGGTCCAGGCACATCGTGTGAGTGCACAATAACACAGAACTCTCCCCTGGCTGCATGGATACTGATCTGCACTGCTAGGATGCCATTCCTCACCATACATGACCCAGTGCAGTGCTGTTTACCTGGAGGTCTGCATCATCCTGCACAGAGATCAATTGGTCGGGCACAAGCTCCTCCCCAGGGGCATGGTACTTGACACTGACCGCTGTCCTGAACTTCTCAGACAGCTTGAACATGAAATCCGCATACCGGATGCCGTAAGGGACGCTCTCATTGAAGTATTCGCCCCCTACAAACTTCCAGGAGTGGCTGCCAATCTGCAGCACCCAACACAGCAGCAGCAGCAGCATGGTGCACACAAGTGCTCAGGCACACTGCTCATGCACTGGAGCCTGTCCAGCAAGGATCAATGTATACACCAGTGATACTAGGCGCCCAGGCCGACTCAATCCATGCACGGTTGCCTTGGCACAGCAAAAACAGTGCCGTCCTCACCTGCTCGAACCGACCGCCATAGCAGAGCCGGAGCTTGACCTTCATGTGAGTCCCAGTGACCTCTCTGGACTCAAGCGAGGAAGCTTGCGTGTTCAGCGCAGCACCGGTCATGTCTGCCAAACCAGCACGACAGAGGAGGGAGGCAGCTCAGCAAGGCCGCAGGGGCCCTTGGATGCCCCTTATACAATGATTGCCATCGTCGAAACTGCCAGGCCCGTGGGGAAGGCAAGGAACAGCAGGAAGCCGTGCGCACAGGTAGTTCACTCGAGCAACAGGCTGGTACACAGCTTGAATGACAGAAAGAGTGTATGGAGAGACGGGTGGAACCTGCTTGGCGTGGTGACATGGCTTTGTGTCATACCCTGGAGGTTCTGATGTTGAAGCAATGCCCGGCTTTCCTGTGCTGCTGACACGCTCACAACCATTGCTTCACACTTTACAAACTACTTGATCACCCCAACACCTAGCCTGATCAGCCCTCACTGGCAAACTCTGATTTTACAGTCTGTCCAGAAGGATCCAGGCTCACTCAGGTGTGCATCACGCTCAGCAGCAGTGCACACTCACGCAATCCGCTCAGATAGTATCACAAGGTTGCGAGACAGCAGCTTGCACCCCACTGAGGGCTCAAGGTTGACCACAGCACAGGGCGTGCCACAGTGACTGACTTGGCAGGAGGCCTGCAGCTCGCCACACGGGAGGGCAGATGGGGAAAGATTATTACAAGCTGCTTGGTGTTGACAAGAATGCTGGAGAGGGAGAGCTCAAGAAAGGTGGGTGCATGCCAGCAAGTGTGTGTTCAGCTGCATCATTCCTGCCTGTCCACACGGTCAGGCCCCCCCTGTGCACACCCGTCACAGTGCATGCCTGGCAGTTTGGGGACTCCGCCAGCCCAACTTGCAGCAGGCACATGTTCCCAGGTTTAGATGCACCCCAACCAAATGGCTGGGTGTTGCCCGCCCTCCTGGCAGCCCCCCTGATTTGCTTGCCACATCACTGTCATGTGCTGCTGTTGCAATCCAACAGCCTACCGCAAGCTGGCGATGCAGTGGCATCCGGTGAGTTGTCTTTAGTGCAGGCACAGCAGCAGCTTGCATTGTCTTCAGTGCAGGTACAGCAGCAGCTTGCATGGTCTTTTTAGTGCAAGTGCAGCAGCAGCTTGCATGGATAGCAGGCTTGAAGCAGTGGCTGACCGGCACTCGGCAGCCAGGCAATGATTTCTAGCAGTGGTCAGGCCATCGACCATCAAGTCAAAGCATTGGTGGATGCTTCCTAAACAGCCAGGGGTGGCAGGCACCATGTAGCTGGCTGCATGTCTTTCACTGCAAGTCTTGGTGTGTCTGGCGGTGGGATGGCCAGTGCGTCCGGGCGGGCGTGGCAGCTGTGCTGTTTGTAAGACTTGCGCTTTCACATGTGCGGGTTGGGCGCAATGGGTATGATCCGGTGGGGGTTGTCGGCAGCCCACAGGCTCTGCAGTGTGTGCAGACACAGCGTACACAGCAGCGCAGCACAGCACAGCACATGCGTCAGGTGACAGCAGGCAGTGTCAGGCGCGCACGGCACACTACCTGCAGCCAACCACAGCAGCAGGGGCGCTGTTCACACTGTCTCTGCCTGTGGCATGCAGGACAAAAACCCTGATAACCGGGCGCAAGCAGAGGCCAAGTTCAAAGACATATCGGAAGCCTATGAGGCGAGTTGCACCAGGGGACATAGGGGATGGTGGGGAGATTATTTAGCAAGAGGCGCAAGAGGGGCCATACCAAACAACCCTCCACGACCAAAGGACCCCAGGCAGTAGGCTTTCCAAAGGGGCATAGAAGGTCCTAGAGGGGCATCGGGATTGATGAAGACACAGAGAGGCTGAACTTTGAATGCGCAGTTCTGGATGGCTATGTGCATGCGGCAGCTGTGGGGTGATACTAGTAACGTTTGGTACAGCAGTATGGCTTTCTCCAGGGAATGCATGGGCTGAACAGGCTCAGTTCAGGCAAATTCATGCAGTGCGCTTGCCTGTGCTTGTAGCCAGCCATTGGCAGCACCGACAGGTCACGCCTCCATGTGCCCTCAGGGTTGACTGCTCCTGCTAGCAACCTGCAGCGCTGCATGTTGGTACAGGTGCTGCTGCTGGGGAGACCTCATGTACGGGCTTGAAGTTGACTTGTTATTGCTGCTCTTGTATGTTGGTAAAGGTGCTGCTGCTGGTGGTGACCTCACGTACGGGGTTCAAGTCGACTTGTTATTATCATGTAAGCATGTAACAGTAATAGTAACAGTTATTGCTGCTGCTGCATGATGGTGCAGGTGTTGTCGGACCCAGAGAAGAAGCAGGTGTATGATGCATATGGTGAAGAGGGGCTCAAAGGAGGCATGCCAGGCGGGGGAGGCGGAGGCGGCGGGCCAGGGGGTGCGCATCACTTCAACTTCAGGAGTGCGGAAGATGTATTCCGGGAGGTGAGCAGGGACACAGGCACTTCTGAGGCTCAGCTGACACCCAGCCTGGTTCTACGACGGCACAATTCTGCCAGCCTTAGCACCCTACGTCTGCGTCCAGGGGCAATGAGGGATCGCGCAGCTAAGAGGCACTTGTTCCTGGAATCAAGGCAGCAACCAAACGCTCACCATGGGGGTCGGGGGTTGCAGTACTGTAGGGACTCCTTTGTTGGTATGTGTGGTGCAGATACAGCACACACACTGGAGACAAGCACCTTCCGTACCCAGCTTGAAAGGGCGCTCAGGCGTGATTTGCATCCTGTGTGTCTGCTGCAGTTCTTTGGTGGCGGCATGGGCGGCGGCGACCCCTTTGCAGGCCTTTTTGGCGGGATGGGCGGCATGGGTGGCGGCGGCCCCTTCGGCGGCGGTATGCATGGCATGCACGGCATGCAGGGCATGGGTGGCGGCGGGCCCTTTGGCGGGCCTATGGGCGGTGGTGGCCACTCGGGTCCTGTCAAGGACAAGCCCATCACAAAGCACTTGGCATGCACGCTAGAGGAGCTGTTTGCTGGCAGTACCCGCAAGCTGAAGATCACGCGCACGATTTTCAATGGGTCTGGAACGGCCAGCAGATCAGAGGAAGAGATCCTTGAGGTCAATGTGAAGCCGGGTTGGAAGAAGGGCACAAAGGTCACTTTCCCAGAGAAAGGTGAGCCAAGTGCACAACTGTACTGTACTGCCGTACAGCTTATCACGGCTTTCTTTATGAATGATGGACAGTTGAGCTGGGGGGGGGGGGGGGGAAGGAGTGTAAGGGTGTTGATACAGGGTTTGTGTACAGGAGTGCAGTCTGTTGCTGACACGTCTGATTGCATGTAATGCAGGGGTGGGGCCTGTGACTGTCACCCGCCGCTGTTTTTGCTTGAGCCAGTCATAGCATGATTGACAGCATGCTGTGTACCCTGGCCTCATCAAGCACGCAGGCACCCAGCACACATTTGTAGAGGGGTGCCTCAATGGACACTAAGCACGCATGGCACATGCATGCAGTGAGGAGTGTGTATCTGTGTTTGCACGTGACCCTCCCCATCTGTTGCTGTGGTGTTACAGGAGACGAGCGGCCAGGGCGCATCGCAGCAGACATGGTTTTCATCATAGATGAAAAGCCGCACCCTCGATTCAAGTAAGTGAGGGGCCCCTCAGCTTCCGGTTTTCCACCCTCGGCAGTTGACAGCATTATGCAGTTGTGTTGTCGGCGCAGTAGCCAACTGTCAAGCAGAGCTATGCAGCCGCCGCATGATGCAGGTGCCCGATCGTCTGCATTGCATCGCCCGCTGTTCCAAAGGAGCGTGGTGACTTCATCTTGACGCTGTCACTCTGTGCTGTCCCCATCCTGCGCAACCACAATGCCGTGGTTGTGTCAGGCATTGAGGAAGCATGTGTAGCTAGCATACGATGAAGATGCAAGTCACATGCAAACAGTACATGAGGCACACCAACATCATCGGACATTGTGTACCTGCAGGAGGGATGGTGACGACCTCATCTTCAGCAAGCGGCTCAGCTTATCGGAGGCGCTGTGCGGTGCGGAGTTTTCTGTGGTGACACTGGACGGCCGCAGCCTCAAGGTCAGCACGCAGGACCAGATCATGCAGCCAGGGGCGCAGAAGGTCATGCGGTGAGTGAATGAATGCAGTCCAACCGGCCATTTATTATATTTATTTAATCTTACCTTAAATCTGTTTGTTTGATCTTATTTTTTATCTCATCTTATTTCTCTATTTAATCTGGAAAGGCACCCAGTAGGGCGGTAGTCATTGTGGGGATGTGTGGGAGCTGGGTGCCAGGACACAGTGGCTGTGTAGGCAGGCTGCATTGCAGGCAGTCACACGGGTGCCGTGCATGGCTGTGCAGGTGACTTGAGCGTGTGCTGATTGCGCAGTCGACAGCCAGGGTAGGGTGTGGATTGGTGATGCAGGCCAGGCTGCATGTGTTGTGCTGGCTCAGGCTCAGTGGGCATGCTGCACCAGCACGGGGCTATTTGGGGGGGGGTTCACCAGGGGGGGCGTAATCCCACTGGCTGGCAGCACGGGGCTATGAGTCAGTGCATGCGGATGCATGCAGGAACTGGCAGTACGCATGCCTTATCTTGTGCATGCTGTATGCTTCCCGTGTGCTGCTGGGTCCTGGCTGCCTGCTTTTACTTACTGGGTTTCCATCACTAGTATCATCATTCAGTAGTATCACGAGGCGATGTGTGCTGCCCCGATCCCTACTGCCTGTCTCCTGCTGTTGCTGCAGGGGTGAAGGCATGCCCATCAGCAGGCAGCCCGGGCAGCGAGGGAACCTCATCATAAAGTTTGATGTGACCTTCCCGCGGCAGCTCAGCAGCAGTCAGAAGGAGCAGATACGCAGCTTGCTGCCAGCTGGGTTGTAGAGGGACCACTCCGTGGCGATGCAGGCCAGCAGCAGCTGCCGCGCTGGTTACGCAGCTTGCTGCCAGCAGGGTTGTAGGGGGACCACCTAGTTGCGATGCAGGCCAGCAGCAGCTGCCGCGCTGGTTACGCAGCTTGCTGCCAGCTGGTTTGTAGAGGGACCACCCAGTTGCGATGCAGCCAGCAGCAGCGGGTCTGCTGGCGATGTCTAGTGGCGATGCAGGGCAGCAGCTGCTACCAGCAGCAGCAGCTGCCGCGCTGGGTTCAGGCCCGCCTGCACATGCGGATGGGTGCCAGGCATGCAGGTGGCGCAAAGCAGCACCTATCTTGTCTGCTATGACTCGTGGACATCGCTGTCGCATGACTGTAATGGGATTGTTTGTATTTGACCACGCAGCAGCAGCAGGGTAGTGCCTTGCACATAGCAATAGGAGGAGCAGCAGTGTGGTGCGAGTGTTTTGCATCGTCTGTTCGTAGTACCTGACAGCAGGAGTGTTTGTGTTGATTGTTGGGGTTGAGTTGGCTTGTGAGCTGTCTTGTGGGTGGTTTGCGTGGTTTTTGTTGCAGTTGTGGAATTCAGCCAGACGTGGTTGTAGGGACATTCCTACCAGAAGTTTCTGGCCAACGCTGCTTTACAGCCTGTAACAGGCTGTATGGGACGCTGTTTTTATGGGATGTGACATGACTGACCACACTGAAGTATGGGTGGCGGAGCCTTGTGGCTGATGCACAGCAGCTTTCACCTGCGTTGAAGCAGCCCATTTGCCCCTCGTGCGGTGTGTGTGCACTGCTCTGAGGGGCACAGCTGCTGACAATGGTAACCTTGATTGCGGGTGGTGACAAGTCCTAGTGGTGGTCCGGTGTGGACAGTGATTGCGCTGCAGCAATCTCACAGCACGTGTGACACTTCAAATGTTCAGGCAGGCCCTGATGGGTCACACTATCATAAGCCTCACGAGGAAAATTTTATCTGCACCAAATTTCGCTGTGGGAACATTTCATTTAATGACACGCACACATGGGGACTTGCGGGAGCAGCATGGTGCACAGCAATTGGCACAAGTCAGCACGCTGCACACCCATCCCTAACTTACTTCACATCATTACACTAACCAGCCAACTGTCATGACAATGCATGATGCACACATGATATGTTATGCTATGACTGACTGACTGACAGAATGTTGCCAATTACAGAAGTTATGAGTTGAAAGTGCTGGCATGTTGCACGCATGCTGTGCTCATGATTGTCCCGTTTCCAAACTGGAAGGAGAAGGAAGAGAGATGGACTTAGGCACTGGTTGCAGAGACGGTGTAACAGTGCTGCATGGTGCGTGTATGCTGCGCTGCTTACTGTGACAGCTGGCATGACCGTGCATGTGTGCTTAGGACTATGGTGTGCTAGCATTATGCGCACATGCATACATGCCGTGCTGGTTACTGTTGATGATGCTGGCATGATCGCGCATGCTGTGCTTGTGACTATGGTATGCTAGCATAATGGACACATGCATACATGCGGTAGTGTGCTGGTGACTGTGACAGCGCTGGCATGAACGTGCATGCTGTGCTGGGACTAGCATGATGCGCACATGCATGCATGCATGCTGCTGCGCTAGTGACTGTGACTGTGCTGGCATGATTGTGCATGCTGTGCTTGTGACTATGGTGTGCTAGCATGATGCGCGCATGCATGCATGCGGTACTGTGCTGGTGACTGTGACAGCGCTGGCATGATCATGTGTGTTGTGCTTGTGACTATGGTGTGCTAGCATGATGCGCACATGCATACATGCTGCGCTAGTGACTGTGACTGTGCTGGCACAATGCGCACATGCTGTGCTGGAGACTACGGAGTGTTGGCGTCATGCGCACATGCTGTGTTGAGACTGTGACAGTGCAGGAATAATGCACACATGCATACATGCTGTGCTGGTGCAAGCAGTAGTGCTGGCATGATGTGCAATGCTGTGCTGGTGCTTGTGCTGTGCTGGCATCATGCATGCATGCAACTACTTGCTGCTCTGCCTGCAAAGCATCTCACACTGCATAGCTGATCGTAACCCATAAGCCCAGGCAAGGCACTGCACACACGCTATGTCTAGGACAGAATGCACAGTATTGGTACGTATCACCTTTGTTACATCAACCGCAGACCACCCCTGCTGCAGGTACTTTCACTGCAGGCAACCGGGTGTCTTAGACAGCGCATGCGATATGCCGCAGGTGTTTCACTGCGACATCTGCTTTTCAGCAGAATGCTGCCGATCAGAAATGCATGTGCCCATGAATGCATGTGTGATGCGGACGTGCAGCTGTCAATACAAACAGCGCCTTCATGTGTTGAGTGAGCGTTCCAAGCCTTGTGCAAGCACAACATTCCAGACTCATGCAAGACCTGTAGCCAATGGGGCTGTGTTTCCACCCTGTTGCAGGAGTCACTGTCAGAGTGCCCCCCTAAAGCACAGCAGGAGTTGATCAACCAAATGCCAACACCCATCAATGCATGTTATGGTAGCATGCTGCTGCAGCTTCTGCAGCTGTGAGTAAATGGGACGTCGGGCACCACACACCACCTCAAATGACCCTCCCAAGTTTCCTTCTTCTTCACAGGATCATGATGCAAGCCAGGACTGTTATGTCACACGTGGCTGGTCCTAACACAACCAGTCACAGGCGGTGTAGAATTATTCAGTACACGCTCTCTCACATGCTTACTAACAGTTGGGAGGGGTTGCCCACCAGAGGACGTCATAATGCAGGCAGCACAGCCACTGTTTGCTGATGACAGGGCAGGCGCAAGGATAAAAAAACATCCTTGGCAGGCCGATTGACGACAGGGAATGGAGGTTGTGCAGCTTGGTTCAGTCCTTGACAGTCCCTCTTGTTGAGTTCATCTTAGGCATCGGCGGCATCGGCGATCTTCTCTGCGGCATCTGCCCAGGTGAACCTGCGCAGGTCAACCTCCAGCTTGCCATACTCCACCACGGGAAGGGAACCCCTGCAGGATTGGTGTGATGTACGGGCAGGCAGGCAGGCAGGCAGGCAAGCAGGCAAAGATGTAAGAATGCGCTCGAAGCAGTGCAGGACTGGGGTCCCAATGAGGGCCAGCAGCTTTCAGGCATGCTGGTTCATGCAAACTGTCTGCGACCGCACGGTATCAGGCTGTCAGCACTGGCAGAGAAGACTGGCAGAGAAGACGTACTAAACCCATGTGTATGTGTGACAGGGTGCCACCAGGCAAAATCACTGAATCCTGATGTTATTACTTTACTGTCACAGCTGCATTTTCAGCAGTCAAGAGTTTCAGGCTGTTCCTGTGGGTTTACCTGTACTCCTTGCACTTCGCCTTGAGGTCCTTGATGTGCTGCTCGGACAGCTGCTGGACGGCCTCCCCGCCGTTGGGAATCTCCACAGCCTTGCCGGTGCTCAGGAAGCCGTTGAAGCCTGCGACGTACTCAGCATAGCCCCAGTAGGCATACTTTTCGGTCTCTGTAGAGTCTGGCAGTTCGTCGAAGAAGTCATGTGGTCCATATGCGGCTGTGCCGTTGAAAAGGTAGGCCAGGCCACACACAGCGTGGGAGCGGTCGTCGTAGTACTCTGCGTACATCACCTTGGCGTCCGCGGCCAGCACACTGTCGTGCAGCTTGAGCAGGGCGGGGATGGCAGCGATTTTACCATTGGTGCGCAGCTTGTAACCCTCCCCCTTAATGTCCTCGTCACATTCCTTTGCCTCGTCGAGGAAAGTCCTGCAGGGCACAAGAGGGTGCGGGCAAGCATGTGTGGGCGTCAGGGAGCATGACCAAGAGGTAGTGGGCGGTTGGGGTGGCTCCTGGTGGCTCCCTGTACGTGGTACTGAGATGCAGGAAAGCAGGAAGCGTGGATGCATGTGTAGGGCGTCTGTGTGTGCGTGTATGACATGACTTGCATGATTGTGCGCGTATGTGTGTGTTGATGCAGGAGCTGCATTTGTAACAGCTGTCACCAGGTTCATGTCATGAGGAACAGTCGGTGGCTGGCAGAGCAGCGTTGACACTTGCAGTTCGCCATCGACTTCACCAACGATCTTGGCCTTGTGTCCGTAGCACTTTGTGTACCTATTATCCTCGGTGGCCACATCAAAGTTCGTAACGTAAGTGCCGATGGGAATCAGGGTCTTGTCCTCATCCACCTTGTAGTTGTTGTAGGACACCTCAGATGAGCAGAACACTTCAACGCTGCAGGGCACCAAAAATAATGATAGTTGTTAACCATATTCTCCTATAGCATATGAATGGAGAGGTGCATGTGTAAATATATACACCTGTAGCTATTGTGGGCACAAGTCACAAATCACTGATTTCACTTTCTGGCCTTGGAGGAACTTGCACAGCTATGTGGGTGTCAGCAGTGGGGAATCTTGATTCATCATACTGTATACAGGCCAGGCCACCACTTCGGTTTTGGTTTTATATGAGGTAGAGCAATGTGTAGTGCTGCGTCAAACATTGGAGTGCTCAAGACAAGGCTCAAGCACTTTGGGTACTAGCAATCAACCAGTGCCTACCCAAAAGGAGCCTACCTCTTTTTGAAGTTTGCGCTCCAGTCAGACTGGACGGAGGACTGGGCAAGCTTCCTGGCGGCAGACTGGAGCCTCCTGCCCGAGTTGACAGATGATGTTGTCAGACCAAGCTGCACCTCGAAGCTGATGAACCTCTTCCTGGGGGTGCCATCAGGGCCAGACTCATCTCCGTAGTAGTAGCTAGAATCTCCGGAGTAGTACTCGCTGTCTCCATAGGAACTCTTCTCCTCGTAGTAAGACTTGTCACCGGAGTAGTAGCTGTCCTTGTGAGAAGGCTTCTCGTAGCTGTCCTTGTAAGAAGGCTTCTCGTAGCTGTCGGTCTTCTTCTCATACTTGTGCTCATACTTGTCGTGCTTGGTCTCCTTATCATTTCCGGGCAGCTTTCTCCTTTTCTGTCAGCCGGTACTTCAACGCAAAACTGCGCCGCCCGAGGTTGGGATCCTCCCTCATCATGGCGTTGTACAGCTGGTGGGGGGTGCAGTTGTATTTCTGCATGACACCCTTGACAGCATCAGACTCCACCGTCGCCTGCCGCACTGTGGTGAAGTAGGATATCAGGGTGATGGTGTGTCCTTTGCGGGTCTTTGTGTGCAGCCTTCCTGCCTTGATGGCTGTACTAGCTGTTAGGGCATCTTCTCTGCTGATAAGGACAGGGCGGCCTGTGCGGAGGTTGTCCTCGACGTCACCGTACTCCACAAAGTGGTCCCATCTGCCCTTCAATACAGGCTTGGGATCCTCTGCCAGCTTGTCACCACCAAGCTGCTTGCGCACCTTCTTATATAGTCTGCCGGCAAGGCCATAATCGACCTTGCCGTCGACGAGAGCCTGGGCGCAAGCCACGACGCATGACTTCCTGGTGGCCGGGGTGTGGCGGTGACCGCTGTGCACAGGCTCCTCCTTAGCTGGTGCCCTGCGCGTGGTTGAAAACAGCAACAGGGTGCATTTGAAAGCACTGAAGCAGCAGTGCCCAATGGGCTGGGGCTAGGGTTCAAATGGGGTTTAATCAGGGGGGTGGTCACACATGTGAGACCTTCAGAAGGTTGGTTGACTTTCGCCGTTGGTGCAGCTGCTCGCCCGCAAGCTGTGCCAGGCTGCAGTGCTACCTGGGCAGATCTGATCGCACTCACTTGTCACTCGCTCTGCTGCGCTTGTTTTTGCCCATCTTGCTGCAGCGTTCCAGGCAGGCTGGTGTCGCGGACCTGCATAATCCGCAGCGGTGCGTGTACCAAAAGGTGTGTTTTTGTGCATTGTGAGAGTCTATCTGGTGCAGCGGGGCCATAGACGCCTCAGCTGACTTCAGACTTGAGCAGATGTTAGTGATGTCTGGCGCGAAACTTCCAAAGGGCTTGCGTGCAGCTCTCGAAAGCAAAATGAATGACTTATGAATGCTTTAAGAGGACCTGTCAAGCACGTCACACTGGCACTGGCCTTATCGCGACAAGCCCGCCACACCTGGAAAGCTGGCAGTCTCTGCAGATTGCTTGCTGATCCTGCTGTGGGCACCGGCTGCTCTCCAGACGCCTGCTGTTCGTTGAATGCTTGATTTACTACAAACTGACGTTGCTACAGAGGGTGATGTTAATGTAAGCGCGGACCATTGGCCTTTGAACAGGGGTGAAGTTGGCTTGGATGCTTCCAGGTTGCTTTCCTTGCGCAGCAAATGAACTCGTTTCGTACTCAATATTATAGCATTCGGCCTCGAGCATGCCTGGTTGCACAGCTGTGAAAGCACAGCTGCTAACAGTGCAATACCAGGCACAGTTGACATGACATAACTCCCAGTAGTGCCTGTCTCAAGCACAATGAGGTAAAGATGGGGCATCTAAGCTGCAAACTCTCAACACACATACCAGTTTATGTGACAGAATCAATGATTGGACAGCTGCTATGTGTGCTGCCTGCTCAACAGTACACCTGGGTGGGGGCCAGTGGCACTTCCAACACCCTTTCTCACACACAACCCTGATAACTACATTGATCAAACTTGCAACAACTACATTGAGGGCTGTGCTTTGAATAAACACAGGCTGCACTACATCTTGTTAGCTCAGCGGATGCACTGGCCACAGATCATGAAGACACTGATGCTCACCACAGCAGTGGCTGCAGCTGAACCCTAAACCCTATAGGTGGCATACCCTGGGAACACACACCCCATGCGCAGCCATGTGCAGGCTTGGACAGCAAACTGCTGCCATGCTGCTGCTGCATCTGCTGCATGCGCTGACGCCTTAGCGGTCGCCTGCATTCGGCCAGTCGCCGTTGCTGCCATGGTGCTGCTTGCCATCTGGATCTGTGAACCACTCATCCTCTCCGGATGCGATAATCCTCAACACAGTGGGCAGCTTGCGCATGTTGCGCTCCACCCCCCGGTGGTACAGCTCCCCCTTCTCAAACCTCTTAAACACACCCTTGAACCGCTGCTGCGTCATACAACTGCCGCCTCTCAATACTCGCTGTCCTCATCCTTGTGCAGTTTCAAGCTCAGGGTGTTGACTGGGAATGTAGGCCGGTTGTCGTGGCAGGGAGAGTCGTCCACCATGTGCTTGCCATAGCCGTAGCCCCCGCTGCTGTACTTGTCCTCATACTTGCCGTAGCCGTACTCGTGGTCGGAAACTGAAGGGTCCTCGACGGTCTTGTAGTTCAGGACCCAAGACACCTTGCCGATGTAGTCCAGCTCAGAGCCCTTGTGCTTGAAGGTGAGCTCGATCTTGCCGTGGGCCAGGATGACGTCGGCGCAGGATGTGTGCTTGCCGCTCTCGTAGTCACCACCCTGGGGGTAGTAGCCCTCGCCGCCACTGTAGTAACCGTTGCTCTCCTCGCCAAAGTAGTCACCGCTCCTGCAGCACACACCGCCATATTAGTCATGGGAACTTCGGATCCAAACAACAGGCGGGCTCTGCACGAGACAGAGGGGCATACGGTTCCATCCACAGCTCAGCTGCTGCTGCAACGGCTGCAAAGATCAAGCCGAGTGAAACAGTATGAATACGCATACGGCAAAATACAAAAAGATCTCATGCTGACTTACTTGTGTCCCTTGTATCCCTTCTTGTGGTGCTCCTCGCCATAGTAGTCACCACTCTTGTATCCCTTGCGGGCAGTGGCGATCTCGGCCTTGTGCATATCGTAGTCGAGGGTGGTTGCAAGGCGGGCAGTGAATTGGGTGACCTGGATGGGCTTGCTGATGCTGATCCTCTTCAGGTCATCAATCTTCTTGGAGCAGTTGCCGGCAGCTTCATCAATAGGATTCCTGTGCAGACAGGGCAGGCGGGGAAGACACACAGCTCAGTACTGCAGCCAAGTACATCGAGAAATCCTGATTTCGGTGGGGTGCACAGATACTTGATGGCTCTGTGACATGATCAAAGCACTGACAGTGGGGCTGGAGTGGCAAGTGTGTTGTCAAGGACTGGTGTCATGCCAGTAGCTTACCAGGTGATGTTCTTGATCTCTCCAATGACCTTAGCGTGGACGCCCTTGACCTTGGTCTCAGTGGGTTCATCCTTCGCCTCGTACTCAATCTCGATTGTACCAATGATGCCGTCCTCCTTGTCGAGGTCGGGGCAGTACACATTCCACCTGCATGAAGCAATCAAACAAGGGCATGAGTCCGACTGCAGGTAGGAAACCCTGAACCCTACAGGGGAAACCTGTCCTGCTGGTGATTGACACAGGGCACCAGTGCCGTCCCCAATACAGGGTGACAAAGCAGCTTGAGCAAGCCACTGGCGGGGCTGGAGAGCTTTGTGAACTGGCTATTGTTGCGTGACAGCTTTGTGATCTGGTTCACTTCAACAAACAGCTGTCTTGAGTGCTGTCAAGGATAGGTTGCATATAAAGGCGACGCGACCACAGCAACATGCAAACTCACAATGTGGGGATTTCGGGGTAGGTGAGGTTGTTAACAGTGCCTGTGCTGTTGTCAGGCTCGATCTGGAGATCCAAGTGCATGATGTGGGGGAACATGCCACCGTAGTCACCACCGTAGCCCTCATAGCCGCTCTCGTACTCCCTGCGCGCACAACACCACAATGTGTGAGACAAGCTAGCCACATGCATGCTTGAGGGTTTGTGGAAGCAGCGAAACTGCCCCATGTCACTGTCGCTTTGCAAAGGCTGCGCTGCCGCAAACTTCTACGGCCATTCAGCATCCTGTGGATGAGTTACATCCAGCAAGTGCATGCCATAATGACGTGCAAGTGCAAGTGCTTTCTGACAAGTCAGCAGCAGCAACATTTCAACTCACCCACTGCTGTACTTGCCGCTGCCGTACTTGTCATACTTGTCATATGAGTCGTACTTGTCATACTTGTCGTATGAGTCATACTTGTCATACTTGCGGTAGGAGTCGCCCTTGTGGTACTTGTGGTAGGAGTCGCCCTTGTTGTACCTGTCGTACTCACTGTCACCCTTGTAGCCGTAGCGGGACTTGTGGTAGCCACTGTCGTAGTCATCGTGGCTGCTGTACTTGTCGTACTTGTGGGAGCCGTACTTCTCATACTTGTCATAGTCGCCCTGTATGAGTGACATGCAGTTGATGGAATGAATGGAGTGACATGAAGTTGATGAAATGAATGGAGTGACAAGCAATGGCGGAGTCAATGGAGTGACATGCAGTTTCATGGGCTGCTGCATTGGCAGCAGCAGTGCTACTTGAGGCGCACGATGCGCCATGGACTCTTGAACAGGTTGGCAGAGGGTGCTCACTTCGGGATGTACTGTTGCAAACAGATACAGTCTCAACCCTGCTCCTTGCAGTACAGCTGTACGATAGCATCCTTACCTTGGTGTCGTACTTGTCGTACTTGCTGTACTTGTCGTACTTCTCGTACTTGTCATAGTCGCTGTACTTCTCGTACTCAGACTTGCCGTACCTGAAGTGCACCAAAAGGCAGGTTGCAGTGACGATACATGGTGCCAGTGCCAAAAGAAATTTCCAGAGCAGGGTGATACATAGTAGATACATGAGGATACCTGACCCCGATGCTACAGTCAAGGGCCTTGCATGCTGGTGCACACCACCAAATTTGCTGTGTGCAGGAACGCACAGGTGGTCTCTGGTGTCGCATGCACTGCTGGCGCCAAGGTTGCTCAATCAACAAACAGGGAATCACACAATTACTCACTTGTCGTACTTGCTGTCCAAGGACTTGGAGTACTTCTCATAGTCCTCATACTTGCTGTCATACTTGTCGTACTTGTCGTACCTGTACAGGCAAAGCAACTGTCAGCATACAGGATACGCACACTGGTCTGTGCCACCGTCAGCTGGAATGACACACAAGGCATAGCTTTTAATTGACAGAATGCAGAGCACTACACAGGCAGCTGAGTCATTGTGCAGGACCTGATATTTGGTGGATCCTGAAACGTGAATGGTCTGTCTGATTGAGATGCTCACTTGTCGTACTTGGAGTACTTGTCGTAGTCCTCGTACTTGTTGTACCTGGAAGTAACACAAACGACTGTGAGTGTCTGATTGAAGCCCCCACTGACAATGTTCCAGCTGTGGTGATGACCAAACTGATGCATGCATACATCTACCATATTGAAGTGGCAGGTTTGTTAGAGACTGTACTGCTCAACCAGGGCAGTGCTGACAGAAGCGGCTGCCAAGCATGGGTGATGCTCACTTCTCGTACTTGGAGTCCTTGTCGTACTTGGAGTACTTGTCGTAATCCTTCTTGTCATCGTACTTGTCGTACCTGACAGTACAGCAGGCAGGACAGCAGTTTGTTGAGATGCAGGGTTGGAATTGACAGGATGGGCAGCCCAAGCTCAACAACGTAACACAGGCTGTCTTATTGAGAGTCCTTCCCCATTGGTCAAGTGCATACCTAGCATAATGGACCACTGGCAGCAACGTGCAGCACAGAAGAATAGACAACGCTAGCAGCAGGTATCTGGTATGCCTGTCCGGCTGGATTGACGAACTGGCTGCTGGACTTGCAGCCAATGCAATGATGCTGCACAGTACTCACTTCTCGTACTTGGACTCCCTGGAGTACTTGTCGTAGTCCTTCTTGTCCTCGTACTTGTCGTACCTGACAGTACAGCAGGCAGGCAACAGTGTTGACATGCAGGTAGGGCAAGGATGCACTTCTGTCATATTCCCAGACCAATGACTGGACCCAGACAAATGACTGCCACATGCATTACTGGGCAGAAGATTGGACAGCAGCAGATGTCTGGTTTGCCCTGACCGGTGTGTCAGGGGCTGGGTTCAGGCCCTGAACTGGGTGCTGAACTTGCAGACCAATGACGGGTGCTCCACAGTTTGTGCTCACTTGTCGTACTTGCTGTCCTTGGAGTTCTTGTCCTCGTACTTGGGCTGGTACTTGGTCTCCTTGTACTCATACTTGTCCTCCTTCTTGTGGTCATACTTGTCTTCCTTCTTCTCATACTTGTCCTTCTTGTCATCATACTTGTCCTTCTTGTCATCATACTTGTCCTTCTTGTCATAATCCTTCTTGTCATGGTCCTTCTTCTCCTGATGCAGCAGCAGTAGAAGTGTCCCACAGGACAAGGAAAGGTGCAACTGTCAGAAGGCGCTGACAGGAATTTTGAAGGTGCAAACTGTTTATCGGAGGAAAGAATGGCTCGCCGGAGGGCCCTGCTTGGCCGGGCTGGGCTGGCGTTTTCAAACTGTCGCGCAGCAGCTGCTGAAAGCACAGGCCGCCCAACACTTCTGCTAAGACTGCATGAGCGTCTCCGGCAGCAATGTGCATACGTGTGCGCCCTTGTGCTTCTTCAGAGCGTCCACTGCTGAAGGAACGACAGCTGGGTTTGCTGCTGCTGCGTTGGTAGCAGCTGCATTGGTTGCCTCCTCAGCGCAAACGAAGATTGCGATGCTGGCCAGGACCAGCAGCACAGCAAGACGCTGTGCCATGGTGGTCGGAAGAGCCTCGAGGCAGCGTCGGTTTGGAAAGTCAACGCCTTGGAATGGCTGTGCTTCGCTGCTATGGCAATCCTGTTTGGTAGAGTTGTCAACTACTGTCGTGATAGAGCAGCTGCAGGCCCTATAGAGCGGCCAGTGGACGCGGACGTTGAATTCTGTCGTGACATGACAGGTTTCTTAAACAGGCAAGCCGGATGCAGTGCACGGAAGAATTATTGCAAAGCCCAATTGACCAATGAAGCGCGAAGTTTTTTAAATGCCTCAGTCATGCTGATGTGGGCGCAGCAGGCAGAACTGCGACTTTCCTGTCTGCACCTACCGCAGTTGCCAGCCTCAACTCAATACACTTATTTTCCACATTGCCGTCATATGGTCTATCAATTGCGATAACTGGTGCAGCAGGATTGCCCAGCAACCCACAGCAGCATCGACCCGCAAGAAGGGATGGGCACTGGCTGCAGGCTGTCATGGGTACTGGGCTCGTTGGACCATCAGCTTGAAATCACTAGCCACAATACAACACAACCAAAATGACAGAAAAGGCCTGGCCTGCGAAAACCTTGGAATGCAGGTGCTGGGCATGTGAGCCCACGCCAAAAGGGTCGTGAAATGGGTGTCTGGATTCATACTCAGTGTCAAACCTTTATGTTTCAGGTCAGGTCCTCACGCCAGCTGTGGGATATGGATGCAGTGGGTTGTAGTGGGTTGAACTGATTGGGGAGCCCCCCACACAACGTAGCATAGCAGTGCAGGGAGCTCATACTACACCTTGCTGCATCCCATTAGCATCTACACCACCAGCAGCAAGCCTCGTGGCTGCCCTTGGGGCAAATTGGCTAACAGCCAACAAAGCATATGCTTTGCGCAGGTGTGGCCCTTGACACATCACAGCAGGCCTGTGCACAACATCTCATGTCTGGTGCATTACACAGCAACGTATGATGCTGCCTGTGCTGCACAACGGGGGTCAGTTCACTGAGACAGTAGTGGTGGCTGGCGCGCACTGTCACTCAGCTGGGGTAGGCCTAGGGCAGCAGGACACTTACGAACCCTGGGACATTCTCTCGGGCACTGTAGCCACAAGTTCTCAACACACAACAGCAACATAAGATCCACGCGCACATCAACGCGCAGCGCCAAGACGCCACAGCAGTGCTGCATCTGACTAGGCGCAGCTGCTGCGTGAGCAAACACCAGCCACTACATCCTGCACAACAACACAGACTGCAACCCACACAGACAGAGCCTCCAGGACACAGTCACACTCTCACACTACAGGTGTCTCATTGTTGATGTCAACAGCAACTAACGCCACCAGCAGTGACTACATGCGGTTAACCCAGAGAGCTGACAGCCGCTGCAGTTATTGAGTATCCCGTGGCTCTACGCCTGCTGCTGTCACAGCAGCACGGGTACGTCACGCCGTAGCTGAGCGCCTGCCGCTGTGATACAGGCTGTTTCTGGGCATGGCAAAGCACAGCTGGCTCGAGGCACTTGGGGGCATCAGATGGCAGTGTTAGCGCTTCGTGCTCAGCAGCCCTGCTGTGCTGTGCTGTTCTGCTGTGCTGTACTGCCATGCTATCCTGGCTGCCCTACTGTGTGTCTGCTGCTTGGTCAAACAACGCACTTGCTGCTGTTACAGCAGCACGGGGCCTGCCTGCTGAGCTGAGCGCCTGCTGCTGTGCTGCCGTGCTGTGGTGTGCTGCCGTGCTGTTGCTGTGCTAGTGGTGCCCTGCTGTGTTGCCCTGCCCTGCTGTACTGCCCTGTTGCGCAGCATGCTGCCCCGCTCGTCTCATGGGCATTTTTTACGCCAAGACAACAGTGTTCTTCGCGTACGGTGGCCACGGCGTGGCACTTGAAATCCAGTGTTGGCTGCCCTGTTGTGTGTCTGCTGCTTGGTCAAACTTCACACCTGCTGCTGTCACAGCAGCACGGGGCCTGCCTGCTGAGTTGAGCGCCATGGTCTGCTGCCTGCGATTTCTGAGTGCTTACTGCCTGCGGTAGCTGTACGCGCGCTGAATCTGCACGCCTGCAGAAGTCGCCTGCTGTGGCTGCGCGCTTGCTGCTGTCACAACAGGCTCTGTGCCGCCTGATATAGCAGTGCGCATGCTACCAAGGGTGATTGGTGTGGCTGCGCGTCTGCTGCTCTCACAGCCGCTGTGCGCCCGCTGCTGCCTGCAGAGGCTGTGCACTTGCTGCGTCACAGCAGCACGAGGCGCTGCCTGCTGTAGCCGTGCGCCTGCTGCTGTATGGCCTGTGGCTGCAGCCCTGCTGCTGCCACAGCAGCACAGCGCTGCCTTCTGTAGCAGTAACACGGTGTAGCCATGCGCCTGCTGCTGCATGACTGTGGCTGCACGCCTGCTGCTGCCACAACAGCACAGCGCTGCCTTCTGTAGCAGTAACACGGTGTAGCAATGCGCCTGCTGCTGCATGACTGTGGCTGTACGCCTGCTGCTGCCACAGCAGCACCGCGCTGCTTGCTATAGCAGTAGCCCGGTGTAGCCCACGCCTGCTGCTGCATCACTATAGCTGTGCGGCTGTGCCGCGACAGCAGCACGCTGCCTGATATAGCAGTGCGCATGCTGCAGCATGGCCTGTCACAGCAACACAGGGCTGCATGCTGTAGCAGTACGCCTGCCGCTGTGATTCCTGCTTTTTGCTGTAGTGCAGTGATTGTGTGCTTGCTGTTGTCAAAGTGTGTAACAGCAGCACGGTTTCGCCTGTTACACCTATAGGTAGTCTAGCTAGTCTTGCTGTTGTGCTGGCGTGCAGCGTCTGCCTGTGTGGCGGCTGTACTTGCGCGCTGCTGCTACTGCTGCCTGTCTCCCACACGCAACAAACACCAACGCCAGGTTGACATGGGCATACTAGGTACTGCACGCATGCTAGTTTTCTACTGCTGAAAACTACAATGGACTGCATACCACTGGCCATCACGCCTGCAGCCACAGCGTCTCCCCTACCAGGGGATGTGACATATGTTACAAAGCCAGCGTGTCACATGTGACTGGCTTCAAGTTTGTGAGGCAGCAATGCAGCAACACTGACACACAGAGTATGCACGCAACAAAGGTAATTCTGCCATGCCAAGGCATTGCCTAGGTGCAAGTCACCTGACACCAGTGTGCACCACTGCCAAAGCTGCCAGTGACAGGACTTGCGTTACTGTGAGGTCATGGAGTAGGCTCCCATAAAGCCAGCTGCTGTATGCGCTACTTACTGTGACTCATACTGTCACCGTTGCTGTTGCATGGTTCAGGACGCATATCCTACTAGGATACCCAGTGTGCCTGCTCCCCTTGCTGACTGCCAGTCAGCAGGCAGCACTGGTGCCAACACCTCTGCCCTCCCTCACACACGAACCTGGGACTGCAGTCTAGTATGCTTGCACCCAGTAGCGCAGCATTAGCTGCTACGCCTGCCTCACGTGTAGTCCATGCGGCCTGAACCAGATCTGCAGCGGCCGTATTGTCTATAAACACAGCAATACCCAGCCTGCGGCAGCGGCGGTCACCCGAGGCTCTCCAATCTCAGGCTGCACCCTGCAGCTACTGCTAGCAGCACTGCATGCGCGCGCATATACATGTATATATGCGATGCTCTCATGGCGCAGCGCCTTGCCTGCTTCCGCGTTGGACTAGCGCTGCAGCTAGCGCTAGCAAAACAGACAGCAGCAAAACAGACACACCAACCTGCGGCAAACACGCAGCGGCCTGAATGGGGGAAGGGGGGTAAAGATCCACCACTGAAGCCACCAATAAGCTGTACAGCCTGTACTGTACAGCCTGTAGTACATGAAGCATGCCCCAACCAGCATGATCTACAATAGCACAACTTTGGGCTCAACGTGAGCTCAGTCTGTGGTTGGGGTGTGAGGCGCAGTCAGTGTGCAAGCGGCTTCATAATAGTAATTTGTTCAGGCCGCCTTCAAACGGTTTGAACATCTAGTGCTCTTGCCAGGCCTTAACTGCACGCAAGTGAGCGTGCTGTATGACGCAAGAGACTGCAACAGCGCTGTGGGCGACCACAATGAGGGTTAGTTTCTGGGGTGTGCGGTGCAGTCAGTATGCAATGGGCTCCATACAAGTAATTTATTCACGCTGTTTGAACATCTTGTGTTCTTGCCAGACTCGAACTGCGCACAAGTGAGCGTGCTGTATGGCGCAAGAGACTAGTACTACTTGTAGCACAGCGCTGTGGACGGCCACAATGAGGGTTGGTGGCTGGTGTGTGGGGTGCAGTCAGTATGCAAGCGGCTTTATATGAGTAATTTATTATGCTGTTTGGGCATCTAGTGTTCTTGCCAGGCCTGCACTGCACACAAGTAAGCGCTCTGCATGGCGCAAGAGACTACTGCAGCGATGTGGACGGCCACAATGAGGGTTAGTGGCTGGGGTGTGGGATGCAGTCAGTATGCAAGCGGCTACATCTTCGTAATTGATTCACGATGTTTGGACGTCAAGTGTTCTTGCCAGGCCTGCACTGCACACAAGTGAGCGCGCTGCATGGCGCAAGAGACTACTACAGCAACGTGCGCCACCACAGTGAGGGTTAGTGTCTGCGGTGTGGGGTGCAGTCAGTATGCAATGGGCTCCATACAATAAATTCATTCATGCTGTTTGAACATCTTGTGTTCTTGCCAGACTCCAACTGCGCACAAGTGAGCGTGCTGTATGGCGCAAGAGACTACTACTACTTGTAGCACAGCGCTGCGGACGGCCACAATGAGGGTTAGTGTCTGCGGTGTGGGGTGCAGTCAGTATGCAAGCGGCTCCATATGAGTAATTTATTTATGCTGTTTGGGCATCTAGTGTTCTTGCCAGGCCTCAACTGCACACAAGTAAGCGCTCTGCATGGCGCAAGAGAGTACTACAGCGATGCAGGCGACCACAGTGAGGGTCAGTGGCTGGGGTGTGGGGTGCAGTCAGTATGCAAGCGGCTTTATATGAGTAATTTAATCATGCTGTTTGGGCATCTAGTGTTCTTGCCAGGACTCAACTGCACACAAGTAAGCGCTCTGCATGGCGCAAGAGACTACTATAGCGATGTGGGCGACCACGATGAGGATTAGCGGCTGGGGTGTGGGGTGCAGTCAGTATGCAAGCGGCTCCATCTTAGTAATTCATTCAATTGTTTGACCATCAAGTGTTCTTGCCAGGCCTGCACTGCACACGAGTGAGCGCGCTGCATGGCGCAAGAGACTACTACAGCAAAGTGGGCCACCACAGTGAGGGTTAGTGACTGGGGTGTGGGGTGCAGTCAGAATGCAAGCGGCTCCATATGAGAAATCTGTTCATTCATTGCTGTTTGACCATCAAGTGTTCTTGCCAGGCCTGCACTGCACACAAGTCAGCGCGCTGCATGGCGCAAGAGACTACCACAGCAACGTGGGCCACCACAGTGAGGGTTAGTGTCTGCGGTGTGGGGTGCAGTCAGTATGCAAGCGGCTCCATGCAAGTAATTTATTCACGCGGTTTGGATGTCAAGTGTTCTTGCCATGCCTGCACTGCACACAATTGAGCGCGCTCCATGGTGCAAGAGACTACTACAGCGCTGTGGGCGACCACAATGAGGGTTACTGGCTAGGGTGCAAGGTGCAGTCAGTATGCAAGCGGCTCTATTCCAATGATGCATTCATGCTGTTTGAGCATCTAGTGTTCTTGCTCGGCCCACCACACACGGGCAGATACAGTGGAAACGTGCACTCATGCATCTGTGGTGGACAGGACGGGGTGTGCTGTGCAATATCGCATGCGTTCAACCACAGTAATGCGTTCACCAGGTGCACTGGCATAAGCGGCGTGGGCTACTTCAGTGGCTGGCTTAAACGTCGCCAAGCATGTTATCAACAATTTGACGGGCTTCAAAAGTTCACACCCCAGCCACACCACAGGTACATCTTGCAATAGCTTGTCTCACGTGTTGGGCGCTAAATAGACATGAGCGCTAGCAGCAGATATGAAGTTGATCAAATATATGCTGCTAGCGCTCATGTCTGTTTAGGGCCCAACGTGCGACAGCAGGTGTTGGCAAACCTTGATTCAAAGCACCCTGTCATCAGCATCACGCTGAATGATGAATGATGAATTCACTGCACAGAAAATATGAAGTCAGCTACCATGCAGATCAGGTGGCTCTTGTAAGTGGCACCTGGGAAAGTGGGTGAAGGTCATGGTGACAATATCAAGGTAGGTGTCAGTGCCCAGTGCTGATGGGATGCTGTCGGCAAACCCCATTGGAGCCTCTGCTAAGCAGAAAGTGAGACCCGAATTGGGCGATACTGGTTGTGTACACCCCATGCACCCCTTTCCTTGGTGTCACAGCCCGCATTTTTGCTACTATCAGTGGCTACTACTCACTACCATCAGGTTCTGCCTGGCCGCCCTTTCAGCAGCCAAACCAGACCCATAGGGATCACAAGGCGCACTCATAGGGATGACAAGCGGCCCTCATGGTCAGCACAGCATCGTCCTGACGCGCTGGGGATTGCCTCCTGCAGCTGCTTCCTACTGCTCAGAGGGTGGTTGATCCTCCTCCCTCTCAATCTGCGTGAGCCGAGTTTTGACAAGCTGTAGATGTTTGCTTGTAGCAAAGCAAATCATGCATGCGGCATACAAGTATGGCATCTTGTGACTTTCGCATGCCATCCAGAGAGCAGCTGCTGAACTGCCACAAATTGAATTGTGCCTTATGCTGCAAGTTTTCAACGGAAAAAGGGCCGAAAGAACAAGCATGCAATGCCCAGTGACTGTATGGCGTGGTTGGTGTTGCGTCCTGTGGGCAACAACATGCAGCACCAATGACATCTTCTGCTCTTGTACAAACGTTTATATCGACACATTTGCTTCGAATTTGAACACTCTGGCATGGTATGTGCTGTGCTTGGTGACTTGTCCCTGTACCTCACAGCAGTGCTCTCACTCATATCCGGTCGGCTACCTACGTCTTGGTTCCCAAGCACCGCAAAACTTCATTCTTGCTGAGAAATAAGTATTGCAAGGCAGCCTCCTTGTAAATGTACTTTGGGGCTGCTACTGCTCCGGCGGTACTTCGGACATCCTGCTTCCTGTAGTGGCACAGCAGCGCGCACAATGCCAAAACACGCGATGTCATCTGCTTGCGCCCTCTGCATGGCTGCTCTGCTTCTACTGCTGGCAGTTCCCGGACAGGCAGCTCGGCACTTTCCCGGAGAAACCACTTGGTATGGCAGCGGAGGTGAGGTACACGAATATGTGTTGTTGATAAGTGGGTTGATGCGGTGTGCCAGGCAATGCAGCAGCTGAACTGAGCAGGTGCAGCGCCAACCTGTCACAGCCCACACAGTACTGATGCCAGTGCAAACTCATCATTACCAGCTACGCACCACTTGCTGCATCCTTCTGACAACCGCTTGTAAGTATGCTACGCATTCAACATGCATGCACAGCCTAGTTTTCTGCTTAGGCTCCCAGCTGTGTTGTGTGTGACTCACCAGCATATGCATCCCACCTGTGCTGCTGTTCCCATCGCAGATACTGTGGGAATAGCTGCAAATGCGCCCGAAAAGCCCATCCAGTTCCACCCTGGCGACGTCCTGCGGCTCAAGGTTCAGACACGCAACTGCAGGCGTGTAGCAAAAGCCCTGGGCGAGGTGGATCGAGTCTGTGCACCAGAGTCGGCAACCCTGGTGGTAGATTCCTCCCTTGGGAAGGGAGGCCTCTCAGAGGTGTATGCCGTGACTGTGCGCGACCACACACTCCCCACCCCTGCATCAGTAGCGGCAGCAGCAGCAGAAGACACGCCTGCAAACGTGACTGTGGCTTCCACAGCCGGCAACACCACAGCAGTGGCAGCAGCAGCAGTAGCAGCAGTACCAGCAGCATTCGTGCGTGGCAAGCAGTCTCTGGAAGGCAGACGCATGGCGCTGAAGGTCTCCAAGAAGTGGTCCGCCCTGTCCAACAGTGTACAGAAGCTCTACGGTGATGATTCTGTCTACTACGAGACAGTCAACAACAACACGGTGCATCAGCACTGGATCATGAGCAGTCGTAACCTAGGCGCTGGTGAAGGTATCCTGCAGAGCTACATGGCAGGTACCGTCTACCGCCTTCATGGTCAGAACAGTACAGAAGTGCCTCCACAGGCCGTGCTGATGGATTTGGCCCAGGGAGGAAGCCTGCAAGGACTTGTCGAGGAACTGCACTGGAGGATGGTCAAGAGGCGAAGGTCGAACGAAATGCAAGCACAGTTGGTGCACCAGCTGATTCACAAGGTTCTCGGCACTTTGAACACCCTGCATAATGAAGGCTGGGCGCACCTTGACCTGAAGCTCGGAAACGTCGTCACTAAGGACAAGCGTGACGCCGCATCGCTGCTGCAGTCAAGCAATGCTGCTGATGCCCTGATGCTGATCGACTTTGGCAGTGCGGTGTATCTAGGGAAGAAGCAGCACAAGCCAGGACTGAAGACAATTTACACTGTGTCCTATGCATCCCCAGAGCTGCAGCGCTGGTCCCTGGTTTCCAGAAAAGCCGATGTCTGGTCTCTGGGTGTGCTGATGCTATCCCTCAGGACAGGCGCACCACCCAGTATGAAGCACACGAAGTGTCCTGCACCCGCTCACAGAGTCGAACCTGACGGCCTGACCTGTGCTGATCAGCATGCCAGCGTCATGCGCAATCTGCGCAGGCAGGGTAAGTTCAGGGACATGTCAGACACGGAGTGGGATTTTGTGATGCAGTGTTTGACCCTTGACTGGGAGGAAAGGCCATCTGCCGCTGAACTGCTGAAGAGCGACTATATTGTGAATGGACCTGGGATTTGAGGTATGCAGAGCAGGAAGGGGCTTGGGGTTTGGGATGTGGTGTGCATGGGCCTGAGGTTTGAGTATGCAACGTATGCATGTGCCTGGGGTGCAGGATGTGCTGCGCATGGGCCTGGAATGGACAGTATACGTATGCAACCCATGCATGCGCCTGGAGTGCAGGTTGTGCTGTGCATGCACCAGGGTTTGATGCATGCAACACATGCATGCGCCTGGTGCGCAGGATGTGCTCTGAATGCACTTGGGGTATGAAGCATGCAAAGTATGCACGCGCCCTAGGGTTACAATATGCTGCGTAGGAGGCTGGGGTCAAGGATGTGGTGATGATGGGTGCCGGGGTAGACTATACCCTAGTGGGCTGGCGTGAGAGGTTCCCGTAAACCCAGCTGCGAAGTTTTGGTGGTTTCCTTGTGTGATGCTGTGAGCAGCGCATGAACACTGGAACGTCGTTGTAGACATAGTGAATGGGTTGTGAAATGCACGCGCATCGAACGTCACTTGTACATATGTTGGTGGTTTCTGCATGGCGCTTGTGCCGTGCTTGTGCCATGAACAGCAGTGCTGCAATCTGTATCTGGAGGCGGGCTATCCCGCAGACTAGATGGGATTATGCAGGCCAGCCAGGACAGGTTGTGCCGGAGTTGCGCACCCTTTCCCCCACCCGGCATTTTCATCAGATCAAGGGAGTGTTGATTGTGTACCCGCCTTGCAGTCTGCAGGGACGCACGCCATGTGCGGCTTGCTGAGCAAGTGTGGCTCGAGACAGCAGCCGCAGCCTCGAGGATTATGAGCCTGATCAGGTTTGATTGTTGTTGTGTCATGCGCTACTACCGCCCGGGGCGCAAGTGCATGGATGTTACTGAGAGGTACCAGTGTAGCCGTTTACTGTGTTGCGCAGATGCCAAAGCCAACAGTGGGTGAATTTGATAATCTGCATCAGGTACAAAGTCTGTTCTTGCAGCAGGCCCTGGGAGTTTTGCAGCACAGTACCTCCTGCAACCTCCTGATGCAGGAGCTATGATGTGCTGCTGTTGTGCGTGCGTGGTTCCAGTCCCAGTCACGTACAGTGTGGAATGGTATGTCTGGGGAATCTGAAGACAACGGTTTGTCTGAAGACAATGTACTGCACATGGCGCAGACGGACGATACTTCTTTGGCCACATTGTTGCCTTCAGCAGTACTCAGATAGGCTATCTGCATGGTTGCAGCACATGACGTTGAGGTTGAGACTCGCAAGCGGGAGCACCAAGTTGTGGAGGGGGCCCGGGTGCGGGTGCGGGCCTTTCCCTCGGGTATGCAGCTAGTCGAGGCAGGGGTTGGGGAAATGAGTCACATACAGTTGCGAAGGGCATGGAAAAGGATGTCGCACAGCGCCATGCCCAACTTTTCCCTCAATGGTTGGGTGGATGGCGGCAGGTCTGGAAAGCCAGTTTTCTGCAGCTGACATTGGACAGTGTTTGTCCCAAGAGCAGCACTTGGTGTCTTTCTTCATACCTGAGAGCAGCCAACGCCAGAGGCAGAGGCAGAGCTTTTGAAGGTTTCGGAGCTTTGGGCTTGGATGCATCTGACTCACTGAAAAAGTCTTTGCGGCCGCTGTGTCCCCACTACCCCTTTTGCTGGAGCTTGTTTCGAATTACCTTGTGGCAGGTCTACAGCCACCTTGGAGAATTGAGGTGGAGTGTGTACCTCACCCACGAATGCTCTGTTTCTCTTTTTTCTGGTCTGTACATCCGACCCCAATGCACGCCTCCATCCCCCTACTTGTGTAGTGGTGGAGTCAAGTTCCATGGTGTGGCTAGTGATTTTGCCAACATTGCGGTGCACTTTCATGTCTTGCACAGTGGTGCCCTACATCCTTGTTTTTGCCCAAGCAGGGGCAGCAGCTGCTGCCCGCTGTGTGTGGGGCAGACAAGATGTGATAGGTTCCTGTCTCTGTCATTCTGTGGGTTTGTGTTGTATTAAGATCGCAGAGGCTGAAGCTGCCGTGTCTGTCAACGAAAAGAAGTAGGTGGTGATGCATATGCATGTGCAGCTGAAGCTAGACAAGCTTCGGGGCCCCCAAACCCTTGGCTCACTGTGACCTGAAGGTGCCTGGCCAGTTGCTGCCCTCCTGCTGGGCTGGATGTTGCATCAAAGGGTTTGTGGCAGACTGTAGCGCATTACCCCGCTGATTATCTGTAGTGATTTTGTATCTGTTGTTTTTCAACCCGCACATCGCGTGTCTGTTAGTCAGTCTAGCATTCCCTTGTAGAGGGAAGTGCTGTGAGTGTTGCTGCTCTCAGCCTGTGCTGAGGAATCTGCATGCAACTGGCGCGCAAGCAAACTGATGTTGGTGCAGGGGGTGTGTGAAACATGCATGCAAAGTGCATCACAAACAGCCTTGACTATGTGGGACATGCACTGACACCCAAGGGCTCGTAGAATAGCTAGCATCTTGCTCAAACTTCAAACTCAGTCGGTATTGTGCTGCAGCATCGACGCAGACACTTGCAATTACACATACAACCAGGAAATTGACTACCAGCAGCTCCTGCTGTCTTTTTTATGTCAGGATTGCACAGCCGTTGAACACAACACACCTTGAATCAATGAGTAATGCCAACCAACAGCAACACAAGCAGCCAGGGGAATGGGCAACAGACGTGCAGAGCAAGCAGGTGTCGGCCAGGTAGCTGACAGAGCACGGCACTCCTGCAAACTGCAAACAGCGCACAGATAGCATGAAATGCCAGACACTTCCAGTCATTTGCTGAAGGCGGCCTGTAACGCCCACACAACAAGGTACGTGAAAGACGATCCAGAAGTCACAAGCTGACAATGCAAACACCACAGCCTGCTGCAAGCGTGTACTGGCTGAATTGCAACTGAGCGCAGAAGATAGCCGGCATTGGCAAAGTGACTACAGGAGGCTAGGACCAACGTGACATGTCAGCAAACAATGCGAGGGCTTTCACCTGAAAGCTTTTGATACACAGCATCCATACTGCAATGCACTGTGGTGGCATTGCACAGCAAACAACTGCATGCGTGATAAGGGGTGGTGGGACTCATATGACGCAGTCAACCACCAGCAGCAAAATCAAGCAGAGGCAAGTGTGCCACCAGCCGCCAATCTGCATGTCTGGCATGCCAGCTAAAGCGGCCAAGGGACTTTCCATCAGCTGCATAACGAGCTAAAATATCCACGCTCGTGACAAGGAATAGTAACCGCAACACATGCTGCAAGCCGCACGAGCTGCCAGCCTTTTGCAGGGTGATAGCCCATTTTGCAGGGCGCACGCGATGGCATAACAAACAGTAACATAAAAGAAGCACGAAACACAACTATTAATCTAATACTCAGAGTCGTAACCTGACTCGTAACCTGAGTAGGAATCGTAAGAGTCGGGGTTGACCTTCACCATGCTAAGCTTGACCTCATAACCATCGAACACAGGGAGGCCCTCCTTGTAGCAGGCGTCGATCTCCTCCCAGTGCAGGATGGCAAACAAGTGGCCCTTGAACACGACTGGCTCGTCTTCGTGCTTCACGCTGAACGTGATCTTGGTGTCGACGAGCCAGATGTTGGCGCAGGTGGGGCCGGATTCGTAGTCGGGACCAGAGTAGTCATAGTCGCCGCTCTTGTACTTGTCGGCGGCATACTTGTCTCCGTACTTGTCGCCGCTCTTGTAGCTGTCCTCATACTTATCGCCGCTCTTGTACTTGTCGGCACTGTACTTGTCCTCATACTTGCCGCCGCTCTTGTACTTGTCACCGCTCTTGTAGCTGTCCTCGTACTTGTCGCCGCTCTTGTACTTGTCACTGCTGTAGCTGCGCTTGTAGTGGCGCTTGCTGGATTTGGCATAGTCAGCGCCCTCCAGGTACACATCCTCCTCCTCCTTCTCAATCAGACCCTTGATCTTAATGACCTCCAAGTCATCGATGTCGAAGGTGAAGGTGGGAGTAGAAGTGTTCTTGAACAGCTTGTAGCACTTGTCTGCTCCAGTGTTGACGGTCCTGTACATGCGCAAGTCAGCAGGGGCAGGCAGCAGATACGTGTGAGGATGAAGAAGGAAAGAAGAGGGCATTTGTTGAGCGCAACTGGCCACTAGTACTGCAGGTACATCAAGATGCTCACCAGGTACCAAGACACACAGAAGAAGCACTGACATGAGGTTTAGATTGTCTGAAGAGAACAGAGAACACACCCAGCAAGCAGTGCTGCAGGACTTTCAGCTGAAAGATGGCTCAGCACAGGAATGTTTGCTCAGCACAGACAGTGCAGGGAAAAAAGTGCTTGGTATAAAGCTGTTGTCACTTACAGTGTTGCATTGACCAGCTGGGCATCCACGACAGCGTCACAGTGCTTGTAGGTGAATTCAACCTTGGAGACCTGTTCTTGGACAGCTGCAAAGTTGAGGGTAGCCACTGGGCCAATGATGACGGGGGCAGCGGACTCATAACTGTCATAACTGTCATAGCTGTCATACTCGGGCTCCTCCTGACAGATGAGGTTGTAGCTGTGTGCAGAAATCAAACAGCGGAACAAGCAGGGGCAGCATGGTGTCGATGTACGCGCACAGCAAGTGATAGCAACGCTGGTCCCGCACACACGTCCAAGTAGGCGGGGCTAGCCACTAGTAGGTGAGGCAGAAGAGTGCGCAAAAGCAGCTGCAACAAGCAATGGGGCACGGCTGCTGCTGTGAATGCCGTGCAAGCAATCTGCTTGCCAACTGATGCGACAGATGCATAGATGGTGTCGAACTATGCTCAACACAGGTGCATCAGTGTATTTGTGCTCTGACATAAATGACACGAAGCAAACCGACCGCCCTCCTCGGCTTACCTGGCAGGGAAACCTGTGGGGATTGCGAGGACAGCTGCCTTGCTGTTGTCCATCAGCTTGCTGGGTTCAGGTACAACCTTGGCAACGATCTTGGGAGCTGCGGGAGCAGTGGCCACAGGTGCCTTAGCAGCATCCGCTGGCTTGTCTACAACCACTGCAGCTGTGGGCTTAGGGGCCACGACAGGGCTGGCCTTGGCAGCAGCTGGTGCTGGCACAGCGGGCTTGGTAGCGGGCTGGGTAGCAGCGGGTGCAGGTGTAGCAGGCTTGGGGGCCGCGACAGGGCTGGCCTTGGCAGCAGCTGGTGCTGGCACAGCGGGCTTGGTAGCGGGCTGGGTAGCAGCGGGTGCAGGTGTAGCAGGCTTGGGGGCCACAACAGGGCTGGCCTTGGCAGCAGCTGGTGCTGGCACAGCGGGCTTGGTAGCGGGCTGGGTAGCAGCGGGTGCAGTTGCAGCCTTGGGGACATCTGCAGCTGCTGCTGTGGACACCACCTGCTGAACTGGCTGGGTGGATGCGGGGTTGATGCCGGCCTCGAGGAGCACCTTGTTGCCGCCAACAACAACGGGCTGGCCCTCAAATTTGAGGAAGACCTTTGAGGGGAAGTAGTAGTCGTCGTAGGAATCGCCGGAGTACTCGTCGCCACTGTAGTACCTGTGATGCAAGCAGCAGATTGGGGCAGTCAAGTGTCATACATCTTTTGTGTGAGCCGCAACTGCCGTCGCAACTGCCGTCGTTGTGCAGTAATCCCAGTGACATGAGCCGCAACCAGTGCAAGCATGCATTTGACTCTCCCTCTGGGAAAGACACTGCCCAGGGTGCGTGCACACGGGAACTTCAGATGCTGCCGCGCTTGTGCATCCACACGCTGTATTTGACACACAATTGCGGAGAAGCTGAGACAGCAGGATGTCCTGCCTGCGCAACAGTCCTAGCACAGACCCGGTCAGAAGGGGTGTCCATCAAACAGGGGAAAAGCTGCAAAGTATGCGGCTGCTTACCTGTCACGGCCGTACTTGCTGTACTTGTCGGCATGCTTGTAGCCATCCTTGCCGTACTTGTAGTCCCTGTCGTAGCTGTCCTTGCCGTAGCCATACTTGGTGTCCTTGCCGTAGCCGTACTTGGTGTCGTGGCTGTAGCCGTACCTCACTCGGTGGTTGTAGCCGCCGTTTGAATACTTGGAGTCGTACTTGTCCTCGTACTTGTAGCCGTCCTTGCCGTACTTGGAGTCCTTGCTGTAGGTGTCCTCGTACTTGCCGTACTTGGAGTCCTTGCCGTACTTGGAGTCCTCATACTTGTTGCTGTCCTTGCCGTACTTGGAGTCCTTGCTGTAGTCATCCTCGTACTTGCCGTACTTGGAGTCCTTGCCGTACTTGCTGTAGGTGTCCTTGTCATACTTGGAGTCCTTGCTGTAGGTGTCCTTGCCGTACTTGGAGTCCTTGCTGTAGGTGTCCTTGCCGTACTTGGAGTCCTTGCCGTAGCTGTCCTCATACTTGGAGTCCTTGCCGTACTTGGAGTCCTTGCTGTAGCTGTCCTTGTCATACTTGGAGTCGCCATAGCTGTCGTTGCCGTACTTGGAGTCCTTGCTGTAGGTGTCCTTGCCGTACTTGGAGTCCTTGCCGTAGCTGTCCTCATACTTGGAGTCCTTGCTGTACTTGGAGTCCTTGCTGTAGGTGTCCTTGCCGTACTTGGCATCACCGTAGCTGTCCTTGCCGTACTTGGAGTCCTTGCTGTAGGTGTCCTTGCCGTACTTGGCATCACCGTAGCTGTCCTTGCCGTACTTGGAGTCCTTGCTGTAGCTGTCCTCGTACTTGGTGTCCTTGCCGTACTTGGAGTCCTTGCTGTAGGTGTCCTCAAACTTGCTGTCCTTGCCGTACTTGGAGTCCTTGCCGTAGGTGTCCTTGCCGTACTTGGAGTCGCCACTGTAGCTGTCCTCGCCATACTTGGAGTCCTCGTACTTGGGGCTGTCCTTGCCATACTTGGAGTCCTTGCTGTACTTGGAGTCCTTGCTGTAGTCCTCCTTGCCGTATTTTGGCTCCCCAGTGTAGCTGTACTTGGTGTCACCGCTGTAGGTGTCCTTGCCGTACTTGGAGCTGTCCTTGCTCTTGGAGCTGTCGTACTTGTCAGACTTGTCATAGGAGTCGTACTTGTCGTACCTGACAGAAGCAGCAAAATCAACAGTGTCAGAGTCCATCCAGCACCAACGCAGTCAACATTGTTATGCCTGCCAGAAGAATTAGCAGCATTGTGTGTTGTTGCGCTGTAAAGCATCATTGTGTGTTGCTGCGCATACAAAGCATCATGCTGTCTATGCCTGCAGGCGGTGGCTGCTGTTGGCAATAAAAAACACGGCATGGTCAGCAAGCCGCGCATGTGCTCAAGTGCCTGGTGGCTGCCTCTCCAGGCCCTAGCCCAGCTACATATTTACAGTCTGCACTCACTTCTCGTACTTGCTGTCCTTGGAGTACTTGTCGTAGTCCTTCTTGTCATCGTACTTGCTGTCCTTGGAGTACTTGTTCTTGCGGCCGTACTTGTCAGCCTTGTACCTGGCAACACCACAGCACAACACAGCACCCGTCAGCACTTCAATCCAATGTACAACCGCTACAACTACAGACACCAGCTCCCAAGCTGCACCATCACAACACCATTCACACATGCAACATGATACTGTGCACCTGCAAGTTGTGCAGTACTGCTGCCTGCTCATTTCAGTGGGTGCAGTGCAACTTGGGGCTTGTCTCAGCCCTTGGAGACAGCTAATCCAACCTGCACATGCGAATGCCAGCTGCTGCTCTATCTGCTCTATCTTAGGGGGTTGTGACACCTTGAGCTTGAACCCAGCAATGCGTTACTATCGCCTGTTGTGAGCCATGTGTAGGCGGTACAGTGGCAGTACAAGCATGACTCACTCCTTGTACATGATCTCGTACTTGTCATAGTCCACATCGCCGTACTTGCTGTCCTTCTCATACTTGCTGTCCTTGGAGTAGCTGTCGTACTCCTTCTTGTCTCCGTACTTGCTGTCCTTGGAGTACTCGCTGTCCTTGGAGTAGCTGTCGTACTCCTTCTTGTCTCCGTACTTGCTGTCCTTGGAGTTGTACTTCTCGAACCTGACAACAGCAGGACAAAAAGGCTGTCATGTAAGCACCAAGGTGGGTGTGGTGTGGCACACCAGCAGCTTAGATTTCTTTGCTGGCATGGGCAGCAAAGCCCAAAGCTGTGGTTGTGCATTACTGCACATGCCCGGCACAGAAAAGTGGCTGGAAGTAGACCATGGCAGGTGGAGCTCTTGGGTTCGGCCCCTCATATGGCAGGCTGCAGGCTGCCTTAGGAAGTTTGGCATTGCAAACCCCTTCTACAAGCGGTATGGCTGCGCAGTCTGCACTCACTTGTCGTCGTACTTGCTGTCCTTGGAGTACTTCTTGTGTGTGCTGTCCTTGGAGTAGCTGTCATAGTCCTTGTCCTCATACTTGCTGTCCTTGGAGTACTTGTCATCGTTCTTGCTGTCCTTGGAATACTTGTCATCGTACTTGCTGTCCTTGCCGTACCTTCATAACAAGACACACACAGCGCAACTGTCAGCATACAAGCACCTGGTTGTGCAACACACATGCATACGTCATGGCTGACAGCATCATACACCACGCACACGTGAGGCGGGCACAACGGTTTGTGCCTGCAGGTCAGAAAGGTTGCATGATGATTGCACTGCATCATGATGGGTGGCTGGTGCGGGCCGTTCCTTATAACCCTAATTGATGGGCTACTGAGCTATGTGAGACATGCCCGGTTGCACAACAGCAGTCCATGCTTACTTGTCCTCATACTTGCTGTCCTTGGAGTACTTGTGGTAGTCCTTCTTGTCATCGTACTTGCTGTCCTTGGAGTACTTGTCGTACCTAAAGACAGGCACAGCACGGCTGTCAGCTTTCAAGCACCAAATTGGCACCCCACGAATAAGCACCTCACGGGTGCCAGGGACTTGTGCCGCAGGCGGGCAGGTGGTGACAACAGCTGGACTGCAACATGATGTGTGGCAGTTGCAGGGTTTTTTTTGATGACGCACGTCTCAACAAGCACCCGTGCTGCCTGCTGGCATAGACTCTCATATATATCTGGCTACACCACAGCAGCACATACTTGGAATACTTGTCCTCGTACTTGCTGTCCTTGGAGTACTTGCTGTCCTTGGAGTACTTGCTGTCCTTGGAGTACTTGTCGTACCTAAAGACAGGCACAGCACGACTGTCAGCATCCAAGAACCAATTCGGCACAACTCCCATGTATACATCACCGCTGCCAAGAATGCGAAACCGGCACGCTTGTGCTGCAGGCAAACAGGTGATTAGATCGAGTGGACAGCAACAGGATGGGTGGTGGGTGCAGGGCGTTTCTGTCAACAAACGTCCCAACAAGCACCCTTGCTGCCTGCTGGCATTGACTCTCGTACATATCCGGCTAAACCACAGCAGCGCACGCTTACTTCTCCTCATACTTGCTGTCCTTGGAGTACTTGCTGTCCTTGTCGTACTTGCTGTCCTTGGAGTAGCTGTCGTACGCCTTCTTGTCCTCGTACTTGCTGTCCTTGGAGTAGCTGTCGTACGCCTTCTTGTCCTCATACTTGCTGTCCTTGGAGTACTTGCTGTCCTTAGAATAGTCCTTGTCCTCGTACTTGTCGTACCTGAAGGTACAGCAGGCAGGACAGCAGTGGTGGGAACCACATATTCCTACACAGTCATGCACAGCCCTTCTCAGATCGTTCACAGTGAACATTGTGTTGCAGGTTGGGGGATGTGATCTCCCAACTGTCGTAGTACATCTGACTTCACCCAGCACAATCGACCCCACCCTAACAGCTGTTTGTACACTATGCAGTACCCGAAACATGTGGGTTGTGGTGGTGGGGTGACTGAGTGGCACGCTGTGAAGGCATTCATAGCCTACCATTCCAGTCACCCCGCCACCACACCCCACATGTTTCTGCCTGCACATGTACGCCCCAAAAGCTTTGCGCAGTGTATGCCCAGCAAGCCTAGCAGCAACAGCAGCAGCAGCTGGGCTGCAGGTGGTTTGACCGGCGGATTTGTTTTTGGCGGGTACAAGGGGGGCGGACCACCATCGGCTGGCCACACACACAACAGCCGAGCCTGCCGGGAGCCCACGGTCTAGCCTCACACAGATGAGAGGCCGGCAGATTCGTCAGTAGACAGCGTAGGCTGACCTATAGCTATGCTTGCAGCACACCACCTGCCTATGCGCAGACACCATGGCAGGGCTGACTGCAAACTCTGCACTGCCAGCACCTTGTACTGCACAAGCTGGCACACATCGCTAACCCAAACCTGATAGCTACACCAGGTGTGCACAGACGGCTGCAGGGACCAGTCAGCATATGTAAGATGTAAGATGTAACCTGATCATGGCAAGCTTGGTTGGTGGGAGCAGGGGCCACAAAGGAGTCACGGTGCTCATTGACAAGATTGATGCAGCCTGCAACAACAGATTGTGGGTGATGTTTCACAGTCTGTACTCACTTGTCGTACTTGCTGTCCTTGGAGTACTTGTCGTAGTCCTTCTTGTCCTCGTACTTGCTGTCCTTGGAGTACTTGTCGTACCTGGAAAAAAACGAGCAAGCATAACTGTCAGCAATCAAGCACTGGCAGCGCAACAGCGCACTTGTCCTCCATATTGACTGTGCACACAATACACAGCTGCGTGCTGGCTGGTGGATTGATATGGCTTCCCTGCCGGCTACATGCTGAGTGCTGGTAAAGACAGCAAAGCCATTCTGTTGCACCCCCAGGCTGCAGCACAGTCTTTGCTCACTTCTCGTCATACTTGCTGTCCTTAGAGTACTTGCTGTCCTTGGAGTAGCTGTCGTACTGCTTCTTGTCCTCGTACTTGCTGTCCTTGGAGTCGTACTTGCTGTCCTTGGAGTACTTGTCGTAGTCCTTCTTGTCATCGTACTTGCTGTCCTTGGAGTACTTGTCGTACCTGACAGGAGGGAAAGACAGCACAGTTGATGAGCACTTATCAGTGTGCCGTAACCAGGATACTGAGACACACAGTCCCAGCCCTGGGGGACACAGGTGCACGAGAATCTGACAAGCCTGCCACAGGTTCTTTTGGATGACACATAAGTTGAGACGTTGCCAGTCAACAGAGGCACCGCGCGTGCTGAGTGTTGGGTGAAACCCCTGAGCAGGATCCATGCACCATCCCAGCAAAGCAGCGTCCACACAGTGCGGACTCACTTGTCGTACTTGCTGTCCTTGGAGTACTTGTCGTAGTCCTTCTTGTCATCGTACTTGCTGTCCTTGGAGTACTTGTCATACTTGTCATATGACCCATACGCCTTGTCTACTGACTTGTAGGACTTGGACAGTCCTGGCTCCTCCTTGTAGGCAGAAGGCTCCTCCTTGCCATAGGAGTGATGATCCTGCAGAGAGGGCACACAGAGGGGAGAGTGACAGGGGGAAAGGTCAGACCAGCTGCTGTAAGGTGCAGCACTGTACAGTGTTATGATTGTTGACAATGAAGGCTTGAAAGCTTGACATCGGGGCTGCCAGACAGTCCAGAAAAGACACCATCTGACAGTTGGTTGAACAGCTGCTAGTTGTTGCGTCCGCTGTTGCTGTTCTGGGCGCACGGGCAACGCCCAATGCTGCTGTTTGCGAAAGAACGTACGTAGTGAGGCTTGTACTCCTCCTCCTTGTGCTTGTGTCCCCTTGCTGGCTCAACACTGGCTGGCTCAGCGTCCGCTGACTCCATGGAAGCGATCACTGCAGGCTCCTGCACCACTTCATTGGCGCATACTGCAATGGCGATGCTGGCAAAAGCCAGCAGCACAGCAAGCCGCTGTGCCTGGCGCATGCTTGCCCCACAGTCAGTACACTGCTGTGGCCAGGGACGTCGATATGCTGACTTATCTATATGACGAGTAGACAGGATGTCTCAATTTTGTGGATGGGCGCCAGCAGAGCTTATGAGGCTCGAAGAAAGCCTGACCTAACCGCAAGCCAAGTTCAAATATCAGGCAACTCAGCACCAGAGCCCAGATGAGCAGCGCTAAGCGTCCAAATTACTATATGCATTTTTTGTGGTTGTTTCACCCCCGCGCGGGGGCTCTCACTACCTACACCTTTAAGGTGGTAATACCAGCCCATGGTCCAGGTTTGCATTGACTTCTGCCAGGGTGGCATTGCTGACAGCAGGAAGCGCTGCGTCTTGAAACATAGTGTCTTATGCTTTCCCTTACCCCTGATTCATGCATTCATCCACTCTGTGCTTCGCTCTTGCCACACACATGATAGATCTAACTGCTGCCTGCAGGCCGCCAGGCTACAAGCAGCACCTGTGATGAATCATCTCATGAGCAGCATGCACACACCAAAGCATAAGAAGTCACATCTCTGCCTACTTGTCTGTAGGAAAGCAGCCCCTTCTGGCAATTGACATCAGTGCACCAGTGCCAGTACTGGCACCATGTGGTGCCCTTAGCCTGCCAGTCCGCCAAAAAACGATGCTTGTCCTGCCAACTTGGGCTCAGGCGTGCTGACTAAGGGTTCTGCCAGAAGGCAGGGTGAAGTCCAACGGATGCTGCTGTCTTCTGGAGTTGCAGAATGATCATGTCATGCTAGCATCCGGTGCTAGCGCCTGGTGACTGCTCTGTTGGCATCGCAGTGGCACAACTGCCATTACTGCCTAAAGAGACCCCGAAAGGTCTTCCTCCCCCGGCTCTTGCCAAATCTGCTGCTGCCGCGGCCAGGCAGAAAAGCTGTCAAGCACCTATAGCTATTTGGCCCAAGCAGCGTGCCATTGCTGCCTGAAGTTCTTGATGATGTGCGTGGCTGGTGCATGTGGATCGACTTGCGCTGCCGCTGCTACCTGAAGTGTGCGCACCTCAATGACTCTCAAGGTGGCTGCACAATGCATGCTGCTGAACCCTGTCCTGCGGGGGGGGGGGGGGGGCTCAACCCTCCCTGGTCCACTGTTCCGCTGCCTATGTAGAAGCTCAGCAGCAGTAGCAGCCAGCCCAGTGTGTGCAGCAGGCTGCTGCTGCAGCAGCATTGCTCAGATCCAGCTGCAAGATCAGCACCTTCGACAGTTTGTGGAGCACCTTATGTGACCGTTGCAGGAAGCTGGCTCTCTGTCTCTGTTGCCAGTGCCAACCTACCCCCTACCCCCTTGTAGTCCGGAAAAGGGCAAAACTCAACAGCGCACCTCCAGAATCTCTGTGGTTGCACTGCAGTACCCGGTGCAGGGCCTGGCACTGTTGATGCGCACTGCGTGACCCCTCTTGTGCATGCTGCTACTGCTGCTTCAGCCGTCGCAACCCTGTCATGCCATCCCTGACGCGTGATACTAGCACCCTGACATACCAGCGCAAATCGCAGGTCTGTTGCATGTTGGTAAGCAACTCCGTCATGCGCTACGGCCGGGCGTGCGCCTGCTGGGTAGCTGGCGTATTGCATGTCATGCTGCTTTGCTGCTGACACAACACCATCCCCATGCCCGCAGCAGGGTGCGCTAGCAGGCGGTGGTGGCAGCACTAGCAGGTGGTGGCAGCGCAGTGTAGCCGAGGCATTTGTGGTGACCAGCACCTACTGTTTTGCCAGGACAGTTTCCAGGGCAACCGCACAGCCGCCACCTCCGCTGTAGCTGCAGCGACAGCGCTAAGTGCAGGCCGCAGCTGCTGCTTGAGATCAAACAAGATACAAGCAGTCACATCCAGCTGTAGACGGGTGCGTTGCATCAACTCAACCACGCATTATGCACATGCCACTGCTGCTTCAGCTCCTGCAGCGTGCCGTCCCCAACATTGCACTGGCGGCAAGGTACGCCACAGCTGGCGCTTTTGTACCACAGCTGCCAACTCCCTCAGGCCTCAGCTGGTGATCATCACCAGCTGCTCTGCTCAGCACCGGCTTTGTGAACAGTAAAAATTACGACCTTCAGTTTGAACACAGCGCATGCGTCAGCTGTTGCTACTCTTTCATGCCATCCCCACCACCGCAGCAGGATGCGCTAGCAGGCGGTGATGGCAGCACCAGCAGGTGGTGGCAGCGCAGTGTAGCCGAGGCATTTGTGGTGACAACGACATGCAGCTGGCAGAACAGTGTTCAGGGCAACTGCGCAGCCGCCATCTTTGCTGTAGCTGCAGCGACAGCGCTGCGTGCGGGCCGCAGCTGCTGCTTGAGATCCAACAACATGCGAGCGATTACTTTAAGCTGTAGACGGGTGCGTTGCATCCACCACGCAACATGTGCAGGCCACTGATGCTTCAGCTCGTGCAGCGTGCCGTCCCCACCATTGCACTGGCGGCGAGGTACGGCCACAGCTGGTGCATCTGTACCACAGCTGACATAATCAAGGTCATAATGGTAACCATCACCAGCTGCTCTGCTCAGCGCGGGTTTGTGAAGAGCGTATAAGACGTCCTTCACCCCGAGCGCAGCGCAGATTATGCTGTCAGCCCTTCCAACACCGCCGGGGCTGGGCTCATAGGCATGCACTGCTTCGGCAGTACCGCAGGTAGTCCCAAATTACTCCATGTCGGCAGGGTGACCCCTGGCAGGGGCAGCAGCAGTACTTGAGTATGATGACACCATGGAATGCGCATCCAGGGGAGGCCTCATGCGCCCAACGGCAGCAGCAGCATGCCCTGAATACTGAAATACGGCTTGGCGGCTTTGAGTAATGCGACTTCAGCGGACTCCTGCAGCTCCAGGGGTTGATGGCCATTGCAGTGACTATGCACATGCATGTATGGCCAGTCAGTAAATAGCGCTGCAGGCGGCAGGGGTGCTGCAGGGGGCACATGCGCTGGTGCGCCACCAGCAGCAGCATAAGGAACAGGGGGCGCAAAGCATGCATGTGTGACTGCACAGTCAAATCAGGGGAAAGTCCACGGGCAACTTGCCCCTTGTCCAGTAAACAGTACACAAAGTGAACATTCTTCACATGTCAAGGAACGCACCGATTGCACCTTGCGCTCCTCAACCTCTCATCAAGAGGTTGAGGAGACAGTAGTGTTGTCACAAACTTTTGCAGTCTGCAGCAGCTGATACTATACTGTTGACATGTACAGTGTTCAAAGAGCAGCAGGGTGGATGCAGCCTTCTAGAAGCCCCAGCGCAGTTTACCGCAAACAGCACGCACTGTCTAGCACCTGTGCTAGCTAAACGCTGTAGCGGCGGCACAAGTGGCTGTGTAAATGCTTGGGCTTTTTAGGCACCAGATCACCAGAAGGCTAAGGCCGCCTAGAACATGGGCTCGAGCTCCAGTCCCACTTCACAGCAGGCCCCTGGCTTGCGAAGCATATAGCAGGCCTGCTGTATGCGCCCTGCCTGATGTATGCCCCCTCAACTGGGCACACCTACACAGAGACCCCTGTCGACACCCCCACAACCTGACAAGAGGTGCATCTGCCTGCAAAGAGAAACGGCAGTCGCTCATTGAGCCTGGCTGTACATGTGGGCGGTACCATCCTGATGTAACAGCGCTATGGATGATCAGGCGCAGCCTGCAGACGATCGAGCGCAGCATCTGAGGGACCACAAGCTATTGACGGCGCATGCACTGGCTCACCACGGTACCGTGGTCCGACCATGATGCACAGTTGACCAATTTGGGAGGGCAGGGGCATGTGGGTACATGCGTGGCGAGGTTTCATTGAATTGTGCAGGGTATGGAGGTGTGTGTGTGTCACACAGTCACTAACGCTCTCAGCTGGCGGCTGCAATCAGGGTTACTGTACCTGCCGCGCGCGTTGACATCAGGGTGAACTTCACCTTCGGAAGGTGAAATCCGATTTCAAGGTGGCACCTTGAGCAGCAAATTGCTATTGATATTGAATGTTTCCCAGGCCCTGGGTCTTTCGGAAAGACTGCAAGCAAACCCGCATTGAACCACCGTTAGCAGCGGTGCCAAGCGCGCCAGTCGAAGTGACGGCAGAGCCGCAGCAGCAGCGGCTGGAATATCTGGGTAGGGCGCCCCCGGGGGCCGTGCACTGCAGCAGTATGCAGCCACACAGCCATGGGTAAACTATCTTCAATGGATCCGATGCAGCAAGTTGGGTGCCGTACTGTCCCAGTGGTGTTGGCACTGAAGCCTTTGGAAGCTGGAACTTTGTACGCTAGCGCTTTCGGTGATGGCGGCAGCACTGCTAGGCAGGTGGTTTGTACGTACACCAGGACCCAACAGCACATACCGTATGAGGTGACGTTATGTGCGGTAAAGCGTCACGCCTCAGACGTGACGACACGGTGTCCTACATAGGCTGGAGTATACTCTAGTTGTACTCTCCTGCTGGCTGGTCCAATGGATCTCGCAGTCAGCGCAAGCAGCCCCCCTACATCTTGAACATATGTTGACTGTCGCACAGTGCCACACAAGTTCACTTGTACTGCAGTACTGCTCAGTGCACCGGCCAAGATCCCAACACCAGCAGTTGAGCACAGCGCTAGCACCACCCAGCCCAACCACTGTCGCTGGCAGCAGAGAGCCATGCATGCGCACGTTTTGCAAAATGCAGCTTTCTTGTCCCTGTCTGTTCTTGTGTCAACATTATCCCTGCCAGACAGTGTCTTAGTCTTTGCTGCAGCCCCCAGCCACCACAACCGCCACGGCATGATGCCGGACCATCTGCTGTTGCTGTCCCCTACAGCACTGAGTGCAGGCTAGTTGCCAACTAGCGCAACCAGTGTTTGCGCTGCTGTCGATGCGCCACGGGCTGGCAGCTTCCCACGCTTGGCAAGTCACCCAGGTGAGACAGCACCTCCCTGCAACATTCACATGCTAGGCTGCGGCCTGAGGCAGCTTCACTGATAGGCCTCAGGGCTTTGTTCAGACCTATGCAGAGCCCTTCAAGGCCTTAAGCCTTAGGGCTCTATTCAGGCCTATGCAGAGCCCTTCAACAGTGTTCATATGGCTTCTGCCGTACGTGGTGTACATGGCCCTGTACACCTTGGGGTGGGGCGCTACCCTTCAAGTGAGTCACCACATCTGCTGGTCGCTGCCACGGTAGCGCTGCCACGGCTACAGCGGCCACAGCCTGTCTCAGCAGCTGCAGCCTGCTGCAGGCTCCAGCCGCTGGGGCTTGCAGGTCGCCCCCACATTACCCTGCTGCTCAGACTGGCTTGGCTTTCAAGGCCAAACACACACAGTTTGCTGGCTTGCAGCTGCCAGCTGGGCCTGATGCTTAATAGTGTGACACTGCAGTTGTCAAAGTAACTGGCACACAGCTGCAGGTATTGCTGACGCTACGACTGTCAGAGCGCGACTCTCTGAGCATTCCAGGACTCCTGGGTGGGACACTAGAAGCACACACCACCAGATGCGGTGATGCCTTGGCACGGTCAATCTAGCGTACCGCAGCGCCGCATATGTACTACCGTGTATGTACTAGCGGCTTGGCCTCCGGCACGCCGCGCGGCTACCTGATGGTTCAATCCTAAGGGACTTACACACGAGCCGCACCTCTTGTGCTTTCGGCATGTTGAACGAGCGGAGGTTGCTAAAACTTTGCCAGCAAACAGACTGCCAAACAGCAGGTACAGTACACCTGCCCCGCACCATGCTAATGTGCTTGTTTTGCGTGCCAGCATAGGTGTACAAGCCCCTTCACTGCACGCCAGTGACTTTTCCAACTTTCCAGTGACATGGCCCCAGCTGCGTGTGTGCAAGTTGCTCAAGGCTGTCACAACATCGAATGGTGCCTGCGCTAGAGTGGAAGCATGCCGCTGCTGCTGTGCTTGCGCAGTGCATGTGCTGCTGCTATGCTGCTGTTGCGCAGCCACGTACTACCAGGCCGGGCTTAGGGTGCAGCCCCATTGCGCAAGTGCAGCAATTACAGCAAAGGAACATGCTGACTCGCGCCGCGTTTTATTGGCTCAAGCAACGTAACAAGTGTTCAACAAGTGCGGCACTACAGCCAGGACTAGGGAGGCCAGAAGATTGGACACTTGGGACCAAAGCGGCACAGCGCATGCAACAGCGCAGCACAGCAGGACAGTATGTGCTGGCTTCTGTGCAGGCAGTGAGCAAAGTGGGACGTCTCGTTAACTCAACGTCGATCAAGAAACCGTGCAATGCGAGCCGACACGGCGAGGGGTGGCTGCATGTGCGGTGGGTGTGGATGGGTGCGCACCCAACAGCAGGCCTGCCTTGCTTTTTTGTTGGATGCTGCTGCTGTGGCGCTGGCAGACCGGGTACCAGCCAGCTGGAGCAGGGCATGCTGCGCAGCTCGTTCCTGTCACGGGAGAAGCCTTCTCCTATGCAGCACCGGGCAGCTTTGAGCCTGGTACCCAGAGACAGCAATATGTGTTGGCCTAACCGTCTGTGTGAGCGCTGCAAGTTGGTTTTGCTATGAGCTGCAGCACGAAGCCGTTCCATCACTGCTCCTAGGGCCCTGCAGGCCTGCACTAGATGCAGCGGGCGGAGAGAGGGGGGCGGCAGGATGTACGGAAGAACGGACCAATCCCGAGATGACTGTGGTGGTTTTGGAGTGAATGCAGCAGCTATGTGACAGTCGAAGATCATGCAGCTGCATACTCTCTAAGACGTATTCAGGCAGCCTAGCAGTGCAGGCTCCCAAGCAGTTCCCTGGATTGAAGAGCTGAGGGATGCTGCAGCAGCAATATGCTATATGATGATAGGGATGATCCCCGCCCCCCAATACACAGATAGGATACATCGTGTGATTGCTTGGTTGCATTGCCTTCAGCCAGTACCCACAGGTGACTTTGCAGGGAATGCCAGACACTTTGTCTCTAATGTACGCCATGCTGCTTCATCAAAGGCAAAGGGCAGCAAACAGCAAACCTGCAGCGCCCCGCACTTGCATGGCTGTGCAAGAAATCATGGCGGCAGTTTTGACTGCTGCCCCCCCCCCCCTGCGCACACATATATATAGGCAGGTTGATGTGCAGGTCAGGGTGACTGTGTCTGTCAGCAGCTGCTATTGTCCCAAAGACAGCCTGCGGCACACACTGTTCAGTGTTCACCGTGGCTGGTGCAACTTGGTGCATCTACTATGTAATTGACCTATACGACTTGGGTGGTGGTGGTGGTGGCTGCCAGTGCAGTGCAAGTGCGCGAGGGCTGGCGTGGGGTTTGTCCACAGACGGCCCCTTCCCGTGCTGGTTGCGTCCCTCCGTGGCTGAAGTCACTTATGCAGTGAAGCTGCTTGCGACCTCCGTGTGACACCTTCTTTTTCCAGGGCTGGCATGAAGCAGGTCCATGCCATGATGGGCCTGGCCAGCCTGGCCTGGCAGCCTTTTGCTGGCTGTTGACGACTGCAGGCGGCATTGCTGGTGTGCCTGGTGTTTCGTAAGGCACACCAGCACTGCTCCCTTGGGGCACACATGCACACATGCACTGTGCTGTATGGGGTAATTATATATAAGGGTGCTAGCGTGTGGGGTGACTGCGTATGTCAGCAGCTGATATTGTCCCAAAGACAGCATGTGGCACACACTGTTCAGTGTTCACCGTGGCTGGTGCATCTTGGCGCAGCTGCTATGTAACTATCCTATACGACTTGGGTGGTGGTGATGGTGGTGGTGGTTGCCAGTGCAGTGCAAGGGTGCGAGGGCTGGCGTGGGGTTTGTCCAGGCGGCCCCCTTCCCGTGCTGGTTGCGCCCCCCTCTGCAGAGTCTGTTGCAGCGTAGATGCTCGCGCACTCCGTGTAACACCTTCTTCTAGGGCTGGCGTGAACCACCCCAAGCTGCTGGTCCATGCCATGATGGGCCTGGCCAGCCTGGCCTGGCAGCCTGTTCTGTTGCTAGCTGTTGTCGACTGCAGGCGGCATTGATGCTGGTCTGGCTGGTGAGCTGTATGGCACAGCAGCACTGCTCCCCTTAGGGCACATATGCACTGTGCTGTATGGGGTTATCCTAGGGTGCGGCGGGGGGGGGGGGGGGTTGTCTGGCGGCTGCCAGCAGCAACTGAAGAGCCTGTAAAATGGTAGAAGAGGCTATTATTGACGAATGAGACTTTGCTTTGTGGGCCCACACCACAGCCTCGCCTGGTGCCCAGCATGCACTGGTTGCAACCAGATGCAGTCAGCCTGCATGGATGCTCATTGGCCCTCATACGTCTCAAGAACGTTTGCAAATAACAAAAGAAACACTTGAGGTAGAATGTGTCATGCCTGCATCAGTGTGACGTCCAACAACCATCACTAAACCTCACAGATGGCTAGTATCGTATTGTGTGACGTCTTTTTTGGGCCTATACCAATGCAGTCAAGATGTCCCATATCACCATCATTTGACAAGATACGTTGAGTCCGCTTGTTTCACCGTTTCGGAGAAAACAGCTTGCTTCAAAAGTTTGCTCGAGTTTCACGGCTGGAGCTGACGGTCCAAGATCAACTTAAAGATGGCCGTATGAATGGTGAGAGAGGGTGGCTGCAGCTCCCTAGACCGGGCCAAGGTTTCACAATACAGAACGGTCGAAGGGGGGCCCTACGCGTCGGCCAGCCAATCAAACAAATCTTATATGCTCCAAACGTATTTGTGATGCCCCGCAAGGACGTGTGCATCATGTTTTCGTGTCACCTACCTTGAGCTACTGATGATTTACAGAGGCTCAGAGTACAGCTGTTCTGTGTGCTAGGTACCCACCATGGAGCGGATGAAGTTGTTCCTGCTAGTGGGGAGTATCCTTCTGCAGCTCTGCTATGGGCAGCAGGAGGCTTTTCTGCAGAAGCAGCTGCCCCTCAAGGTCCTCGTCTCCACCCCCAGCGAGCTATCCAGTGATGCAGCTGAAGCACAGGCAGTCACTTTGAATGGCAGGCAGGCAATCACAGTAAGTGCCCACAACGTCTGCTGCAGCACCTAGGCAGCCAACTGCCTGGCTGCAGGGCTCTGTCGCGTCTTCTCGAGCAGCACCGTGCACACGTGCAAGTCAGCTGCTGGTAGCTGCTGCTGTACCAGTGAATTACTGCCCTGTCACTGGAAGGTCACTTGCACCCTTACCTGTCACATGCACATGCACCTACAGTGCCAGCATCACAGCACACGAGTTTGCTCTATGCCCAACATGCATCAATGTGGCGACACACCCTCCTCCCTTTCAGCATCGCTAGTGTTGCAAAGGCACCTCAGCGCGTGCATGTGGTGGGGCACCACTGATCGGCACAGATTTGGCCAACACCTAAGGCGGATTCAAACCACGTTCCGCTCTGGTTACCTGCCCACAGGCGGTCTTCAACCGGCCTGTGATTGCCCTGGGGTCAGATTGGGGCAGTGAGCAGCTGCCAGCCAACCTGGTGAGTTTATCAGCTACTGCGCAGTTGGCCAGCGCTCTTGCACAGGGAGCCAGCTCTCTTCCTGCGAAGTTGGGCGGTTTTGCTGCACAGGGGGCCAGCTCTCCTGCACAGGAGGCCAGCTCTCCCGCGGAGTTGGCCAGCTTTCCTGCACACAGGGGCCCAGCTCTCCTCCTGCGCAGTTGGCCAGCTCTTCTCCTGCGCTGGGGGTAGCTGTGCTGGGGGGTAGTTGGTCTGCATCCAGCAGCATCAAGGGGGCAGCCTAGCGCAGTTGCAAGCATGTGCTCGTCGCGTCCCTCCTATCGCAGCTGTTCTATGTAGCGGAAAACCAGCCATGCTGTTGCGCGCCCCTTGCAGCTGATGCACAGCACCTGCCTGCACTGGGGCCAGCCTATGTAGTACAAGACTCACACGCGCTGCTGCATGTGCTCGCACCCCTGAATTTGTGAAGATCAATCTTCCCTCCTGCGTTGATGTGCAGGTGCCGTTCACATTGTCGTGCGGCACACCCGGCCTTTTGCGCTGGGTGACAACCAACATTGCTCGCTTCGACCCCAGCATAGACTGGCCCACAGACCTGGACTGCAAGTTCGAATGGAACAAGGCGCTGAAAACATACGACGGTGCGTGGGCGCATGCAACACACAGCTAACAGCGCAGTGGATACGCGGGCGCATGCAACACACAGCTAACAGCGCAGTGGACACAGAGCAGCAGCGCAGTCTGCAGGGTGTCGCAGCGGCGCAGTGCAGGGCAACGGTGTGCATCACTACGAAGCAGTGCATACCAGTAGACTGTGCGCAAATTCTGGGCTGTATCGTCTGGTGGACAGGCATGTCAGCACAGCAAAGCTTGACTCAAACTGCACCCACACCTCCAGGTCCTGCATGCGCCTCGTCCTTATCGCACCTGTACAGTGGGCGCTTGCATGCGCAGCAGCAGTCTGTGTCAGCCTCCTCACCCGCTGTCCTGTTGCTGTTGTTTCTGGTGCGCGCAGGTGCGCCTTTGCAGCTGGAGGGCATGCAGCCGTCTGTGCGGCTGCAGACGCAGCCCCTCACAATGAGCATCCAGCAGGTGCAGTCGGAAGCAGCCATGGCAGCCACAGGGGGCCAGTGGTCTGCATCACTGGGGGCTCCTGATGATCGGCTGCCAGAGGTCCCGCCAGACGGTGAGCGGTGCTGCTGCTGTTGGCGGCGTGTGACATGGGGACGGGGCTTGTGAAGCAGCCCAGATAGGGTGGTAGGCAGGGCCGCAGGCGTGTGCATTGCGCAGCGCGAGGTGCGTCGCGCAGTTGGTGCAGTGGCGGGTCGCACTGTTGTCCTGCTTGTTGCCCTTGCCACAGTTGGCAGCAGTTGCGTCTTCTGCCACACAGCTCGCCACTGCATTGTACCGTACACCAGCAGCATCTCCATATTGGTGCGTTATGGCTGCATGTCTGCATCACTCCCCCACCATGCTGAGTCACTGCCAGAGTAACTGCCCGGCAAAACAGCACCGACACGGCTCTTCTGTCTTTGTGTCTTATCCGTCTTGCCGCTTCTGGCTGGCCTCGCGCACCCACAGGCAACATCACGCTTCTATTCTCCTATCCTGTGGAGCTGGTGCAGCTTGCCAAATCACTCAAGCTGGCTGGCGCTGGCGCTGGTGCTGGCAGCCGTACCCTCACAGTCAGCCCCTGCCCCATGATCACCCCGCTGCTGGTGCCGCTGATCTTCACAGCCTATGGCGCAGTGGAGGGCGAGGGCAGGAGCCGCGCAGACTTGTTGACAATGAACAGCACGTGCGCTGTAGTGAAGATCGTACCCGGCTTGGATGCTGGCGCAGCTGCTGTGCTCAGGCTGCCGAAGGGATCGCGGTACAGCCCCGTGGCTGGCCCCGCATCCCAGGACGTCAGTGTCGATGTGAGTGTGGGGTGATGGCTTGCACACCAGGGTTGTTGATGGCTTGCGTCTCCCTGCTTTGGCCGCCTGTCAAGTACAGTAGCAAAGCCAGCCTCTGTTGCTGAGTGTGCGCAGGAGGATTGCATCCGCAGCATCTCTGGAATACTGCGAGGTTCACTACACGGTTGCGCTGCCGTGCAGCGAACTGCGCACTGTGGCAGCCAACACCCTTGAAGGTGTTGCGGTCTCTGGACTGTGTCACCGTGTGCTGACCCTCCTGGCTGTGCTGTGCTGCACATGCTGCTGCTGTGCTGCGCTGTGCAGGTGTATGGCCTGCGCCTGTTCCGCATCCCGCTGCGCTGGGATTTTCAAAACAAGACCGAAGCATCTGAGCAAGTCTACAATGGCATCACGTGAGCCGCATTGCTGGCTTGCAGCATCCAGCACAAACAGTTGTGGAAAGCCAGGGCTGCTCACAACATATTGCACACATCCGCCTCGTTGGGCCCTCTTATCTGGTGCTTGAGGGCCAGCCTCAAGCATGTGACTGTCTGTAGCCATACGCTGGCACGTCACTTTGGTCAAGGCAGCGCCGCTTGAATGCGCGCACTTTTCATGGTGGATGGCGGCTGCTGGTTGTGTCCGGCCCCATCGCACTGGCGGTACTGAGAGTGTTGTGGTGTGGGTCCAATGCTTGCCACAGGTACCGCCGGTTGACCCTGTGGTTGCCGCACGGCCTTGCCAAAGACGCATCCTTGACCGACGTCAAGGCTTCCCTCAGCATCTGCTGCCTGGCAAACCCATCTGGCAGTCTGGACAGCAGCTGCAGCAACCAGCCCTTTGACTTGACCAGGCCGTCTGCTGCTGTGCTGAGCATGCGTGTTCCTGCGCTAAACCCAGGGCAGCGCTGCATTGTGCGTGTGAAGGCCAACCCCAAGGTGTGAGCTGTGTGGAATAGACATTGGGGATGTGGCCACCACCAAAGGTCACACATGTTTCTTTTTTCAACTTACGCTCAGTGCCTGGCATTTGAGCGTCATCTGTCACTCTCTCTGTATGGGAAGCTGTCTAGGGGTTGCGCAGAGGCAGGGGACTTGGCAACTGACCCTGCACTGCAACTCGGGTGTGGGTGACTTCCCTGCGGAGTGCGGCTTTTTGCGGGGTGTCCGTATGTCGCTGAGAGCAGGTGTGGCTGGCCTCCCCGCATGCCTGCACTGTGAACTGCTTGCACTGCAACACAGCACTCACTGCCCTGTGCATCCCCGGGTGTGCACACGGCTCATGCCAGCATGTCTGAATAGCAACCCCATTCTTCCCCCTGCTTCTGCCGCTTCTGCCCCATCAATTGCGCTGCATCTGCAGGTCAAGGACGCCTTTGGTCTGCCGTTGCAAGCCAGCAGCAATGCGTGGTGGAGCGTGGACCTGGACGCTGCATTTGTCGGGCCGTCTGTGCGCCAGGTGTGCTGCTGTGACTGTCGTTACTGGCTTACACAGCAATGCTCAAACAGCATCGGAGTCTCAAAGCGCGGGCAGGCATAACTCGGTTGGCAGCGTGTGCATATTTTGTCTGGCTTGAGGATTGAGTGTGGGTTGGTGTCAACCACCTTTCTTGCTGTGTGTTGTGCACGGCACCATGAACCAGTGGCAGAAACCCTCCATAATCAGTGCTGAGCTGAGGCTTGGGAGTCATGTGCGCAACATACACTATCTTGCCCACTGCCTTCACACCCCCTTGGCGGTATGCTGTGCTGTGCAGGTTGCTTTGCTGGAGCCTGCGCCCGGCAACTCCCCCCTGCAATGGCCCTGGTTGTCCCGTGGCACTCCTGAGCCAGGCGTGAACAGGGTGCAGGCAGTCAACGTCCCAGTGGGCGGGGCCAGCAGCAGCAGCAAGGATGGTGGTCTGCTGGGACGGGCGATAGCGGCAGTGCTGGCCGGATACTCTGGAGGGTCTTCTAGCATCATGAGCACTGCAAGTGAGTAGTTGCGCCGCTCGCTGCTGACAAACGGTGTCACTTGCAGAGGCTGTGCTTTCGACCGCATAGCATGGTGTAGGCATATCCCACTCAGCCCTGTCGCCCATGCGCATTGCCCTGCGCTGGTTGTTAGGATCAGGCAGCGCTGGCCAGCTCGTTGTCCTGCATCGCATCCTGTGTTGGTTGCATGTTTGCTGCATCATAACTCGCTGCGAAGCATTACACCCGTCCCTGATCAACATCAATCAGGCGCATAATTCTGAGAGGGTGGTGTCCACCCTCTATTCTTGTTTGTCATAGGTGCCAAGGTGCAGCGCAAGGATGCCACCTGGCCCACCTTCCAGTCCCTGTCCCTCCCGGGCCAGCCCGGCATCTCACTCATTTGCACCTGCTGCCGCCAAGTGAGCTACCCCTCACCCCGTGAGGCCCTGGCCACCAGCACCCTCGTTGTGCAGAGCGACCTTCAGGCGGCCTTCATTGAGCAGGGTGGTCAGCTGGTGGCGTGGGTGACGACCACACAGGGCCAGAGCAAGCCTAAGGAGGGCGCCAGGGTCCAGGTTTATGGCAGCATGTATGGCAAGGTAAGGGCTCGCTGACCAGGGCTTGCCGCTGTGAGAGCTGTGGGGGGGAGCTGTGTTTGGGAATAAGGCAGGCATATGTGTGCGGAGCTGTAGAGCTGCTGCTTGTGTGATGCTGGCTGCACGAACAGCGTAACAATGTGTGGGTGTTGTGCATGTAGGAGTTCTGGTGTTTGTGGGTTGGCATGCCGGCATGCAAGTGCCTGTCCAGGCTGCAGAGTATGCGTGATGGTGCAGAGTGTTCAGGGTGCATGCGACCATTGCGCTCTGTTGCCCCCTTGTTCTGACCCACAGTGCTTTCCCCTCACGCTGTTGCTTGTTGCTGCTGCTGTTGTTGCAACAGGACGCTGCGACTGCGGGCCCCGCTTGCATCACAGCTTCCGACGGCACCTGCATCATCGACCTCGCTGCAACCAAGTCCCAGAAGGCTGCACCCAATGCAGCCGGCAGCTCTGCCTACCAGCCTTTCGACGACGGCGCATCATACACCGCGGTGATCTCAGCAGAGGGGCACGGGCCGTTGGTGGTGCCAGACCTGCCGAACTCTGCGCGCTACCGTAGGAGCAGCAGCAACGCCGACAAGGAGTATGTGGCCACACTTGTGCTGGACAGGAAGCTTGTCAAGCCAGGAGATGATCTGCATGTGACGGGTGAGTGAATGCACCCGCTGCTTTCTTCTTATTTTCTCCATTTTTTTGAACGTCTTTACGTCTTTTGGATTTCTCTGAACATTTGCAAGCATCTGCATAAGCATGTCCAGGTGTCGGTCACAGCAGGGAGCAGCTGCAGCTGCCGCGCTTGCTTAGCCATTAAGCTTGTGCTGGCGTGTCCACACACGGTTGTGCTGTGCCGTCATCACACGGGCGCATGTATCGCGCGTGCAGCTAGCATGTGCGCAAGATGTGTCCTTGTGAGGATGAACCCCTCGGCGCCGCTGCACCTCAACACGTGCTGTGTGTCCGCTCCTGCGCCTCCTGCACCTCAACTCTCGCTGTTTGTCCCCTCCTGCGCTAGACGTGTCCATGTGAGGATTACCTTGCCGCAGCTGCACTCCATCACTCTTATGTCCCCTGTGTGTCCCCTTTTTTCGCCTTCTGCAGGATATGTCCAGCGCAAGGAGGGCTCTCAGCTCAAGGTCGACCAGGACCTCACCTCACTCGTCCTGCAGGTCAGCCCAGGCTTTGACCGCCCGGCGGCTGGCAGCAGCGGTGGCGGCAGCAGCCGAGGCAACCCAGTGCGCGTGCCAGTCAAGGTGGATCCCACATACGGCACCCTGCACGCCGTGATCCCTGTGCCGAAGAACGCCACCCCTGCAAACTACAACCTGCAGCTGTGGACGCCCACACCCGTAGGCGGTGCTGCAGCTGGCAACGCACCCATCGGCGTTGCAGAGGGCGTGAATGCGGTCAGCGCTGCTGGACCCGTCAGCGTGGTCATTGGCAGCGCAGGACCCCGGGCGGCTCCTGGGGTGCAGCCTTCCACCATTGCTGCACTGTCCAGCGCCGCTGCTGCAAATGTGAAGGCAGCAGGCAGGCCTGTGGCCAACAGCGGCAGCGGGCGGCGGCTGCAGGCGCGTTCGGCGGGTCCCACCATTGCTGTCATGCCAAAGCCGAAGCAGCTGATGAGTATGGGGACGCCGTCGGACCCGGGCACCCACCCGCCAGGTGTGCCTGTACCAGCACCAGCAGGCCTCAGGGAGCCCAACTTCAACAGCGAGGCTCTGGCTCCTGTTGGTGGTGATGCTGGTTGCCGGCACGAGCCGACGGACGGCAGCAACAGCAGCAGCAGGCGGCAGCTGCAGCAGGCAGTAGCTGGCCAGGATGCTGACATGCCGCCCACCGAGCCTCTGGTCGTCGAGGACGATCCTGTGCAGGAGCCGGAGATTGTTGAGGTGCCCGGTAATGCAGGTGCAGCCGGCATGACTGCACCAGTGCTGGCAGAGCCTTCTGTTGCTTCAGAAGGCCAGCCTGCTGTGTTTTCAGGGGCTTCCCCAGGCTTTGCAGGAGCACTGCCAGGCCCTGTCCCGATGCCCCGGCCCTCTGCCGCCACCCTGCCCCCGCTCGGAGTGAATCTGGCGTATACCACCTTTACCGTGGGGGATCCGCGCCCCCCGACGGCCAGCCTTGCGCTCGACAGCGAGTCTGCGTGGGTGAAACCGGAGGGATCGGTGGGTGTGAGTGTTGCAGCGAAGTCGTATGTGGGTTCGGACGTGTCTGGGGCCGAGGTGACGCTGAAGTGGTCGACAGGCAAGGCGGAGGGGGAGATGGTACTGAAGACGAATGCCAGTGGCATTGCGACAGGCACTGTGGACTTGGGGAAGCTTGCGGCGGCGAACAGGAGCGAGGCGGGAGACACCTTGACGCTCAAGGCTACGTGGATCGGGCCCACAAGGGAGCCTCTGATGCAGAGCAAGACGATCAAGTGAGTGCTGTGGTGGTGGGCGGGATGGGGAGGGGGGGCAGTTCATGCAGGCGCATGCTTCAGCAGGCAGCGCTTAGGCAGGTGCGCTGGTCTGAAGGTGTCTTGCGCAACTGACCATCACAAGAGTGCAGCTCAGAAGGCTCTGACGTGGACATGTGGTTAGCCGCATTGTTCTCCTCTCTGTGCCTGTGCGTGTGTTCAACATTTAAGTTACATCCACAAGTGCATTTCATGATGACATGATGTGTGTTTCCTCTGTGCGCGTGCGTGCGTGCAGGATTGTCGATGGCCCGGTGCGTGTAGAGCTCCAGCGCACCCTGCATACCAATGTACCAGGCGTCGCCTTTGGCGTCAGTGCTGAGGCCTTCAGCAACCAGGACGACTCGCCAGTCAAGGGTGAGAGTGAATCTTAGCAACGAGGTGCTTTTGCTTCTACTATCGCTTTTACTGGTTTTCGGTACTGTTTGTCAGAACCAGTAGTTCAACAGTTGAGCAGTAAATGATCAGGAATTGTGTGCGACGTGGTTCAAGACAAGCATGAGCAACCCAGGAGGCAGTCAGCGGTATTACGGCAGCAGCAGCAGCGCTGAAGTGTGAGACCTGTCACAGCCCAACAGAGTTGAACAGTGCAAGCGGCTTCTGCATGATGCAATGATGGCAGCAGCAGTCACTGCTCAGCACGCCATGGGGCATCGCATGCTCTCTTCTCGCGCATGTCTCCTCAACTCCCTTTCGTTCCTCTACTGTTTGCAGCATCTGATACGCTGCTTCCCCATTGCTTCTCTCGTTTCTGCTGCTGTAGGCGCCACAGTCGAGGTCACCCTGACTCCCCGCAACGGCTCCGCCAGCCTCGCCAACTGCAGCACCACCCAGCGGGCCTCCGTGGCACAGCAGAAGTGCAGCATCACAGCAGGCGACACCTCAGCAGCCACCTCCTGCCAGCTCACCCTGCCTTGCCCAGGCGACTTCATCCTCAAGGGTTGCATCAAGGGCGGGGCCAACAGCGGCTGCAGCAAGGATTTTAACCTTGGGCGCAACATGACAGCGTGGATGGCTTCGCCTTGGTCCTCTGGGCCGGGCCAGGTGCAGCTGCTGCCTGACAGGAAGAACATAAGCCTCGGGCAGGACGTTGGCCTGACCCTGCAGAACCCCTTCTGGGGCCCTGTCAGCGCGCTGGTGGTGTGGGGCAACGGTGTGCAGCGGGAGCAGTTCTTCTTGGATGAGGTGAGTTGATTTATGAGGGGGCTCTGGTCAGAAAGAGCACAGCAGGGTTGTCCGGGCAGCAGCGCTGCAGCGCGCGCTTGTTAGTGCATAGGCAGTGCCAACCCTGCAGGGGCATGTCTGCTCCAGCAGCTGGTCAAGCAGCCCACTAGCAACAGTGACTGGCTGCCTGCTGCCTGCACTGAGTGTGGCTGGTGTTGGTAGGCTGCACTGTGACAAGTCTGCCTTGCAGCTGCTGTCATGGGTGCAGAAAGCAGCAGCTGTGTGGCTGCTCGCAGCTGCTGGGCGCACAGTAACAACATGCCTGCCTCCCTCACACAGTATGCGTTTTGTGTCGTCCCATCTATGCTGCAGATCCCACCCGGTCCCTCCACCATCGTGATCCAGGAGCTCGGCCCAGAGTGCCGCGGCGGTTGCAGCGTGGTTGTCACGCTGGCAGTCGCACGGCCGAAGGCAAGCAGCGCAGTCCCAGCAGGGAACGCATCTCGCAGCACCCCCTCCCCAGCTGCTGCTGCTCCTGCACCTGTCTCGCCTCGTCCCAATGCCAGCCAGCCAGCACGTCCCGCACCCGCAGCATCCCCAGCCGTGAATGGTAGCCCCCGTGGGACCGGCTTCAGAGCCCCGCCCGCGCCAGCAGCAGCGGCACAGGCAGCACCCCGCGGCCTAGTTGGCAGCGGCCCCAGCGGCAACAGCCATGGTGCAGGTTTTGTCGACTCTGAGCACCGGCCGAGCTCCTACGGCGCAGGGGCGGATGGGATGGAAAAGGTTTCCAGCGGCAGCAACAACGTGCGTACGTTCACGGGGCTGTGGCCGTTCACGATCAACGTGCACGGCCTGCCGCCCCGCCGCCAGCGCGCTGGGGTGCACCTCTTTGGCAGCCGTGGCGGCAACAGTCGGGGCCTGCTGCGCCGTGTGACTGGCGCGCGCAACGAGCGCGGCAGCGCGCTCGCCTCGGCACCTGGCGGCAGCAGCATCGCTGCGCTGCCTGGCATCCCACGCAGCAAGCTGTATGACCCGTACGCCCCGATCACAGTGTCCGCTCAGGTTGATCTGAGTGTGCCGGACAGCGACAGCCTGGCGGTGGACGTGAGTGTCAGCGGGCAGTCGAAGGATGCTGCAGGGGTGGCTGTGCTGGCCCCTCAGAGCAAGCAGGGCAGCATCAGTGTGTCAGTGAAGGACGGCAAGGGAGCTGCTGTTGCCAATGCGGAGGTGACACTGCTGGTAGTGGACAAGGCTGTGCTGGACCTCATGCCCTACGAGCTGCAGGTGGGTTTTGGGTTTTGCGCTCAGTGGTTCTTGCTACGCTATAGCTTGTTGTCATGACTGCAGCTAGCTGTGTGTTTGTTGTGAGGGTGGGTGGGGGGGGGAGACTGTGTAGGGGGCTGCGGGGGAGATGACTGGGGCAAAAGTTGCAGTGTGATCCGGTGGTCTAGGACGCAGGCTCTTTGACGTCACCCTCAGCAGGGCACACGCCTGGCATTTGCAGGCTCAATGACAGACAGGTGAGGTCCGCTGTTCATGTCATGTGTGTTGCTCTTGCTTTCCGTCCCTTCCCCCCCCCCCCCCTCCCCCGTTATCCACAAAACACATCTTTCCCCTCCCCCTATTTTGAAACAACAATGTCTGCCTTTGCAGGATGTGTCAGCCGCCATGCAGCCCAAGCTGCGTGCCGCATTCAGCCTGCTGCACCTCAACGCACTGAGGGTCACTCGCGCAGCCATCAACGCCACCTTCACCACGCTGCAGCGGCGCCTGATTTCCATAGACCCCTGGTTGCCGGTCGACACTCAGGTGTGTGGCTTAAAATGGAGGCACGCTTGCACGAACAGCAGAAATGATGATGTATGTGTTAGCGGGGGGGGGGGGGCTTTTACACAGAGTGCGGTGTGGAGTGTCCATGCAAGCCATCTTGCGATTGTTGGACGTCAAAGTGTGGGGTGTCCAGCATGCTATGGTGCTGCTGAAGAGCCAGTTGCATGCAGCAGGAGACTCGTGCTTGAGAACTACAGCCAGGCATACAGGCTTTGGCACCATCTGTCAAGCTGAACGGAAGGCTTTGCAGTGGCTCAACCACATGTTTGTATGTTTGTATGTGCAGGTATCACCCAGTGAGGGTTTGAGCCCTATGGAGGCTATGGGAGACGTCACTTGGCTGCCGCCATCACCTGCTGTGGACGTGCCAGATGATGTGTACCTCAGGGGTGGGTAGCGCCGCATGCTGTGATGTGCTGTGATACGCCAAGTATGAAAGACCAGGGCCTTTTAGCGCCGCATGCTGTGCTGTGATGCACCAAGTGTGAAAGGCCGGGACCCTATTTGCTGCAGGGTTCTATCTTGTGCTGTCACTGTCCCTGCATTTTACGTGGGTCTTGTCAATACAGGTGTACAGCTGCCCTGCATCGCATACAAACACTGAGCGAGTGAATGCGCTGCTCCGTATGCCTTTGTGATGTCCCGTCCGGTGTCCTGCAGGGTACAGCACCGCCCTCACCCCCATGCCCTACAAGCCCTGTCCTCTCGGCGAGCTCAACTGCCCCACCCCCATGGTGGCAGGCCATTCACATGGGGCCATGGCCATGCACGCACCGATGTCAGCAACGATGGTGGCCGCCGATGCAGCAACGATGGAAGGCATGCCAGCTCCCGCACCTATGGCAGCAGCTATGCCTCGGGCGATGGCCAAATCAGCCGCAGCAGCCGGTGCCAACGGCGAGAACGCGAGCGCAGCGATGGGCGGGAATGCAGCCGGGGCAGCAGCGGGCACCGCAGGTGCGCAGCTGCGGCTGCAGCAGGCGTTCAAGGTCACGCCGCTGTTCAAGACAGTGACGACCGGTGCGGATGGGAAGGTCACTGTTGACTTCACTGCGCCTGACAACCTCGGGCGCTTTGTGGTGCGAGCCTACGTGGCTGCCCCCAAGGCAGCCGTGAAGACCGTCAGCGACAGCAACAGTGGGGTGGTGTATGGTGGCGCAGAGTCCGAGCTAGTCGTGCGCCGCACGGTCTCGCTCGTGCCGTCCCTTCCCCGTCAGGTCCGTGTGAGCGATAAGTTCACCGCCGGCGTGCTGGTCGAAGCGCCTGGTACTGTCACCGACGTGATTGTGACTGTGACAGCCACACTGCAGCAGCCCAAGGCCGGCAGCACTGGCACCAGCAGCGGCAGCAGCGTCCTCAGCATGAGCCGCGACAGGAGCCGCACACTGACGCTATCACCAGGGAAGCCGCAGCAGGAGGTGCGCTTCGACTTCACCGCCGATGCGATCGGCGAGCAGAACATCACCTTTGCTGCTACAGCTGGGGGCGTAGCTGCAGCTGCTGCCAACAGGGGCGCTAACAGGGGCCTCAAGGAGGTTGGTGAGGAGGATGCCGGACCCTTCTCGCTGCTTTCAGCAGCACTTAGAGGCCTGAAGCAGGCCCTGCCTGCGAGGCGGCGGGAAGCCCTGCCGTCTGCGTCAGCGGGCGCAGTGGCAGACCAAGTGCAGCTTGCAGTGCCGGTGAACGGCAAGCAGGGCGGCGTGGTGATCGCCACGAGCTTTGCCGTGCGCGGCAGCAGCGACGGGAACGGCTGGCAGGAGGGCATGGTGCTGCCGAGGGCGGAGGAGGGCAGTGGCTCGATCAGCCTTGTCGCCGGAGTAGGATCGCTGCCTGCTATCCAGGTGAGGGCATTGTGGGCTTGCGCAGCGGGTCTTCCCCAAATGGTGTGCTGAGCAGCAGGTTGAAGTACATGTGTTGAGTGTCTGTGTGTGTGTGGGGAGGGGGTGCTGCCTGCTTACTGGATGAGCACTTTCTGGGCTTGCTTGGCGCAAAGTTGTTGAGAAGCTGTCGGAGTGCGCGCGCATGTTATGACGACTCTTGCAGTGCAAAAGCTTCAAAGGGTTTGCTTGGCACATACTGTGGCCTTGTCCTGTGCTACCACAGCACGTACAGTACCAATGACATCACTGCATGACCCCTGCTTTGCATGCTGCTGTGCTCTGTGTCCCCGCAGGCTGCATACACTGGCCTCGCAGAGCAAGGCCTCGACCCCCGCTGCACGCCAGCCTCCCAGGCGGTGGCCCTCTCCCTCCTTCCCGCCTTTTTGGGCCTGTACCAGAAGCCAGGGACCTCGGTCACCTCCCTGCTCAGCACACAGCAGCTGCAGCTCACACAGGCGGCCTCCACGGCCGTCACTACGAAGCTCACACATCAGAAGTTCGGCCTGCTGCCTGTGGAGCCGGCGTGCCTGTACTCTGGCTCGCGGGGTGTCGAGCGTGCTGACGTGACGCTGAATTCGTGGGCGGCCTGGCTCACACAGCAGGCACTCAGTGCGGACGGCAGCAGCAGCGGCAAGGAGGGGGGTCCTCCCAGCGGCAGCGGTAGCAGCAGCGGCAGCGCGGGGGTGTTGTTGAGTGGGTGGAGTGCGATCCAGGGCTCAGCCAAGGGCTGGGTGAGGGCTTTGGAGGTGCAGCTTGTGGCGGACGCGGTGTCTGCGCGCACTGGCTCGCGATACAGCGCCCCGGCTGCGTACTCAGACCTGGAGACGCTCGCCTGGGCGCGGCTGGTGCTGGGCCCTGGCTGGAACCCGGCCGTGCCTGCGCAGGGAGTGGATGGGAGTGGATCTTCTGGGGGTGCGGATGGTGCAGATGGTACAGCAGTGGCTGGCAAGAACATGAGTGCGGATGTGAAGAGGGACCTGTCCATGGAGCGGTTGACGGCGGCAGCTCTTGCCGGGAACTTGACAGTGGGTGGGCAGGCGCGGGTGGGTCTGGCGCTGCTCAGGGCCCCGAAGGGTGCGACTGTCGGGACGGCGGGAGGGAACGCGCTCACGGCTGTGGACGCTATTCAGAGGATCAGCAAGCGGATGGTCGGGAGCATCAGGGTCGGCGGGCGCACGGCGTATGTGGCCACGGCGGAGGGCGCGCGTTCTGCTGCAGGTGATTGCTGGGGCTGGAACGTCGGGGTGGGGGGGGGCGTCCTGTGGAACTCTTTTGAATTTGAGCATTCGCATGAACGCAAGCAAGGGAGAGAAGAGCTGGATTTGTCTCATGGAACCTGGGTGTTGGCACAGGGTGTTCCACTTGCATGTTCCGTAGTGCATGGCTTGGACACCGACCAGTAGGATTTTTGTCTCATGAGGAGGCATGGGGCACACAAGCACAGCCTGTCGCAATGAGCCAGTGCGCCATCAGACCAGGTGCACACCAGCACAGCCTTGCTAACCCCCTCCAACTGACTTGGCCTGCTGTTGTGCTGCTGGCTCATCATGCTGCTGCTGTGCAGGTCTGTCGGACCAGTCCATGGCTCTGGCGTTCCTCACAGACTCTTCTGATGCAGCCGCTGACGCAGCCACAGACAACCCACTGGTACAGAAGCTGGCCGCATGGGTGGCGCAGGGCGCCGCACCCCCTCCTCTCTTCTTCGCAGCCGTGAGCGTCAGCAGCAGCCCTTGGGACGCCGCCCTGCGCTCCCAGGCGCTGACGACTTACGACAGCAGCACCGCCAGCCTCACACCCGACCTTCAGCTCACGGTCAACGCACAGCCGAAGCCAACGCTTACCAGCAAGCGCGCGCCGGTCCCGCTCCTGACCGCGTCGTTCACGCCGCAGACCGCCGGCAAGCTGGCCAGCAGCAGCAAGGGGTGGGAGGCCGTGCCGGCCAACAGCACCCTCGTGTTTGCGGCACAGGGAACGGGAGAGGTGTCAGTGGCGGCGGCGCTGGATTTCACGCCGGCAGACCTGCTGCCCTTCCCCACGTACAGGGGGCTGTGGGTGCAGCGTGCGGTGCTTGTGGAGCAAGGGGTGGGCGGCAGCAGTGGCATGAAGGCTGCGGAAGGAGGGGTGGGACTGGGCAAGATGGTCACGCTAGCGGTCCAGGTACGCATGTCGCTGACTCTTTTGACGGTGTCGCAGCGTCAAGAATGTAGTGTGGTTCTGGCAGTGCAGGAGTGCTGGCGGTGTGTTGCGAGCTTTGCTGCTTGTGGCAGCAGTGCACGTGCGGCGGCTGACCTCCACAACGCCTGCACACCTGCCATGCATGCGGTCTGATTCTGCAGCTGCACAGCGCGTGACACCAGGACAACCTGTGGCGTCCTCTGTGCCAACCTCCAAGTGCCACTGGTTAGATGCATACATGCCAACGGTTCCCGCCGCCGTTTGTGCACACCCCTGCATCAAGAACCTGCAGGTCACCAGCCCCGACGCCCAGTCAGACATAATTCCAGAGGCATCAGTATTATCATTGCCTGAAACATACTCCTACGCCTCATCGCACTCAAGTATTCATGCCCTGTGCTGCTGCCCCATCCTGCAGGTCACGAGCCCCGACGACCAGTCAGACGTGGTGGTGGAGGCGCTGATGCCCGGCGGTTTAGAGCCGCTGGACCCCAACATCTTCAAGGACGCAGATGCAGCAACCATCTGCAGCAGCGGTGACGACGAGACACCATTGTCCAGCGGTAGCAGCGGCATGGGTGATGTCAGCGTGGGTTTCTCTCCCAAGCCCCGTTTCCTCAGTGTCCTGCCGATGCCGTTCAACGAGCCCGGCCGCGGGGGCAGCTTCTGGCGTCCCATGTGGCCGGTGTGTCCCCTGCAGACCACTTCGCCGGACCGCGTCACGTTCCGGTTCAGCTACCTGCGTGCCGGGACACACACGATGCGGTTTAGGGCGGTTGCGGCCACGAGTGGGGCGTTTGTGCTGCCACCTGTCAAGGCGTTTGTGCAGCAGCAGCCAGAGGTAATGGGGCTCAGTCCTGCCGGGGCGTTGACCGTGTGTGCCACGGCGGAGCCTTGTGCTGCAGCGGGTGCGGGACTCAGCGCAGCGCAGGCAGCAGCGACACCGGCTAAGGCGTGTCCGATGGACTGCAACGGCAACGGGGCGTGCAACCTGGCAACGGGCACCTGCCTGTGTGACAGCGGGTTTGGTGGGGCTGCTTGTGCCGATTTGGCCACGGAATGATGATGATTTGACAGCGTCTTGTGACACACGCGCAGAGAGGCAGTTTGTGCCCCGTGGTACAGCTGGTGTGTTTGCGGTGTGGTTTGGCAGATAGGGGGTGGTGGTGCTGCGACGGCACCTGCGAGTGGGTAGGCCTGGGACTGCATTTCCATGACAGCGAGAAACTGTGTTTGGGTAAATAGGAAAGGCGATGGCTGCGGTGGCTGCTTCAGATTTGGAGCAGCTGCCAGCGCAATGCTGTATTCAGTCAGATAAGTTTAGGTACTGTCCAGGGTCAGGATTGGGTGTGGCTGTTACAGTACCTCCCCAGGCAGTTTGACAGTTTGCATCAGCTGTACAGTGTTGTTGTTGAGGTCTGGTTGCTGTCAAGCAACTGCCTCTTTAGGGTTTAGGTTTTGGGGTTTTGACCCATGGGGTCAAAACCCTAGGCATGGCTGCTGTCAAAGCGGGTGCTTTTTATGCATGGCAGCACCAACGTATGGCAGGCACCCCTGATGAATGCAGTGCCCTGTCTTCAGATTCAGTTCCTACTGGGCGCCTGAAAGCTTCGTGTGTGCAGGGCAGGGCTGGTGAAGTCAGTGTTTGGATGATGTGGTGTGTCTGTGAGGCATGGTGAAGGTGCAGCAACAGCACCAGCTGTGGGAAGGGGCTTGTCGCTGTGTTGGCTGTTTCTGGATGGCTGTAGACTGGGCATGTTGTGCTTTTTCAGGCTGCAGCTCTGCGTGTCTGTCAGGAGCCTGGTGGTATGCGTGTGGCTCAAGTCACTGAGGTTTGGTGAGGCTGTGAGGTGCCAGCACCTGATTTGTCAAGTGTGTGCGTGGTCAGCCAGCCACAGGGTGCGTGGGACCTGGCGAGTCACGCCTTTCCATGCTGGACGAGAACGATTTCAACCTGCGCAGGCCCTGTGTTGGCAATCTGCTGTCAGTGTAGTGCAGGCTACAGCATGCAGCATGCACTGCATGCATGAAAGCCTGTTTTTGGTGGCAGTTGACTGCAGGAATGTGTGGCTATCAGTGTGGCTTTTGAGGCCCGTCACGGTGTTTTGCCATTGGAGTACGCATGCCCCCTTTTGCCAATGCACAACGCATCACACCACACACAAAGACTCCATCATGGTGTGAACGCGCCCACAGATGGAGCTAGTTTTGATGCCAGTAGGCGGCCAGGACACTGAAGTGAATGTATGTTACGCTGATGTGAACGTGGTTTATGCTGACGTAAATGTATGCACAGCGAACGGTTGCTGTGGTGGTGCATCGTACCCCCGTGTACCCCTGTGTAAGCAGCTGCAGCCTTGTGTTCGCCCGCAGGTTTTGTGTGGCTGGTTGTGTTTCTGTACCGCAGGCATGTAAGATATACTCCAGCAGGTGCATCGGCAGCAATGGCAGCAGTGTTTCAGGCAGACCTTTGTCACTGCCAAGTGACCTATACACACACGTACTGCCTTCTTTCACTTGCTTGCTGTCCATTGTAGGCCGGTGTCAGGTGTTGCAGGAGTTATGGCTGGGCCCTTTTGCCGGCAGCCAGGGCTGTTTGGTTTGATTGATTTGTGGTGTGATGCAGCAGGATGCGTGCGGCACTGATCTTTGGTGCAGTATGTTGTCCGGGTCTCTCTGACGGTCAGAGGAGTGTTTTCGCTGCGGCAGGCAATGCGCTCATGCGCTGGATGCTGTTTGAGGCTCGCTTTGTATCCTTGGCACGACGTCAACGCATGCAAAGGCCCGGGTGTCCCTGATTGTCAGAGGGTGTTGTTGCTGCAGTCAGGGATGCGCTGCATGCAACCTCGCTTTGTATACTTGGCATATGGCCAAGTGCAGGAAACGGCCTGAGTCTCCCTGATTGGTGAAGGGTCGTCACGGCAGCAGGGCAATACTCAAAGCTGCCGTCAGCTTCTGGCCGATCGAAGTCATGTCGTGTTTGCGTGCTTGTGTGAGACATTGACCCATCAAGTCCTTGTCTTTGAGTCATGTTGGATAGTGCTCAGATGTCTATGAGTTGTAAATGCATGTACTTCGTTTTTTAGGGACCTTGATTGGGGTGTGCACATGCTTTTGGTATCTGCACCATGTACCAATCCCACACACCCTGCTGCTTTTCACTCGCAACTTTGATGAAGATCCTCATCACATCTCAGATGAGCCAGAGTGATCAGACAAGGCAGCAGGCACTCTTTCAGTCCAGCTTGCTGAGGCTGCCTCAACAGCATCACTGTACCTGTTCTGCTTCCTGTTTGGGCGGCCAAAGTATCAGAAGCTGCCCTACTTGATATCATTTGCTTCTGTTAGCAGGGCAATGTCCAAGTGCACACCCGTGTGCACACCATGGCATGACTTGTCAGCAGGCTATGCAACAAGCAGCTGCTGTGTCCTGCTCAAGCATGCCTTTCTGGATCGCCCTGCAGTCAGCTTGACCTGAGCCCAACTACTGAGCAATGAATGGTGCCAGACATGAGCGAATGTGCCAGGTGGCAACATGTTACTAACCAGGGACTCCTCAACACCGGCAACATGTTGCTAACCAGGGACTCCTCAAGACGGCTTACTGTTGCTGCTAACTATCGTGATTATACTGGTTTGCTTGGCAGTCCTCTCGGTTTGCGTACTGCTATGCTTCGAGCGCCAACCTGCTAGCTTCTCACGGCTACACAATGCGTGATCCTCTGGTCGCGTTGTCCATACTCAACATTCTTATAGTGATTACGACTGTCTGTGGAGCCCCTTGTCAGCACTACAATCGGACGCCAACAGTGACACTGCGGCCAAAACAGGGCCGCTAGCACCCTTGATTGCGGCAGCACCAGCGAAAATTGTCAATGGCTCAGCTCAGCAGCCAATCATCGCAGCCGCGAATCCCACCGCTGCGAAGGGTGCAGCAGCAGTACTGCCTACTGCTGGGAACAGCAGCAGCCCAGCACCCGGGCAGCAGGCTGCAAAAGCGCTGTCAATGAAGCCGATCACCATGCAGAACATCCCAAACAAAGCCCTTACTCAGCCACAGCACGCAGAAGCACCCCTCAAAGGGGTGCATCAGCTGGTGCTGAGCAAAAAAAAGGCAGCCCCCTGCAGCAGCCACCCAAGGCTACTTTGAAGCACAGCGGGAACGCAATAGACGAAGATGCTTTCTTGTCGGAAGATTCTTCGTCTGGTTGGTTTGGTTCTGGTGATGCAGTTGCTGAGCAGGAGCAGAAGCAGAAGCAGCAATGGATAAGTGGCCCATCCCACACAGAACCTGCGGAGAAAGAAGCTGCATTCCCCCCTCTGCCCAGCAACAACCAGGCAGCCAACCAGCAGACACATGTAGGCAACCAGCAGCATCAGCCAACAGATGCAGGATCCTCTCAGCCTGCAGATAGGATGACACAGACGCCCCCTTGCCCCCAAACCCCAGCAACCCTGTTGGACGGCAGCTGCCCAGCAGCAGCCCTGTCACACGGCAGCCGTCAGCCGACTCCAGAGAGCAGCAGCACCCCTCAGCGCAAAAAGAGGAGGCCAAGCCAGCACAGCAGCAGGAGCAGGAGGAGGATGCTTTCAGTGAGGCGTGGTTTGCAGGTGACACGACTGACGACGAAGCCGAGCAGGGGACAACAGATGAAGCTGCAGATACAGCCGGCCAAGGCTCTACAGAACAGGAGGGCCAGGATAAGGAGGGCACTGACGCACAGCAGGCCGACAGGTGGGAGAATGGCGGGCAGGACAAGCAGCGCTCAGGCTTCCTTCACGCATGGCATGCACATGTGCTGTTGTGGATAGTCCCAGCTGGCGCAAAGCATTACAAAGTCAACAGAGCAGCCGTGTTCACCTTTGAGGTGCCTCTTGGAAAGCTTCCCTGCTTCTGCGACATGCCGGCGTGCCTCTGCCGATGACGCTGCCTTGCCGTCTGTGTGAACACAAACCAGGGCAACCAGCGAATGCAGAAAGATAAGCCCCAATATGACAGCTGTTACTGTACACTGTCAACTCCAATGCTTTTGGTCCGGGTGCTGGGCACCTCCTTGACCCTTGTCCCCAAAACCTGTCACGTGGTACTGTACTGCACTGGATGTGAGCGCTTGTGTGTGCTGCCTGCAGGGCTGCCGCCCTTCCCCTGACAGCGCCACTCCCAGGCGATTACCAGCCCCCTTCAAAGAGGAACAGCAGGTGGCACCAGCCAGGGCATGAGCACTACCCACCCCACAGCCACGACGACTATCCCCCCAGCCACGGACCTTACAGGGGTGAAGGCAAGGATCACCCAGGCCCACACTATGACTCTCACAGCGAGCACTACGCACAGGACTATGACCGGCGATCGGGACCTCACCAGCAGCAGCCGTATGGAGAAGGGCCCTCTGTGGATCTTGGCGGCAAGAAGTATCCAGCAGGAGAGCCTTACACGCCACCAGCACCTTACGCGAAGGAAGGCGCAGACCCCTCACACACAAGCAAAGAGTACAGTCACCCTCATGACGAGGAGGACACTTACCAGAAGAATGACAAGTATGACAAGCCGTTGGAATACTACAAAGCGGGCTACGGCGAGCCTAAACCTGATGACGGAGACATACCAGGCACAGAGTATGAAGAACCGCCAGCCCCACAGCCCTACACACCTGAAGGCCAGCCGCCATCTGACAGTTACTCAACTGACAAAGCTGAGCAGCCAACCTACGAGCAGCCAAAGCAGGAGACGCGGGAGGAAACAAAGAAAGAGGACCGGAAGGTAGTAGAGGAGACCATGGAGCAGCTCATGTCGAAGTACAAGGCGCTACAGCAAGAGAAGCTGTACCAGTCGATCAAAGAGGAGTACGACAGCATGAAGTCGATGTACAAGGACCTGATGAAAACGCTTGACGACCTGAAAGCGCCCAAAAAGGACACCCCCGTCGAGGAGGTCCAGGACGCCGGGAAAAATGAAGCGATCCAGAAAGACAGTACGAACAACAGCCAGGAGGAGAGCAAGGAAGGCCCTGTGGATGATGAAGAGAAGTCATTCTTCGGTAGGGAAGGTCCTGTCGACTCCGAAGACAAGCCCTTTTTTGGAGGGAACCGTTTCACATTTGCCGAGGAAGCCGTGCGCGACTCTCCAGGCAAGAAGCAACCACCTCGGGTGCATTACGAAGACGCACCTCGGGAGCAATCCGATCACGCACCTCAGAAGCCCGACTACGCACCAAGCGAAACGTCGCCGCCTGCAGCCTACCCGCCTGGTGGGAGCGTGGCTTACCCAGTTGAAGAACCCGCGCCCGAGTTGCACGTCGAGGAGACTCTGCGCGAAGGAGCGGCAATGTGCGACGCCGATCTCAAGCCCTTGCACAACAAGAAAGTCTACGGCAATGTCTGCTTGAAGGAGGTCAAGCGTGACTTGACTGACGGCACGACGAGGATGCCCCAGCACATCGAGTGAGTGCGAGTTTGCGCCCTGTTTGGCAGACACTCTTGCTTCCTAGTGTGGTGTTCGGGTTTACTCTGGTACCTGAAACATGCCCTGTGGACAGTGACTGCCAAACAGGGTGCAGTGGGAATATGCTGTGCTGGCTAGTGTGATGAGGCCGGTTTCTGCATGCAGCTGGCACCAGTGGAGGAGCTTTGACGCTGTATCACGTGGCATGGCGCCCAACTGGACTGCTGTCATCTACGCCTGTCATCTCTGAGCGCTGTTGTGTGGTCCTTTTCGATTTTCCCGTCTGCAGGTCCATTTTGCAGTGTTGCAAAATAGAGGGCAGCAGTATGTCAACCTTGGGCTGGAGCGTCAGGCCGTCACCACAGGCGAGGGTTCAGGGTCTCAGTAGCCTGTTCAGCAGGCTCAAGAACCCTCAGGGTTCACGCAAGGGCAAAACCCCACAGGCTCCAAAGAAGAAGAATGAAGCAGAGCGGAAGAAGAAAGGAAAGAAAGAGCCACAGCCTGCAGAGGAGCCTTACGATGAGGGCCAATTTGAAGACGATTCGTATTCTTCAGGAGAGGAGACATACACAGGATACGACCATCATGGCCCTGCGGGCCGCTGCAGCATCACCATCCACTACTTTGACAGGACGGCAGCCACACACGTCGGCACTGATGGCCTGTGCCTGGGAGTGGCTATCGCCAACTGGTGAGACATGCTGCATCTGCGCTACACCAGCAAAATATGATGCCTTCTTTGGTTGGTTGACAAGGCTGGTAAGCCGTCATGGCAACCCCCAGCAGGTGTTCAGATACCAAGCACGTGTCTTCAATGCCATCATGCATGCACACATAGGTTTGCGCATCCCAGTCCCGCAGCTCCTGCAGAACTTCACACCCATGAACCGACGGTGACGCTTATCCATCTCCCCTGTCTGCTGCTGCGACCCTTTTCCGCCATCTGTATACATCCACTTCCCGCCATGCAGTGAGTTCTACAGCCTGTGTGGCGCCACACACATGGGCCACCTGCCGCTCAACATCTCCTCAATGGGCGTCGTCAAGGCAAAGCCCGCCAAAATCCGCACCGTCAAACCCTACGGCGATAAGGACGACCCTACCGGCTACGTCGCCGGTAACGCCCTTGTCGCGTATATCCCTATCCCGCTAACCCCTTATTCCGACAGTCCCTACGATGGCGGGGACGAGCTGCAAGGCCTCATCAAGGCGAAGCTCGCGTGGTTCAACGACCAAGCTGTCTTCCCCGACTATGGCTACAACGGGGCCGGGATTCCAGCGCCGCACTATGCGATCAGTAAGGAGCACCTGAAGCGGCTGAAGCAGCTGCCTGAAGTTGAGCCGGGCACTCTCAACCTCCTGCTCAAGAAAAACGAACGCCAACAGTACTAAGCTCCAGGCTGGCTGGCTGGCTAACTGAGTGGCTGGCTGGCTGGCTGGCTGGCTGGCTGGCTGGCTGGCTGGCTGGCTGGCTGGCTGGCTGGCTGGCTGGCTGGCTGGCTGGCAAGGAGCAGTACCAGCCCGGATCTGGGGACAATACCCCCGTCTCTGCAGTGTACTGTACTGTGTTGAGGTCAGATCAGGCCTAGGAGGTCGGCCCTTTGGCCGGCATCCCAGTGGCCAGGGCCGTGCGCTGCAGCTGGCTCTGCAGCAGAAGCAACAGTCACTATTAGTAATGGGTGACGCGGCATCGGTGCCGCGTTGGTACCAACAGCAGCAGCAGCAGCAGGGGGCTAGGCGGCCCTCGTGTGTGCGCTATGTGCTTGGGAATAGTGCGCAGCAGGCGGATGTACCAGCAACTGCAGCGCAGTGCGGCGGCAGCACTAGCGCTTCGCGGCAAAGTGCCGTACTGGCGCGATGCAGCAGACGCTATGATCCACACGAGATTTGTGAGATCGTGCTGCTGTTGTGTGTTGCTGACAGGTTGGCCCTGTGGGCTTCACCAACCAGTGGTGATCGCAGGCTTGAAAGGTTGGAGATCTGTTGCTCATAGACCGTGATGGTGTTGCCTGATGTGCGATCATCAAGCACTGACACACCCTTCAGCAGGAGGCTGCATCTGCTGGTACCTCAGACCCCATGCAATGTGAGCTTCTGAAGGTCGTCTCGAGCTCTTATTGTCTTTTGATTGACAACAGACGGGGCAGTGACCTCCGAGATTGTCTCTGTTCCGGAGGAGAGGGGAAGAGGGAGTGAAAGTTTAAGCTTTTGCCAGAGACAGAGACCTATGACGTAGATCTACGCCTCTGTGACGTAGATATATGCCCAGGGGCCTCAGCTGCTTGGAGCATGTGGAAGGATGGGAGTTTGGTATTTGATCCCTGCCGTGCAGTGCTGCCAACGTGGCCACTGCTTTGCTGTGCTGTACTGAAGTGCCCATTGACATTTGGTGTTGAGCCTGATACGAGCTATCTATAGTGTTGTGCAGTTTGGTACTGTGGGGGGTGACGCATGAAGGTTGATACAGGGGCTAGTCGCAAGCAGCGCTAGCGCTAGCGCTGTGTGGTGTTGTGCGCTTTCATTTTGTGGTGTGTATCGACACAGGGAGTGCATCCAGCCGATGCATCAACCATCTCACCACCCAAGGGTGACTGCAGGCCCCACGCATGTTGTGTAGCCACTGGCAATGCAGCGGCCAGTGCCGTGTATGGTGACTAATGCAGCGGCCGGTGCCGTGTGTGGTGACTAATGCAGCGGCCGGTGCCGTGTGTGGTGACCAATGCAGCGGCCGGTGCCGTGTATGGTGACTGCGTCTGTCTGTGAAAAGCAGCAAGTCCTGAAGGTGATTGCTATCGGGGTTTAGGGGTGTGTTTTGTCCAGTGGGGTGTGTTTGGTGCACACTGTGTAGACTGGGCGGCGGCAGGTGGTTGACGGTTTTTTTCAAACAGTTCAGGACCTGAAGGTACCAGTCGAACGCGTGCGCACACTTCAGCACACTTCCCTGCATGTCACACTTTCAGTGTCTGACACACTGTGTGTGACACTGTGTGACGATTCAGATGTCATCAATGATCAACCTTTGCTGCAATGCAGCGGCTGCACAAGAGGTGCGGTACGGTGATTGACTTGCCCTTCATTGTGGGCCCTGGCTTTGGCTTTGACATCTTGTTGCTCAGCCCTAGAGATATGTGTGCGCCTGAGTTCGAGTCCGTCTTGAAGCAAGGGACACAGACACTGCCACTCGGCTACGAGATCCATGATCAGCTGTGATCGCCCAGGGCCAAGGAGATAGCTGCTGCAAACAAAGCGGAGTCTTAGGAGTGCATGCAGGCAGGCGACAAATGGGTGATGTTGGCTGTTGGCACCTTGCGCAGCAGCCGGTGCAACTGCAGTCCATGTTGGTGCAGGGTTGATCAAGAAGCAGCGCCGCCACACAGGCCATGATGGGTTTTAACGTCCGTGGTCGCGGTCCTAAACCCTGGCCGGGGCAGTTACAGATGACTACATGGGTCTTGCGTGCTCCTTTGGCTTCACTGAATTGTGTGAGGTTCAGTCCAATTGGTGTGACCTTGCCACTTGTGAGGTTCAGAGTAATTGGTGTGACCTTGTCACTGACATGTCATTGAGTGGTTGGCTGGGCGGCTGTTTGAGAGAGTGGTGTCTGTGGCCTACAGAACCTGCAAGAGGCAATGAGATTTTCACATGTCTGCCACTCTCTCGGCAGAGCAGCAGTGGCCCCAGACACGTGATTGTATGCCTGTATGTAGGGCTCAGTGAGTGTCACCAGCTGCAGCTGCCCCATCAGATGGCCTGAGCTGGCTTCTGTGCTGAACCCTGTGGTGCTGTTTGCACAAAAGGCATCCTGCTTGCTGGACCTGCCAGCCAGCAGGCAGCAGCTGGACACTCTGTGTGAGAGCATCAAGCTGAGTCTGCGAGGCTTTTGCTGCTGAGACAAACTCTTGTAGAGTGTGGTTGTGTGTTGCTGTTGTGTCCTGGCGACGATGCTGCCTTTGGAGTCATAGTCACTGTGTGTTCTCAATTGGCCGATGTGCGGAGTGCTTGTGCATTTGTGCGGTATTGCGTGTGTGGTGTTTCACAGCAAGGCCGGACCCTTCCGTCGCTTCTGCACACACAGCTGCCAAGCTGCTGCCAACAGTCCCTACAGCAACTTGCCAGTCGGTCTGGGGGCAAGATATGCACTGTGCGGCTGTGTTCGACAGCGCTTGTGCCACGCTGGCATGTGGGAGACTGCTTCAGAAGGTGTACTACATCGGCAGACAGTAACATCACAAGGATGTGCAGGGCAGCTAGTGCCAGCATGTGCTGTGCTGGCCCGAAGGTGGGCGATTGTGCAGTAGTGTGTGTGGCTGTCCTGCTGCCAGTGCTGCTGCCAGTGCTGCTGCCATGGCAGGCTGGTGGTGTGCAGTAGTGTGTGTGTTTGTGCTGCTGCCAGTGGTGCGCTGGTGCCATGCTGGTGTGTGTTACTGCTGCAGCATGTGTGGTTGACAGTAGCATCACAAAGGAGTGCAGGACAGCTAGTGCCCGCACTGCATGTGCTGTGCTGGGCAGAAAGCTGGAGGGTGTGCAGCACAGTGCTGTGTATGCCTGTGCTGCTTGTGCCTGGTAGGGTGGCTGCCAGCTACTACCACTACATGTCAGCAGAGCAGGAGGTACCAGGAGGTCCCCCATATCATCATAACGCGTCTTCAAGGCAGGGTGACTGTGCAACAACGAACTACCCGCGTGTGAAAAAGGACACAGCTGCTCTGCTTACCATTGCAACACCCCATGTGCTAGCCTGGCTGAACTGTTGCCCAACAGAAGCCCATGCGCACGCTGTTGATGTAGCAAGCTTGCAACCCACGAACTACAGCACCTGGTGGACTAAGATACCTGTACTGCTAGGACATCTACCATCCTTAGTGTCACGGGAGCAGCTTCATCAAGGTCAGTCAGTACAACACAGGAGTGTGGGTCGGGTGGGCTCTGGGAAGGGGGGGGGGTGATGGTGGTGTGAAGCACCCACAGGGTCAGAAGCTTCCAAAGTCGGAGGGTGTGGGTCCAAGGAAGTGCACTGCATTCTTACTGATCCAGTGAGAGCTGTTTTGCGCCTTGATGTTACACCGACCCTTCACCTTCCGCTGTTTCTGATGCAAAATGCTGCCCCTGCCCCTGTATCGGTCCTTTTCGTGGCCGTCCCTGCGGTGGTGCCACTTTCAAAATGTCTCACCGCAAGTTTGAGCGTGAGTTCCCTTATCAGCTGGCTTGCGGCGATCGCAGTGCTTCTTCTCCCTAGCAGCATAGACAGGCGCTACAGTTGTCCAATAGCATATTCAGTTAGATTGCTGTCATAATGGACAGACGTGGCGCAGCTAGCAGCCCTCAACCAGCAACACAGCTTATCAGCAGCCATCTCAAGCCGAGCAGCAGGAGCCAATGGGACAGCGCGACTGTGCAGCAGAACCATCGAGCACAGCACACATGTTTCAGTGATGTCTCTAGCTGCTCCAGGGAGCTCTTGCAGCGGCACCTGGCGCACAGCAGCAGCAGCGTACCCGACCTCACCTCTCTTTTGCGTTCGTGTCTGCTCGCCTTGCAGACCCAAGGTGCGGTTCTCTGGGCTTCCTGCCCAAGAAGCGCTGCAGGCGTGGACGTGGCAAGATCAAGAGCTCCCCCGTGATGATGCCTCCAAGCCATGCCACCTGACTGGCTTCATCGGCTACAAGGTGGGCTCGCAGCTCTGGTGCTGCTCCCAGGACCTTCCAGCAGCAGCCCTGGCATCACGTCATCCCATGTTCGCACACAGCTGCTCTTGTCAGAGCCCGCAGCAGCAGCCTGCAAGGTCTTGAATTGCTGCTCCTCCGTTACGCTCCCCTGCTCTCCCACCTCCTGATGCACGCTGTGACCTGTTTCCCGCCTCATCTCAACTGCCTTATTCCAAATCTTATTCAAACAGGCCGGCATGACCCACATCCTGCGTGATGTGGACAAGCCTGGCAGCAAGCTGCACAAGAAGGAGACCTGCGAGCCCGTGACCATCGTGGAGTGCCCCCCCATGATTGTTGTGGGTGTGGTGGGCTACGTCAAGACCCCCGCGGCCTGCGCTCCCTCAACACTGTGTGGGCTGAGCACCTCAGCGACGAGGTCAAGCGCCGCTTCTACAAGAACTGGTGAGTAGGGTTTTTTTGGGGTCGGGGGTGGGGGTGGGGGGGGGGGGGGTGAGTGATTGTGGTGGTGGTGTGTGTGGTTTGAAGAGGGGGTGGGGGGTGGGGGGGAGGGTGACGAGGTCAAGCGCTGCTTCTACAAGAAGTGGTGAGCAGTGTGTGTGTGTGTGTGGGGGGGGGGGTCGCTAAACTGATGATGGTGGTGTGTGTGGGTTTGAGGACGGGGGGGAGGGGGGTTATGTGTGCAGGCAGCAGTGCTTGAGTCTGCAGAGATATGTGTGCGGCGAGGCAGCTGCGGGAGGAGGAAGTGCAGCAGCACAGCTGCAGGAGCAGCAGCTGGCAGGCGCAGGGCAGCACCAGGTGGTGCTGCTGTGGATTGAAGCAGCATGTCAGGAAGGACCAGCAGCAAACAGCAGCAGCAGCAGCAGCAGCATCTGCAGCCGACAGGCTTTGCTGGGGACGCTGGTGGCAGCAGCAGCATGCAGCTGGCACGTGCATGGAAACAGCAGCAGCCGCCGTGTGCGCCCAGCATATGATATCCAGCAAACAGTGTTGATCAGTTGCCGCTGATGCAAGGACAGCTGGCGCGGAGGGACAGCAGCAGCGGGGAAGGACAGCAGGGTATGACAGGCAAATCGAGAGGGGGGGCGCGAGCGTGGGCGCGCGTGTGTGTGTGTGTGTGTGTGGGGGGGGGGGGCTTGTGCATACTTCAGCTGCAGTGCCGAAGTGTTTCGCAGTCGCACACATATTCAGGTCCTGCAACCAACTCTGTGTAACTGTTAGTTTGTTAACCGCCTGTGTCATCATGTGCCTGCGTCATGATTCAGGTACAAGGCCAAGAAGAAGGCGTTTACCAAGTATGTGGCCAAGTACGCAGACGGCAAGAAGCAGATTGAGGCGGAGCTGGCACAGATGAAGAAGCACTGCACAACCATCCGCGTGCTGGCACACACACAGGTGTGTAGGACACCTAGACTGACAGGGGGGTTTAGGCCGAAGAGCGTCATACATCTGATGCAATCAAAGCATGGGTGTGCAGCAGCATGAGCATCAGACCGTGCACAGCTTGTACCATCTACAGCTTGTACCATGTATAGAATTGTTTATGGTGCCAGCTGTCCGTCGGGTGGGACTTGCATAGTCTTCGTATCGTGTTGCCTACGCCACACTGCTGCTTCTGCCCCAAGGAATACATTTGCAACTGTATGTCTCACGTCTGTATGTGTTTGTTGCCCACAGGTGCGCAAGCTGTCTGGCCTCGGTCAGAAGAAGGCCCACCTGATTGAGATCCAGGTCAACGGCGGAGCCAGTGTCAGCGACAAGGTGGACTTCGCCACCAAGCTGTTCGAGAAGGTGAGACTGCTTGACGTTTGGGAAGTTGAGAGGGAACACACGCAGCAGTAGCAGCAGCAGCAGCCAGCCCTTCTGTTTGGCGTGGGTGGAGGGGGAGAGGGTGGTTGTACAGTGGGGCAGTGTGGGACCTGTGGAATGAAGAGGGCTTGTGGAATGAAGAAGGCCAAGCCAATGTAACGCCTATCTTGACCTCTGTTTTCCCCCTGCCTCCCTCACCACACAGGCCGTGACCGTGGACAGTGTGTTCCAGTCCAACGAGATGATTGACACCATCACCTCCCCTCCCCCTGCCCTCCCCCCCTTTGTGTCAAGCCGTGACCGCGGACAGTGTGTGCCAGGCAGTTTCTGTTTCATTATGCAAACTGAAATAAATCACTTCACAGCCTGACATTGCTGACCCTGTCTCCCCTCTGCCCTTTCTTGTCCCCCCCCCCCCCGTACATACAGGCCGTGACTGTTGACAGTGTGTTCCAGTCCAACGAGATGATTGACACCATCGCCATCACCAAGGGTCGCGGTACTGAGGGTGTGGTCACTCGCTGGGGTGTCACCCGCCTGCCCCGCAAGACACATAGGGGTCTGCGCAAGGTTGCCTGCGTGGGAGCATGGCACCCTGCCCGCCTGCAGTGGAGCGTGGCACGCGCTGGTCAGCACGGCTTCCACCACCGCACTGAGATCAACAAGAAGGTGAGGGTGGGGGGGGGGCACTCGGTGATGAGGGAGAGAGGGGGAGGGGAGGTCCATAGCAGTGTTGAAATGGCTGTTGTGGTGCTGTCAGGTGACAGGAAACGCTTTGCTGTGCGCCGCATTCTGAGTGCGCAAAACTGGCAAGTGTGGAACCAGTTGAGATTCAACTTGAGCTGCATCTGGTGTCATTGTGGTGCTTTTGTCTTCCTCTCATCTCTCACCCCCCTCGTTTCAACCCTTCACCCCCTCTTTCACCCCCCCCTCCTGCAGGTGTACAAGGTTGGCAAGAAGGGTGAGGAGAGCCACAAGGCCGGCACCGACTTTGACGTGGTGGACAAGGAGATCACACCCATGGGCGGCTTTGCCCACTACGGTGTGGTCAACGAGGACTACCTCATGATCAAGGGAGGCATCCCAGGTGGGTGTGTGTGTGGGGGGGGGGGGGGGGTGTAGGGGGGCTGGGGGGGGGGCACAAGTCAGAGGTGGGGGTGTGGAGAGAGGGTTTTTTTGGGGGGGGGGCAGTGAGTGAGAAGTGTGAGGCTATCTGCCATATCAAGAGAGTCATCCCAGTGTGTGTGTGTGTGTGGGGGGGGGATCTTCCCTTGAACAACCTTGGAAACAGTGCACAGGGGGTGAGTGGTGGTGTGGTCTGGTCTATGAGGTTGCCCTTATCCACATGATGGGGTTTTGGGTTTTTGGTTGGTGTGGTTGACTGTTGTGGGTTTGTAGTGCACATCCTGGCACAACTGTCCTTGTGATACACACCACCGGTGCACCTTCTCATTCTTGGCTCTGTGTCCTTTCCCACCTTCTTTCCTCGCCTCCCCAGGCACCAAGAAGCGCCCCATCACTCTGCGCCGCAGCCTGCTGGCCCAGACCAGCCGCTCTGCTCTGGAGGAGATCAAGCTCAAGGTGGGTGGATGGGTTGAGCTTGGTGTTGGGTTGCTTTGGTTTACCACAGCTCAGATACGTGTTGGTGCTTTTTAACAGGGCAGCAACCACACAGCACAGGTGCTGTCAGCAACACAACGAAGCCTCCTGTTGGGTTCGCGGCAGTACTAGCTGCTGGTGCAGCTTTTCCTTTTGTCCCTGTGGCTATTCAGCCTACATCCTACATCAGTGTTTCTGGCACTTGTCTCTCTCTGTTCCTGATATCTCATGTCCCGCTTGCGCCCTCCCCCCCCCCCCCGTTCCTTTCCTGCAGTTCATCGACACCTCCTCCAAGTTTGGCCACGGTCGCTTCCAGACCTACGACGAGAAGCTCAGACCTACGGCCGCACCAAGAACTAAACCCCGCAGCAGCAGCAGCCCAGGGTTTTGGCAGGCCTGCCCAGGGTTTACTCCCTGGGTCCTGGAGGGTTCAGACGATGGACCTCAATGCGTTTCTTGGGGATTTATCTGGAATATTCCTCTGGGGCTGCCCCCCTGCGAAAGGTGCTGTTTGCATGACTGCAGCATCTGGCGCGGACTACACACAACTGTCTGGTGGTTGCTGTTGTGGGTCTTGCGGTGCTGGCAGTAGCAGACTTGGTGCTTCTGTTGTTTTGTTGGTTGTGCTGGCAGTAGCGACGCTGTGTTCTGTGTTTGCTGCTGTCGTGCATTGGTCGGGACTGTGGAGCTGGTACGGTGTCTGCGGCAGTGGCAGCAGCTATACTGAGGTTGCTGGTTCGTGTAGCAGATGTGTAACAGGTTCCTGTCTGTGCTATGATTTGTGGGTCATGTTGACTTATTGTTCAAGATTGGTTGAGTGGTGGAATCTGATGGAACAGGCCAGCGGGCTTATTAGTGGCCACTGTAGGTCACAGTGGAAATTATCTGCAAAAGAAATGTGATGGCTTCTATGCCTTCTTCATTATAATGCTTTGCTAATCAGGCTAGTCTTTGTGTGTTCCCAGTGTCTCCGCAGGAAATCTTGCTACCTCCCCGGTTCCGGGCACTGTCTATCAGGCTAGTTGCACCTGGCTAATTGCACAATTTTGTATGGTCAGAGGTTTCAACTTAACATGTAAGCAGCCAAAGCTGACAGGCAGTTTGACATCAGCATTGAAACTGGTAAACTAAGCTGCATAAACAACCAGATTACAAACGCTGTGGGCAGGTGATCAACTTTGAAGATGTTCCAGTGAGCAAAGCCAATGCACACCCCCAAATATACATGTCAGGACAAACTGCCAACTTGGGGTCCCGAAGCTTGCTCTAGCTTCAGCTGCACATGCATATGCCTCACTAGCCACTTCTTTCCGTTGACAGACACAGCAGCTTCAGCCTCGCGATCTCACTACAACAACTATAATGTCAGGACAACTGCCAACTTGGTCAGCCTGCAGCAGGCTGTGCAACTAGGTATCACACATCCCATAACACTTCCACAATGAAACACAACTCAACCCAAGTGGTGGTGCTGCTTGCAGGTAACCTACTAGGCTTGATGGGGCTGCTGGACTCACAGCTTTGGTCTGGACGCCTTCTATTGTACTGTGAGGTTGCTTTGTTAGGCTTTCGTTGCCTGGGGTGACGGTGGGGGACCCAGTGCTAGTTACATGTGTTCTGTTTCCATCTTTGTGTGTTCCCAGTGTCTTCGCAGGAAATCTTGCTACCTACCCGGTTCCGGGCACTTTCTCACAACTCAACCCCAACCTCAATGTGGACAGACAGGGCAGCTTCAGCCTCTGCGATCTGACTACACAACTCAACAAGGCAGGGCAGGACTATTGTCTGCAGGGAACAGCTGCAGCTGCACCCGCATTTCATTCACTTGTGATCTGATGAAAACTTGCGTCCGCAACTGATGACCCACACCTTGCATGCAAATGCCGTCGGGGAATAATAAGTGTCCAACTCCCATACCAAATGAAACTCTGACAAACTTTTGGTCAGCGGCACAAACGCCGTCGCAGCCACTACCACCCCCCGCTGCCCCGCTGCCGGCGCTTCCAATCCACGCACCGCCTCACAGCTTCACAGGCTGCAGCTGTGCCACCCCGCAGCCCCCTTGCATGGAATAAAAGTCTTTTGTCTGCCGCGCAGACGCGTCAAAACAAGCCGCGACCAACCCTCGACCCACCTCCCTCCGCCGCGCTGCTGCTGGTGCAATCGCAACAACAACAGCTGCTGCGGCCCTTAATCCATCCACCACTCACAGCTTCACAGGCTGCAGCT